>JARHVA010007097.1:377500-740000 GCA_037957365.1 Torreya grandis
TACGGTGGTTATAGCCTTCTTGTAAGGTGAAACTTGCTAAAAGTTCTAGTTGTTGTTGTAACTTAGTTAGATAGGTTTGGTAGCACCTTTTGGGATTGAAGTGTCACTAAATTGGGATTTTAGTTCCTTGATCATTTATAGATGGTCTAAACTAGTTCTTTTTATTATAGGATAATATTCCAATTGTAGGTTCTAGTGGGTTTTACTTGCCAATAGTTTTTCCCATGTATGTCATGTGTTATGTGATTGATATTTCATTATATTTATTTCTGATTGATATGAATGATGTGTATGATACATGAATTCTTGTGTTAATTTATTTTTGGTTTGTAAAGATCATAATTGAAGTTGGATTATTTGAGCTCACTGATTCACCCCCCCCCTCTCTTAGTGATTTTACCTCAAACAATTGGTATCAGATCAGGTCATTTAGTAAAGGCTTAATAGCTTGAATGTGATCAAAGGTAAAATATGGTTAGTCATCAAGGAGGTTTCTCTACTAAGAAAGCACTGATGTTTAAGGGATCCAATTATGATTTTTGGAGTGCAATAATGAGGACATATATTATGTCCCTAGGGTTTGATATATGGAAATTTATTTTGGATGGATATGTTTCTCCTACTACTCCTCCATCTATTGCTACAGATAAGAAGTTGTTTGAGAATAATTCTAAGGTAATACATGTTATCACTTGTGGTCCTTCAGAGACTAAATACACCAAGGTAATCCATTGTAAATATAATAAAGATATAAGGGAGAAAATGTAGATAATTTTTGAAGGAGATTCAAAGGTTAAACTTGCTGAGTTATAGACTCACAAAAGGCAATATTAATGTCTCATGATGAAGGAAGAATATTATGGGGCATCCTTTCTCTAGAATGTTAATGATATTGTGAACATCATCAGAGGTATTAGAGAGAATATTGAAGAGGATACTATAGTCCAAAAGGTATTAAAGTCTTTATCTCTCAATTTTGATCCAAAAGCATCTGCTATATAAGAGTTCCATGATCTTACTTAGTTAAAGATGGATCAATTACATGGCACCCTTACTGCATATGAGATGAGAGTAAATGATGACATACCACCAAAGAAGGAAGATACATTCAAGATAGAGATAAAGCTTAAGAATAATTTACAAGGTAAGAAATCTAAAGAGGATGACATATCTGATATTGATGATGATGAACTAATTACTTTGATTACTATGATATTTAACATAAACTCAGGTAAGTATAAGGGTAAACTACCCTTAAATGTTTGAACTATAGAGAGATAGGAAATTTTTCTTGGAAGTACCCTCATAAGTATGAAAAGAATTTTGATGAAGAGCATGGTGAATGCCAAGATAAAGACAAGAAGACATACATGAAGAAAGGATTTAGAAAGTATAACAATAAGAAGAAGTCCTTCAATAAAAAAAAGAGTCTTTACACCAAATAATATTATAGCTCATCAGATGAGAGTGAAGATAATGACTCATAATATGATCATGAAGATGATTGTCCTACCAAACATGAAGCTTTGTTCATGGCTAAGAAAGGAAGTTTATCACATCATAATGTGTTTACTTGGAGTGATTTAGATGATGATGAAGATGAGGTGGACTTGGAGACTCTATTGATGAATTCTCTTATAGAACTAAATATTGAGAAAAAGATCAATAAGAAGATGAAATCTAAACTCAAGGACTATGAGGAGTAATTTAGTGTGTATGAGGAAAGATTGAATAAAGACACAAAGGGGCATGAAGATATGATCAAGCATCTTAATTGTCAATTGTAAATTCTATCTACAAGCCTAAAATCTAAAGAATATTAATATTCAAGGTATGTTTCTAAAAATGAGTCTTTGAACTCTAAGCTAGAAAAGACAACTAGTAAGGTGAAGAAATTTGTGAGATTTGAAAAGAGCTCATGTAATCTTGATAATATTTTGAGTGTTCAAAATCATTCTAGTGATAAAACTAGTCTTGGATATGAATAAGAACAAAATAATGTAACTCAAAATAAGATGAAGAATAATGTAAACAAGGACAATCATTAAATAAGGAATGAATGTGCTAGTAAAATGAAGGCAAATCAGATCAAATAACCAAATTCCATAAGGTATGCAAGATTCAATGGTTATTATTACACATGTAATAAATTTGGTCATAGGGTTATAAAATGTAAGGGACCTATTATAATTGAGTTTTCATGGGACTATGATGGGGGTCATCAGTTGAAAGAAGTAAGTAAAAGTAAGTGATTCAACTATCTTGATGTGGGACACTTTGTAAACCATTGTCCACATAGGATTAGATAAGGTAAGTCCTCTTTAAAAAAGGGAGTTTTTTTATTTGCCATGACTAAATACATATGGAAATTTTCCATCCAAACATGGTAAGACAAAATGTGTTTCCATCAAGAAGTATAGTGTGCTAACATTGTGAACAAAGAGGTCACATTGCTAGATTTTGTAAACAAAGGTCATCAAGTCAAAATGAGTTTAATCAGGGTCTTCGAGAGTAAGAATGAAGGCATGTTAACACATGGAAGCCATAGGTAACAAGTTTGAGTCATGATAAGATCTAAAGTCCAAGTAATTTTTTTTATGGTGGATAATGCTTCAAAATTTAGAGTACCAAGAGGTCTCATTGTCTACTCATGTTGAGAATGAAGATATAAAGCTTAAGGAGAAGACCAAGATACTAATTAAGGCTAGTCCTGAGGTATGTATGGTTCCAAGTGAGAATCTTGTTGTTTTTGAGCATATATCATTTAAATAACATCAATTGTATGTGCCTAATTATGAGGCTCCAAACTAAAAGATGGATTCTTAAGATGAAAAGGTATGTCATGAATCTTTGTTATCTCCATGTATTATCAATCCAATTTTAGAAGAAAAGGAGAATGTTTTAGTGGTTGATAATTTTGATTCTCTTAAGTCTAAGAGAAAAAGAATAACTATAAGCATTAGATGACCAAGGAGGAGAAGGAATATGAGGAGTTATGGGCAACTCCTAGTTTCACATTGTTCTAGGATGTTGCAAAATATGGTGTCTTTGCCTATGCTTCTTAGGAGACATCTTTCTTATGGAGAAGAAAGTTTTTGGGCTCAAGATCATAATTCCAATATATATATACATATATATATATAGACTTGTGGTGATCTTAGAAGGTCATTTATTAAGGGGGAGAAACAACTTCATGAATTTATTGCATTGGTTTATGAAGGAGCTATAGTACAGAGTAAAAATGGGTGGTTCCAATTGGATTAATAAGATTGATGAAAATATAAAGAAGAGTTTGATGCTCATAAAGGTATATACACTTATTTATGATGATATTAAACTATTTTTGAGGTCTGAATGTATGTGCCAATTGAATAATTTTGAGTGCTCTCAATTTTTTTTAATTTTTGGCTTAAGGGCAAGCAGGCCTAAAATGGGTTATAGGAATTTTATTCTCCAAAAGGTATGGTGGCTTAATTTTTTGTCTAGAAGTGTGTGATGTGTGTCTCTATGTGTGTAATAATTTTTAGAGTTGTGAATTGAGTAGAAGGAGGTTTTTTGATTTTGATTGTTTTAAAATTTTAGGGTTTTAAGCTATGCTAGAAAAATGATTTGTCTTGTGATTTGAGGTCTAAGGATTATTAATATGTTTATTGGGCCAAATGGGTAGTCAAATAAAGATTCATTGACAATTTAAGGTTTGTGTTTCTCAAATTATTCAAGTTTTTGTCAATATTCAAGGTTAATTAGCTAGTTGGTTTGTGAAGTATGTTGAAAAGGATGATCTTGGTGATGAAAATTTGTTTACTTGAGGGGTCATATTAGAGTTATCTAGATATGAATTTTTAGGTCATAAATTTTTATCTGATAAAAATTGTGGGCTCTACAAGTTTTAGGTAGGGCTACGAAGAGGCTAGATAGGCCTAGTTTGAACAAAAGTGATTTTTACTTAGTTTATCTAAAATATAAATGTATTTTATTTTAAATTAAATTTCTCAAGTTTGTTGAGAGAATGTTTTCTATTTGGTGAGTGGCATGAATTTATGTTGATGGTCCTTGTGGTAGCTTGAGAGAGAAGGACAATAAGCATGTGTGGTGGTTCTTCATGGTGTATGGAGATTTGATTATGATCAAGATGTGAAATGGATTATAAAGATTAGGGGAGTCCCTCTCATTTTTTTTTACTGAGTTACATCAGATTTTTTTTCTTTTGTTTATTCTTTCTTCAGTGGTTGTAGTGCTTGATTGAAGAGAGTGTTGGCATGGAGTAAGAGGAAGTTGTTAAGACAAGAAGAAGCTGGCTCAAGGTAATGGGGAGTTTGTATCATATTTATAAGATGTTCCATTCATATTTATGGTATTTTCAAGTCCTAAATATCATTTGGTGCCCACTTTGTCACTGTTTCAAAGGGGGAAAAGTTCTTGTTATGGGATTGCTTAAAGAGAGAGAAGGTGACATGTATATTACTATATATGATGTTTTTTGACATAAATGACTAAGGAGGATATTTTTGGAAAGTTATAATTTATGTCATGGTGATATAATGGAGGTTTTATTATCATTGGATGAAGTACTTTGATATCCTAAGTAATGATGACAAAGTATGTAATGTGCTTATCCTAGTGTGCTTGAAGTTAGCTTGGTTGATCTTCAGTTTTGGCATGGCTAAAGATGTGTAGGGATGAATATGGTGATTTGATCATGTGAAATAGATCCCTAATATTTTATATATGCTTGGAGAGATTATGTGCATAAGTGGAATTCATCTTTTAGTCCATAGTTTTCATCTACACACTTTGGGTCCAGTGGTAGAAAATCTGAGTAGGTAGTTTGATGACATCACTATTGCCACATGGGAATGAGTCAAGGGGATTTGGTCATATATTTATGATAAAATTAGTCACTATTTTCTATGTGTTAAATATAAAGTCATGTGCCAAAGTGAATTTAAATATATGAGGGTGCAAATTTGGCTTCTAAGATAGAATCCATTATTTTCCCATACTTAGCCAAATTTGCATGTGGTCAGGAAGATCTAAGTAATCATGTTGATGAGGCCATAATTCACACACATGGAGGTGTCAAGACAAAATGATCATATGGGTTTTCTCATTTTTTTTCCTAGTTCTTATGCACCAAATTTTAGGTCATGCATGTAGCACAACAAAAGATATGCATGAGCAAAGTTGGGCTCCTAAGAATTTTGACAGTGTTTTCCCATACTAAGCCAATTTTGAAATAAGGAAAGAAGAGACAAGTGATAATTTTTATGGTGTTATATGTTTCATGTGTCAAGAGAAATTGATCATATAGGTTTTTTTAGTTTTGTTCCTAGTTAATTTATGTTAAAATTTAGATTATGTAATAAAGCATGTAAAAGTTATGCATTAGAAAAGTTAGTCTCCCAGACAAATTCTAACCATAGTTGGCTCTATGAAAAAGGATTTTGAGAATGATTTTTAATGATGTTATATCTCACAAATAAACGTTTTAGGATCAATTTGATACATGGTTAGATTTCTCTTTGAAAGGAGAACATATAGTGATATTTATGGGACATGAGATTGATCAAGGCAAAATTTATGACTGTATAAAGTTGGCCTCCCAGGTGTATTTCAATGGTTCAAATACTTCATCAGTTCTACACAAGTTAAATATTGAGAAAAATCAATGGTGCACATTTTTACAAGAAGTCAAGAAGCAATGAGATGAGCATATGTGCATAATGTTTAATGATTGAGCAAAGGTAAAGGATAAGGATCTAATGATGAGTGGGTGTTCATATAGATGAATTGAATGGTGGGTGTTGATATTTTGAGACTTGATTGATCCATAGAGATTGATAAAGTGTATTGAGTCAAAGTTTCAAGAGTGAATGAGATGAGGTTAAAGTGATATATGTTTAATGTTTGGCTTTAGTGGACTATATATTAAATTTTGGACAAGATCGATGGTGAGTGATTGATCTAAAGCTGAGAGGATATGATATGCAAGCATTGTGGTTGAAGTTTAACTGTGACCATTGTCATTCAATTATTTGAATTTAACATAGGTAAAAACTATAGATCTATATTTTATCCATATATTTTGATATAATTCAAATTTACTGGTGTTATAAAAATCAAAGATGAGGAGGACTCCATGGCACATACATTGAACCTATTTTGAAGAATTGGAAATGTTTAAAATTAAATATATTAATCCTCAAATTTGACTATGTGTTCATGCTTATTCTAAAAAATACCCAAGAAGGATATTTGAGCCTGTTTTGATGTTGTTTCAATATCTCATTATGAATTTTCTATTCGGTAAAGTTTTATACTCCATGAAGATGATTTGTGTGAATTTTGGAGGTGTGATTAATCTATCTTGAGTATGAAAAATGCTTAAGAATTTGATTATGTATTCATTCATGATGTTTCTATGCACTAGGTCAATGTTTGTGTTATTTTAGACTATGCAAAGGTAATCTAAGATGATTGTGATCATTTTAGGATGTTTAAGGGGACATATGGAGTAGACCCATGTTTTTTAAAGTGGTCATGTGTTCTTGTTTTACTTGATGGTGTGCTATATGGGTGAATAGGTCTAAATGAGACATATAAGAGATATAAAGCCTTATTAAAAGGTGTAACTACTTAAGGGTGACCCATAGATGCTATGGTCAACCTATTAATATTTTTTTGAGCCATGTCTTTATGTGAAAGATGCATTAAGGGCTAAGGCATGCCTAATGGCTGACTAAGGTGTTAATTATCAAGATTTCTCTATAAATAGTGAAAACAAAGATGGTGATTTCTATACTTTGTGTGAGATACTTGAGTGAGATTGGAGATAGGCCTTTTATGTGTATTTTATGGATCAAAGTAATGGTAGAGTTCCCATGGAAGAGTTGAAGAGTAGAATAGATTGAGGAATGTATGTATGGCCTATAGGTCATAATTCTATTGGCAAAATAATGCTCTTGCTATTTGAGTATGAACAAAGGTTAAGAGTGATAATCAAAGGTCCATCATCAGGTGTTAAAGACATTAGTTCAAAGGTGGATGTGTTCATAGGTATTATTTTGGTAGCTCAGCATCTACGGTGGTTGCATCCTCCTTGCAAGGTGAAACTTGATAAAAGCTCTAGTTATTATTGTAGTTTAACTAGATAGGTGTGGCACCACCTTATGTGATTGAAGTCTCATTAAATAGGGATTGTAGTTCCTTGACCATTTTTATATGGTCTAAATTGGTTCTTTTTATTATAGTATAGTAGTCCAATTTTAGCTTCTAGTGAGTTTTATTCCCAAACTAAAATAACACCCTAATTTATAGTATAGTAGTCCATTTTTATATGATCATTTTAGGATGTAAAATAATAGATTTTAAGTAATAAAACCCCCCAAACTTGAACTTAAAGAGACCATAAGAGGAAATTAAACCTTTGGACCAATCACCATCCCTTGTGCCACTTCAAAATAGACATGTACATCCATATGTGTAGACAAAGAGATAGATTTATTAGTGAAGTAGCAAACTGATACCAAGTCATAAGGAAGATATTGAGAAAATAAGGGAATTTGTAAGTAATCAAGAAGAAGTATTAGGAATAATATATTTACAAATAGATCAAGGTCATATTATAAATTTGGTAAGATAACAAAGATATAAACAACAACAAAATTCAATAGTAATATTGGAAAAAGTACATTAGACAATTAGGTAAACATCAATATCAATCATAGTGATGGATTTCCTAACTAGCTTAAAAGCACTAAGATGGAACACAATAGGATGAAACTCACACTATTTGGAAAAGACACAAAATATGTGGAAGAACATATATTTATATTGGACTCATACTAGAGGATCCATAATATTATTGATGAAAGAGATGTTTTTTTGTTGGAACACTAAGAAATGATGCACTAAATTCATATATGAAAAATTACTCTAGACATGCCACTATATGGGTCGATGTCTAAAAAGAATTTGAATATTATTTTCAATAGCTAGACATAATTATGGAAAAAATAAATAAGATGAGATAATTTATCTAAAAAAGGAGACTCTCAAGGATTATGACCAACACTTTAAATCCATAATGTGGAATTTAGAAGAACCTCTGAATAAAAAACAAAAAATATAATGGTTCATATTTAGATTAATCCCTTATCTTAGATACAATATGGATGGGAATATATTCAACACACTTGTGGAAACATTATAAATGTCTTTAAGGCTCAAAGCTCAGTCTTGGAGATGAGATACATATACCTCGCTAAAACAAAAATTTTAAAAATTACTTTTAGAAATAAAACAATTAAGGTTAATATAGGAGATACAAATAGATAAGGATGAATATGGGAAACCATGAAATAATCATACACAACCTTAGGCAAGATTTTGGTGCATAATTTATTATGTAGAAGGTAATTCTAGGATAAAATTCCCTCATAGTGATATATCAAAAAGATCAGTGCAACCACCAATAGGTATGACTCCACTAGCTAAAAAAGCTATATACAATGAGAGGATTTATTAAAAAACTTTTAGAGTGTATTATCAGCATCCACACCATTTATTTCCATGTTATAAGTAGTTTCACCTATAAATAAAATAATTTACTGCATAAATTGTAGATCATTTAATCACTATAGTCAAAATTGTCCTGTTATAGATGTGATGATGGATGTACACAATACAAATTGGAGAAGAGTGTAAATAGTACAAAAAATAACTTTAACATAATTACCAATGAATAATATTAGTATAAAATAAAAGAATATTTGGTGGATAGGGTAGATATAGAGTATCATACCATGGAAGAGGAAATTACCAAGGGGAGAAGATACAATTGGAATTATAACCAAGGTTATAATTAAGAGAGACCTCCACCAACATGTTATAAATGATACAAGGTGGGGCATACTTATAAAAATTATTATGAATAACCATAAATGGAGTGTTTATTATACCATGAAATAGGCAAACATGATTCATTTTTATGTCCTAAATTGACACAATTTTACAAAACCTATCAAAATAAAATAATAGACATAATCTCCCTCCAAGAAAGGGGATTAACATCTAAGGAAAATGATAGAAACATAGGATATGAAAGGGTAGTATAATGAAATTAATTATTGTAATTAATAAGATAAAAAAATAGAAGAAGAGGAAATTCATCCCAAATAATCACAATGTTAGATTAAATTAGATAGTGTTAAAAATTAATAAGGGAACAAAAAGGGAGGCCATGGAAAAAGGATTTGTATATCATGAAGAATTATTACAATAATTAGTAGTAGTAGTAGCCACCAAAAATGGGAAGAAAACATATAAGGGTAAATAAGTAGCCACTAACTCTAATCTAGAATTAGACACAGATGCAGAAGGTGAGAAACCTAATATCTATGAACATGATCGCATTGTAGATAAAAGTAAGAAACTAGTAACAAATAAATAAGATAAATATCATTTTAAATTAACATATTTTGATGAAGATGAGGTTTGGTACCTTAAAATAATAAGGATATTTATAAATAAATAATACATACTATCTATACTCACTCATTTATATAAATATTAAAATAAACAAGAGAGAGAACATCGAGTGGAAAGAGTAGGTAAAAATAAAAATAAAAATATGAATAATGTATTTAGAACAAACCATAAATATAAAAAGATTACCATTCTCTTGCATTTTAAAATAAATGATTAATAAATAAATAAAATACTCTTAAACCACAGTTCATATATAAATGTGTTAACACAGAGCACATGGGAGTTGTTGGGGAAACTATAGTTACATGTAATGACATGATACTGATATGTTTGATGATACATCATTTTCACCTATTGGGACTTTATAGAATGTTGAAGTTTATTTTATTGGGATAAATAAAAAGTAAGATATTTAGGTAGTTAATATGTATGATACCAATTATCAAGAATTGTTGATCCTGGAATGGTTTGTAGATTGTAATGAATCCTTATATTTTGAAGAAAAGGAAATCAAATTTAAAATAAAAGGCTTAATTGTCCATTTTTCACTAGAAGTGGGAATGGTAGTGACATGGTCAGAAGACTATGTATGTAAAATTAGGATATTAAATTTGATGACCTTACTGATGTGTATGTTTTTAATAAAATTACAAGAATAGATTATGACTCAGAACCTAATGATGAGGGGGAACTGATAGTGGAAGAATAAAAAGGATAAATACCATTAGGAGATGTAATTGAAACATTTGTGTACTATGAGATAGAAACTATAGTTTGAAAGGTATGTTCCATAATAAAAACACCATACAAAGTAAAAATTACCACCACGCTATAAAAATACATTACCATAGAGGAAAAGAGTTCATCACATACAATGATATTCACATAATAAACTACCAAAGTTTTTAGGGATTGGAAAAGTCAATGAGTACTTATAATAAATGTTGAGATTGTTTCCACAATAAGAGAAAAGGATGAAATACATTGATGATACACTCATGATTAATTCCAAAATATGGTGGAATACTTATAAAACAATAATATACACTTGAAAACTTTCTACGTAATACTAAAATAAGGTTTGTAAAATCAAAAAGTCATTTTATAGATATCAAAATTTATACATGAAAAAACAACCCAATATCACATCTTGAAACATGTGAAAAAGTATGGAAGATAAGAGGGGAAAAAAATAAATTACCATGGTCATAATTATTTTACTAGACATTAGATGCATTGCCTAAAACCTGATGTTTAAATCAAACGATGTGGAAAGGAACAGGTAGATGGGCAGACTTAGAAATGGACTTTTGTATAATTTTCAAATTTTGGGATCCAAATAATAGGGTTTGTTGAGAATTTAGAAGATAAAAAATCATTATTCATGGATTATTATACCACAAAGTAATAGTTCTCAAGATTAAAAACAAAGGAAATAAAATAATGACATGTGGATGATTGGGAACAAATCCACACAATAGTAATAAAATTTCAAAATATTATGAAAATAAAAATGAACATAAAAGAACTTGAAAAAATGACTTATTTTCAAAATAATACAAAATAAGAAGAGGAATAGGAATAAAAACAAGAAAACATCAAAATGTACATTGATGAAGGAGAAATACAACTTGACACTACAAAAATAAAACATGATATTTTTACCAAGCTCTCAAAATTAAAGAAGAGAATATAGCCACATAAGAAAATCCAAAAATGGAAAATGTAGGTAAATATTGGGTAGAATAAGACATGGATAATATACTAGAGTTATTAATGGAATTTGACGATTTTATCCAAAGACATTCACTAAGCTCAAAATAAATAAGGAAGATGTGGGTACTATAAAGATTAAGTTTAAAGAGGATATTAAATCACTATGAAAAAGACCATACAAAATAAATCTTAATGTCAAGGCAAAAGTTAAGATTGAATTGGATTTAATGTGAGCTAGAGGTATTATAAATCATGTGGAAGACACTAAATGGATAGTCCCCATGGTGATTTAGAATAAAAAACTAACAAGATACACATCTATTTTGATTACATATAATTTAATAAAGCATGCCATCATGATCCCTTCCTAACACCATTCACTGAAGATATATTGGAGAGAATTTTAGGAAGATAAGTCTACTCATTCACTAACAAATTTTTTTGATACCATTAGGTCATGATAGTGATAGAGTATAGACTAAAAAATATAATTGTTATAAAATGGGGATATTTTATGTATACAATGATGTCCTTTGGATTAAAGAATAGACAGGTTATGTTTAGTTTCATAATGGTGAATGCATTTTTGGATTTCGTAAATGAGTTTTTGGAAGTGTATCTTGATGATTGGATGGTATATGGGTTAATTAAAGACCATTTTCAAGCACTACAGATGGCATTTAAAAGATGTAGACAATTGAACATTTCTATAAATCTCAAAAAAGTATCTATGATACATCTTTTGGTGCTTTATTGGGACACATAACATGTAAAGAAATATTGATGGTAGATCCACTTAAAACTCAAAATCATAAATATACTACCACCCATGACATAAAATTAATTTATAACTATATTTGGATATACTAAATATCATAGTAGACTCATAATAAATTATGCATCTATAAGTGCACTCATATAAGAATTATTGAACATGGGGCATAACCAACCACTAAATTATTCAAGACAATGTTAGGATTCATTTGATACAAGACAATGTTAAGAGTCATTTGATACACTAAATAATAAGATTATGGATGCCCTATTTCTACTTATTTTAGATTGGAAAATACCATTCCATGTAAATGTTTATACCTCTATAATTGAAATAGGAGTAGTATTAGCACAACCCTATGGAAATATAGATCATCCAATTTCATTTGCTATTATAAAATTATCAAGAGTAGAAATAAATTACTCCACCACAATAAGGGAGACACTTGATATGGTTTATACAATCCATAAATTTATGCATTGCTCATTATAAATTCTATATATATTATTTGCATATAATGAGCCAATTAAGTATCTAATAAGAAAAAAAATACAAGGAAGGATCTGTCACTAGCTTAGGTTATTCTATGAATTCAATGTCAAAATTGTGGTTAAACCTGGGAAAGAAAACATCATATTTGGTTATGTGTAAAGAATAAATATAGGGGAAGATATGATATCAATTGAGGATGAGTTTCTCAGAGCTTACCACTTTTCTATCGAAGTAGTCCCTAAAGATTTGGAGAGTATTGCATAATTTTTGTATAGTAAAAAGTATCTAGAAGAGTACAATACATTATAAAATAAAATATTGATGATCTAATAATTTCTTATTACATTGATATAAAGATCATTATATAGGAAAGGAAGGGACTGGGTATTATATAGTGTGCCATTACCAATTATATGTAATTGAAAATGCATCATGTCTATAAATTGATCCTATCTCAAAGGAGATAGAGCATACCTACACGTCTAATTGGGAGCATGACCAATATGTGGATATATTAGACTTGATTAGGGGATCACTTATCACAACAGATCATGTTAGGTAGGGTTTCAAAGCCTATAGTCTAACATAATCTCACAACAACCCTAATGGAGTCCTAAGGTTTAAAACATTCACTTATTTTAATAACAAGAAAGTAAATATAATCTAGTGCACACCAAAGCTTGTGGCACAAAGTAAGGGTGGTTAGAATTTAACAAACATGTATAGGGAAATTTAATTAAATTATGAGTAATACCCTAATACATGAAATATGAAAGATAGTATTATTCGAGGTAGCACTTATACTACCTCTATCTACTAAAAGAGGGGAGAACAAAGTTAGAATATAATTACCTAAATGTGAACCCATTGAGACTTAATCTCTCCCTTGGATAAAAGGGGTTCGCAAGAGGTTGTTGTGTTTTGTAAGGATCAATAAGAAAGGCTAAAGCATCCAAGACTTATCCATAAGACTAAATTATCCATATAATAAACCTAAGATAAGCCTCCTTAAGTAGAATGGTGAAAGAGTAGATTGTGAATAAGTATAAGAGAATAATAACTCTTGATTGCACATATGAATAATGACCAAAATGATCTTTTATATATAAGTGGATCTTGTTCTAAATCAATTCTAAAAACATTAGTTGTACAGGGTTGACCCAGTTAACCTAGTGTGTTTTCAAAGATAATTCACTAGGTTTGAGCTAGGTTGGCTGAAAGGCTAACAAGCTAAGAAAGTGAAAAATACCCCTAAACTATACTAGGTTGACCTAGTCAACCTAGTATAGCCAACTAACCAAAAGGGGTTTAAGACAAGAAAAGGAGGAATGGAAAGAGGAAAATACTGGAGGAATATTCAAGGGAGGATAAATAGATTAGGTAATAGTTTTAGGAGATGGTTGGATTGGTAATAATGTGGAAATAAGTAACAATAATCATGTAAAGAACCAAAGGTTTTCCCACCCCTTTCCTAGTGCACCCCTTAGGGCTTGCACTTAGAGAGATTGAGTCTTGATGGGTTATTATAAGATATAAAGCATCAATATTTGATAAAAGGTTTAAAATATTATGTGTATACATATTACCCACTTGAAGATCATCACATGTCACTAAGGTGTAATATGGGATGGTAATTCAAGAAAGAAAATAGTAACGCATAATTCTAATGCTAAGAAAAGGATGTATTATTTTAAAGAAGAAACTATTGAAAGTAAATGACTGAAAGGGAAACTAATCTAAAGGAATTAAATAAATAAAAATTAAATGAATGTGTACCTTGAATTATGTTTATCATGGGATGGTTTTGTGTTATGTTGTTAGTTTTTATTATGTAGGGTGCATAGACTTCTTTCAACAAACCCACAAATACAAAACTAGAGAGAAAAAACAAAAAAAATGCAAGAAAAGCCAAGATAATTGATGTTATGTAGATGGGACATACTTGGAAAATTTGGAAAGATGGGGTGACAAGTGTTATGTTAGACCAAATGACCAAGTCAAATACAAGAGTAAATCAGGTAATTAGAAACCCAAGGCTACTAAAGAATGAAAAACTCAAATAAGCTATCCTTAAGTAAGAAAGGAAAAATCACCAAGTCAAACTAGGGATACATGTCAAATAGGATGGTAAAATAAAATAATCAATGGTAAACGACTAAAAAAAATGGTAAAACAACATTGATGAGTGAGCATTAATAATTCACATCTCACTCAACAATGGAAAAATGAGCATAAAAGGGAAAACAACATTGATGAGTGAGAATTAAGAAGCCAACCTCACTCAATAATGGAAAAAGATTATGAACATAGGTGCCCATAATAATAATAAAATTCAATAATGCCAAATGGTAAAATGAAAGTAAAGTAAGTGTATAAAATGTAAAGTGATGGTGAAAAAAAATAAGAATCTATAGTTGCTCAAACATGTTGTTTTGATTTAAGGATAGATAAAACTAAAACAAAGTAGTGTTAGCATGATTTTTAAGAGATGAATAAATAAGAATTAAATAAGGGAAAATAGATTTGGAATCATAATTTTTCTGTCAAGGGGGGAAATGAAATGGGTAGATGGGAGAATGAAGGAAAAACTGAGGTAGAGGAAATCTTTATCAAAGTCAAGACACTCAAATTAGATTTTCTAAGACAAGAGGACTTTCAACCTTAAGGAATATGAATAACTTCTCTTATCCACACAAGTCTTAGGTCAAAAAATGGAGTACATAGATCATTCTGTGAAGGTTATATGCATGAAAAGTAAAATGGACCTATCTCCCCACAACTTGTTCTCCATTTTTCAAGACCCCTTACAGATCCATCAGTCTACTGCAAAGATTGGGTGCTTTTATGAGAAATTAGGTATCACCATAGAGTTTTTTTAATTCTCCTATTCTAATATACTAGCCTATTATACCCCAAAGGACCTTGACTCTATGTGAGGCCAACTATATAGTTTTATCTTCGATTAGAAATAGGAGATATGTTTAGAATCACATATTTTGTTGTGATTTTTACTTTTGAGAATTGTATGTTGACTTTTAGATATCATTGCCTTTTGTTTCAAATTATTTGGCATTTAAATTTCTTGATGGATTTTTCTATTCCTCCTCCAGATGGATTTGGAAAACTAAACATGGGTGATAAATATGACTTTAATTTGAATACTTGGGACAAGGTTGATAAGAGATAGAAACTTCAAAGAGCATGGGGTCTAAGAGTCTCATAAATCTAGGTGAAATAAAAGTGTTATCTTGACTTGGACCTTGTTTTATCCAATGAGGAGATGAAATAAAGGAAAAATCAAGAGGAGTGACACATAAAACAATCTAAATTAATTCAAATTACAAAAAGTGTGACAAAGGGCAAAGGGTGATACAATGATAGTAAAGTGTGATTCCTTATCATAAGGAAGAGGGAAAGGGAGGAAAACATGCTAACATAAATTGTTGTGTATATTCCATCTATCAAAAGAAATAAAAGCTAAAGTTTGAGAACAAGGATGAAGAACATGAAAAGGTGATAATTTTATGAGGAGGTTCAGGTCCTATCCATGGTCTTGCTTTACAACTTTATAAAATAGAAGCCTAAGGGGTGCCAAAAATCAAGTGAAAGATAAAGAAAAAGAGAGATAATAAAATAGATGGTAATTTTGTGAGGGATACCAAGTCCAATCTATGGTCTTAAAATATAACTCATGAAATAAAAACCCAAGGGATGCTAAAACAAAATTGGCAACTAAAAAATATGTGAAAAATAAATAAAATATGGTGGTTTTGTGAGGAATGTTGGGTCCTATTTGTGATCTTACAAAGAAACTCAAAAAAGATAAAACCAAGGGGTGAAAAAAATAAAGGAAAATGCAAGAAGATAAAGAAGACTATGGTACATCAAGAAACTAAAAGACCAAAAGGGAGGACTAAAGTTTTGTGAAAAGAGGGAACTTCTATAGAGGGAGAGACCCATGCTTAAGTAAATTGAAAAAATGTGTTAGATATATATAGATATAAATCATGAAAAGAAAGAAAGGATCCTACATTAACATCTATATCAAGGATGAGCATGTGAGAGATAAGCCTAAGTGTTTTGGAAGGTTTCTTAAAGTTAAATTAACTTGGTAACATGTAATGGATAATAAGAATGGGCATTATAAGATACCCCAAAGGGTAAGTAGATGTAGGGATGGGAATTATAAGATGCCCCATAGTATAAAATGACATGTGGGTGGGTATCATAAGATGCCCTAAAGGCTAGAGAATTGTGTGGATGGGCCTCAAAAGACACCCAACAAGATGAAAAGAGAAAGAAAAGATAGGAAAAGATAAGAATCAAAGAGAATACCATATTTTTTCTAAATGGATTAAAGATATCTAGGAATATTTTGATAGGGGATATGATTCTTGAAGAAATAAAGAGGAGACTAATAAACAAGAATAAGAGACATAGACAAAGAATTAAGTTAGGCAAACAAAGAGCTAAGTTAGGCATACATGAAATTGAATTACCAAATAGAAAAAGTAGAAAATATTATAGGGTTGACTAGATCAACCCAATATAGTAAACAAAACCTACAAAGTGTACATGGTCGACTAGGTTGACTTAATATAATAAATAGAGGTATAAAAAGAGGTAAAAAGATCTACAAACTATACAGGGTCAACTAGGTTAATCCAATATAATGGATAGGTGCTGAAAAAGATACAGGGTCAACTGGATCAACCTAATATAGTAGACAAGGAAGGTGAAAAAGTTGATAACCAGTTATGAGCTGATACAAGACAATTTTTGTAGATAATATAGGAAATAAAGAGTTAAAGGGAAATAAAAAGATAATTAGATCAATGTTAGCCAATCCAATTGAGACACAAAACAAAATATTGCACTAACACTGGATAATGCAATTTTTTGCACACATAATTAAGCAAAGAACAAGAAAAAAAATTGAAAAGTAAAGAGTTAATTAATTTATCAACCTAAGATTTTTTATTATATTATTTAAGAAATGATTTTAAATGTGATTGAAGGTTGGATATAAATTAAGGATCTAGATACCAATTTAAGGATGGTTTTAGGTAGTTTGGGTTGAAAGGGACTATAGTGGTAATGATATAGGTTTGGTATTGGGGCCTACCCCCTCACTTCACACACTATAGTGATAAGGGTGTTGGATGCTTAGCCATAATATACCATTAACCATGCTTTATACTTGATCAGAGCATCAAGTCAGCTTCCCCCTTAGTGATGAAATCCAAGTAGGTTGGCCTTGGGTAGACAAAATTTTAAAGTGCTTATTTATGTTTGTGTGGTTTGGTATTGTGTACATAAAATAAAAATAGTGAAACTAATTTATTAATTAAAAATCCCCTAATTAAACTATATGAGCTATTCTAATCATGTTAGTAATAGGAAAATAAATGTGTGAGCTAATTACTAGTAAATATGTGGTTAATTCCAACTTGAAACAAGCTATAGTATTCATAATATATGCACAAAATATAGAATAGGGTTGATAGGTTAAGACCTATACTATGTAAGCAAGGTCTAAAAATGTACAAGGTTAACCAAGATCAACCTAATTATTTCAAAAAGTACATAAAACATAGAACTAGGTTAGTAGAGTTGATTCAATTGACTATGTAATGGTAGTTTTAAAGATTTAAAACTATGAAAGAAAATACAAAAAATAAATAAAAAAAGAGATAGAAAGGATCCTTAGTGGATCAGAGATGAAATGAAGAAAGATTATTGATGAAGAATCTTGAATTATGCTTGAGAAACCTACAAACTAGGTCGATAGGATTGATTAAGATGTGTAGGAACCTGCTATAGAGTGCTAAAAATATACAAGGTTGATTGGGTCAACCTAATAGTCTAAACTAGATGTCTAAGAGGTTTGAAACCTACACTAGGTTGACTGGGTTGATCCAGTTGCCTATTCTTGTAAACCTACACATAGAAGTCAAAAAATTGGGTTGTCAGAGTTGATCTAGTATGATAAAAATAATGACTAAAAGAATGAAAATAAGTGAAATAAATATTATAATGGTTAGTTTCACATTGGGTTCACTAGAATTTATGCAATCAAAAATGCATCATGTCTATAAATCAATCATATCTCAAAGAAGATAGATCATACCCACACTTCTGATTGGGATACACTTGTTGAGCAGGAGCATGACCAATATAGGGATCCTTTAAACTTGATTAGGGGATCACTTTTCATAACATATCATTCTAGGAAGGGTTCCAAATCCTACAATCTAATAAAATATCACAACAACCCTAATGAAATCCTAAGGTTTAAAGCATTCACTTATTCTAATAACAAAAAAACTAATCTAATCTAGTGTGCACCAAAGCTTGTGGCATAAAGTGGGGGTGGTTATAATATAATAAACATGTATAGGGAATTTCAATAAAATTAAGTATTAGTAACACCCTAATACATGAATACAAATTATAGTATTATTCAATCCAACACTTATGCTACTTCTATCTACTAAAAGAGAGGAGAACAAAATTATAATATACTTACTTGAATGTGAACCTTTCAAGACTCAGTCTCTCCCTTAGACAAAGGGGATTTTCAAGAGGTTATTGTGGTTTGGAAGGATCACTAAGAAAGGCAAAATAATCTAAGACTTCTCCACAAGACTAGATTATCCAAATAAGAAAACTAAGCTAAGTCTCCTCAAGTAAAATGGTGGAAGAGAAAATTATGAATAAATATAAGTGAATAATAACTCTTGATTGTATATATGAATAATGATTGAAATTATCTTGTATTTATAGGTGGATCTTATCCTAAATTATTATAAAATTTCTAGCTATATAGGGTCGACGTAGTTGACCCAGTGTATTTTTTAGGATAATTCACTAGGTCTGAGCTAGGTTGGTTGAAAGGCTAACAAGCTAAGAAACTAAAAAATACCCCTAAACTATACTAAGTTGACCTAATTAACCCAGTACAATTTACTAACCAAAAAGGGTTAAAAAAGGAAAAGGAGGGATGGAAAGAGGAAAAGACTAGAAGAATATTCAAAGGAGGATAAATAGTTTACGGAATGGTTTTGGGAACTAGTTGGATTGGTAATAATTTGTCAATAAGGTAAAATAATCTTGTGAAGCACCAAAGGTCTACCCACCCCTTTATCAATTCATCCCTTAGGGTGTTCACTTAGAGATATTAATTCGTGATAGGTTCTTGTAAGATGTAAAGTGTCAGTATTTGATAAAAGGTTAAAAATATTATGTGTATACACTAATGATTGACATACTACCTTAAGGTAAGCCCATGATGAAATTATAAGAGGGCATAAATTTTGGGATGCTACATGAAAGAAGATATTATTAATAGTGTTATGGTGGCCATCATGTTTTAAAGATGCACACCAATATAAAAGGAATTATGACATATGCCAAAGTGTGGGAAACCTAAATGCTCAAAATGAAATTCCTATCCATCTAGTTCTAGTTTTGGCCCATTTGACAAATGGGTAATTGATTTTATTGGTCCCATCAAACTCATGATAAGGAAGAGTAATAATAGGTTCATTACTACTAGTATAAAATTCCTAAAAAAATGGATGGAAGTTGTGTTAACAAAAGATTTTACAACAAATACTATTGCAAATTTTTCATACATAAAATATAATTACAAGGTTTAGATGATTATTAATCATAACAAGTGATCATGGTAAGCATTTTATCAATCACAAAAATAAATAAATGGAACTATTGAGGCATTAAATAAGGTGTTGGATAAGGTATTAACAAATGTATGTAATAGGGAGATTGGATACCAAGATACCGAGAGACTATTAGTATTGTGGGATTAGCACACTACTTATAAGCGATTGAATTAGTACTGTCCTTTCTAATTAGTCTATGGATTAGAAGAAGTATTGCTAGTGGAGTATATATTACTAAATTTGAGACTTGAGTTAATATTTAGAATGAATAATAAGCATTGTATTAAATTAATATTGATAGAATTATAGAAATTATATGAGAAAATATTCCTATCAGTGTATAATCAAATGCAAGAGAAAATATGCCAAAAATATTTAAATAATAGACTTATAAAATTTAAATAATTTTAGATTGGGGAAAAGGTGTTTTTATATGATATCAATGTATAAATCTAGGTAAACAAAAAATAATATGGCTTGGATCCTATATAGTGGAAAAGATTTTATACTTAAGAGTGATCAAGCTAAGAACATTTGTAGGTATGTTGAGGCAAGTATTTTTTAATGGATCCCAACTAAAACTCTAAATCAAAGACAACTATAGTGGAGGGTAATAAAAATAAATATGTGACAATTAACGAGCTGAAACTATCTATCTGGCTAAGTAATGTTTGGTAAAAGGCATTAAGGTTCCTTATTCTAGATGCTTAAGTTTCAATTTTAGATTGTGTCACCTTCCCATTAGGTTGGCACTATCCTCTCAGATGAGAAATTTGAATAAGGTTAGTATAGTATCCCCAAAAATAACTATCTTATTATTTGGTTAATTTATGCTACCAAAACAACCTAGTGAGATAAATGAGCAAAATAGGAATTAGGACATAAGTGATGTTGAAAAAATTAAAAAATAGGAAAAAGATATAATAAAATTTTGGGAAAAACTACATATAAAAATAAAAAGAAGAGGAAAACATAGTTGTAAACCTAAATACACACAAAAGAGATAAAATACAATAATAATTTTATAGTTCATGTACGGAAGTAAAATATAAATATGTGGTAAGGAATAACATATGGTGTTAATTTCATGGATTTAAACATGCATTAAAATATTCAAAATTATTTCCATGGATATATAAAGTGGAATTAATAAAAATATGAGTGTGTGGAAGGGAATAACACATAATATTAAGATAACATGATAGTTTATAATTGAAGCAATTTTATTTTTGTACCACAAACACACAATTTAAACAAGAAAAAGACACATTTGATAAATAAAAGGATATAATGTAGTGACAGATAATATTGATTAAAATATAGTAGTAGAGATTTTGGATTATAAAAAATGAATAAATTAAGTAGACTAGCTTGAAATAAGCTAACACAAACAAATGGGTGGATGGAAAGAATTACATGGTCAAAAAATCTATTAAAATAATGATGTCACATAAGATAAATATGAAATGAATGAATGACAAGACACATTATTATGTGCCAAAGAAATTAAATGGAATGTATGGACATAAATAATAAATTAGTGTAATTACATTAAAATAGTTTGAAATGATTAATTGATAGATCAAGAAGGCTATAAATCAAGGGTTCACTAAATAGAAAAAATAAAAAATCATTCAAGCATCGACACTATATATATATATATATATATATATATATATATATATATATATATATATATATATGTATGAAGTGTTCATACTCAGTTCAAAGGTATTTTTTTAGATGCATAAAGAAAACAATGGATATTCCTCATATTTTCATACCTGAATAGATTAAGCAACCCAAATAAAATAATCATTCCATCAAATTAATAAATCCAAATCCATTAGGTGCATTTTAAAATGTCCCTTATCTCATCACACATGTAGAAGATACATATTGATACATCACAACACATTTGGTATAAATTGATCATATAAATTTAGAGGCAAAAATAAGTGTGATGATGGAATTAAACCTACAAACCAAGGAGTATGCATTATTTTGAAGCTAAAGTTAGATACATGGAGTGGGTTTCCATACTTCAACCCAATGATAAGCATGAAAAAATGGAAACTGAGAAAATGACATGAATATATTTTATATCTATATCAATAATATGGCATCACATCATATGTGATTCACATAGTTACATGCCTTCTACATGAAAGAAATTCCACACACAAGTAAGATTATAAGATAAATTTGAGTACCAAATCTTTAACCACACTTACTAGAACAAAATTCAATAACATAAATATATTGATTCATAGCATGAATGATTTGAATACTAAATTTAAAATAAAGGCTAATGCATGGAATGGTTATGATACAAATAGGCATGAATCAACTATAAAAAGGAGCATACAAATAACATATGACATGGTATCCACTAGAATGTATTAGGACTTGGTTATCACATATCTTGAATAATACTTAGAGAATCTATAAAAAATAAATAAAGGTAAAATTGTCCATGACTTCTTCTATGGTTCACTTTTATTATTACATTCCATGTATTTTGGACACACTACCCTAGGACATAAGGTAAATGTAGAATGGATTACATATTCCTTTATAGGGTCAAAAATATTAGATTCAATGAAATTTATCCCTAAAATACAAGTAAATTTTTTATTTCAATGGGATAAAATGATTAGGGATGTGGTAGAGGGAAGATACCAAATTTTAAAATAAATTATTTAAAAATACTACACAAAAGTTCATTTTACTATGTATTTAGAAAACATATTTATTAACCTATGTGCTACAAAAAGAGTACCCCTTCCCCCTCTACCTTATGAGGTTAATGATGAACAAGTTGAGGTGGTCATTATTGTAACCAAGAGTCTACCACCAGATCCTAGGGTATAATAATTTTTCATCAAACTAGGCATGGTATTCCAAAATGAGGAGAAACAAGAGTCCCTTGAAGATGACATACATGGAGAGATAAAAACATCTCAAACTCAACCTAGTACCTAAATATCCTCAAGAATATGAATAAAAGTGATAAACTTAGAAACACTTAATGAAGAATAAAAGGAAGAGGGTGATAGAAATACATTTATAGTCAAGGATTCTACAACTAAGGAGGAGATGGTAAAAGAGGAGATGGAATTTAAAGGCATTCCCCCTTACTCCATTTAATGAAGGAAACTATCACATAGAGAAGGTTTTTCACCAAAAATCAAAAGAAAAATTCTAACTATATATGAGAGAGAAGGGTCACTTACAACATCTTTAATAGCTATCCAAACCCTATCACTAATGAGTGGAAGTAAGAGATGTTAAATTTCATCATTATATCTAGAGTTTAAGGGTAAAAAGATACAAAAATTATTTAAACCAAATGATCATGGCAAACCCTAGTGACATATTCACAAATTAAGTCATTTGAAGTAAGGGAAAGAAAAGAGATAGAGGCTGAGGAAGAAAGAGAGGTAACCATACAGGTAACTAATATAAACACTCTATTAGGCATGTGTCACAACAAGGGTGGGATTCACAAGGTGGGAAACTTACACAAAAATGTAGATACTTAATTTTTAACTAATTGATTAGAGTAATATTAGACTACATTGAACTTAGTCACTATGAGATGGATGATGTCATAGGTATCGTTTTGTAATATCTTCATGATACCATAATACATGCAAAGGAAATAAGAAGATAATACATATTGACTATTGAGAAATATTAAGAGGAGGCCCTAATAAAAACTTTCACATAATCATAGATGTCTCCTAAAAACTAGGTGAGACTCAGGAAACTCTAATGGATGTAGTTGATAACCAACTAAAGGATATAACTAGTATATGAAGCCATAGGGAAGAAAAACTATAACTAGAAAAATCCAAATATTTGGAGGAAGTGATCATTCAACAATGTAAGTAATTAGGACAACTTGTAGAGGAAACTAAAAGAATCTACAAGATTATAGAGTTAGCCACTCATTAGGCTAGACAACTATTGAAAAAGAAAAGGTAGAGAAGATGAAGAAAAGAGGTAAATAATAGAAAAATAAGAAGAAATAGAATAAAATTAAAAACAACAAACATTGAAAAAATTAAAATTGAGGAAGAAAAGAACAAAAAGGCACAATAAGAGAGGGAAGTAGAATAGGAAAAACAAATAAAATTTGTGGAAGAGGAGGAGAAAAAAATGAGTAGGAGAAAAAATAAAAGAAGAGGAACAAAGAAATAAATAGGTCGAAGAGAAAACAAAAATAAAATAAGATAAATAAATAAAAATGAAAGATGCAAAAAAAACAACTAGAAATAAAGTGGAAAGAGGAGGAAACATAGAAATAAGATATGGAAAAGGATAAGGATACATAAAAGAAAATTATTTTATAGGAACAAGAGAAAGAAAAAGTGGCCATTATAAGTGAATAGGACACCACCTAGGTTATAACACATAAAAATATAAGTACAATGGGGGTAGGCCAGATTATTATAAAAACCCTATGGATCTAATAACATGCATCAAGGTGGAACTAATAAAACATAAACAATAGACTTTTACCATTCTAGTTCTTTCAAGATTTCTTTAGCCAGCCAAAGGAGGGAAAATTATGGTAGCTATAAAAAATATTTACTTTATTGATAAAGATATGGTAGGATAAACTCTTATCTAGAATGTTAAATGGGATTAGATGATAATGTGTTTCAACTTAGAAGAAGGTATTAAAATGAGTTTATTTACTTTGACCAACGCATGCTCACAATTTGATCTAGATACAACTCTTTCATTAGAAAATTGTATTTTAGATAAAGTGGAGAATTTTAAAACTCATATAGGGGCCATGGTGTAAAAAATATTCATAAAACTTAAGGATAGATAAGAACATAAACATGAACTATTAGGGCCACTTCAAGGAGAAAATAAATCCAATAGACTATAGTACAAAAATCAAGTAGACATGATGAAGTAAAAACTTGAAGATTTATCAACATACTTTTATTGTTCACTCATCTAGCCTATATGGAGGAATGATAATAAAAATAGTTGGAGTAAATGTAAAAAAAATTGAGTTCAACCTTGACTAGATTTAGACCTCAACACATACCTTCAATAACATAACATGCTAAGATGATATCCTTATAAGAGAATTGTAAATAGAAATAGATAGCATAGATAGTTATTTATGATTAAATGGATGATAATGAGGAGTAATTGAGTAAATAAATTGAGAAAATGGATGTATACATCAAGACTCATACATACTAATTAGGCTTATTCGAAAAAATGCCAGTCATGAATGATATAGTCATCGGAGTAAGAGAAAACATGGCTATATAAAACATGATTATATAGGCAAATAAGGTCATTCTTGATTGGGAATTCTTTTCAAATAACAAGATAATTAAATATAATAATTATCTTCCCAAATAATGGGATCTAAATTCATAAGCTCAAATGGTTTACTAAAGCAATTTCAAATTTTTTTTTTACACTTGGGAAAATTATGGAATTTTTTGTACATGTTAACAATTAGAGTTGTCTCAAGGATGAGACAAAGGTCTAAAGGTTTGGAAAATGTTGGAAATATTATCTATCAATCAAAATACCAAACTAAAAATATTATAGAGCTAATTATGTTACTTCAGCAAGATAACACTCTTTAGGATAACAAAATATAGGATTTCACTAAGTAGATATTGTAACAATAAATAATACCTTGCAAATATGAATGATTGGATTATAGAATTGGCATGTCTCAAAAAGACATGACTATTGAATTATGTTGTATTGAGTTAGTATTCATACCACAAAATTTTAATAGATTAAATATAACATAGAAGAGATAAGATACCAAGGGGAAATATATATATATATATATATATATATATATATATATTTCCACTTGGTATCTTATCTCTTCTATGTTATATTTAATTTATTACAATTTTGTGGTATGAATAAAGATAACGCTCTTTAGGATAACAAAATATAGGATTTCACTAAGTAGATATTGTAACAATAAATAATACCTTGCAAATATGAATGATTGGATTATAGAACTGGCATGCCTCAAAAAGACATGACTATTGAATTATGTTGTATTGAGTTAGTATTCATACCACAAAATTGTAATAGATTAAATATAACATAGAAGAGATAAGATACCAAGGGGAAAATATATATATATATATATATATATATATATATATATATATATATATATATATATATATATATATATATATATATATATATATATATATATATATATATATATATATATACAGTGTGTGTGTGTGTGTGTGTGTGTGTGTGTCTATTTTTTTTTGTGTGTGTGTGTATACACATTGTATTAAGTGGTAATTTTATGTATAAATAAAGAGAAGTTAGAGTAGGAATTACTAGGTAGTGTGTATTGTGTGATTTAATGTGAATATAGGGAATAATTATTTTTTATTTTATGTTAAATATTATAACCAAATAATTACCCTTGTGTCACATTATTCTAATTAAATTTATCATTCATCAACATAAAATATCTCTAGAAAACCTTTGCAGAGTTTATGTCAATAATCCATTCAGAGGATTCACTTGGAGTACATTGTTTGAAAAGACAAGATATCTAAGAGGATCTTCTCAAACTTGTATGGGATACACCACATAAAATACTATAGGTTGATGGGATATTATACAATAATTTACATAATGTATGATCATTCACATTAAAATGTATTGACATATAGGTTCCATTGATAAAAGGCTTATAGAAAGTGTTGGCAGCCCTAAGGCCATGAAAAGGTCTCTCATGATAACTACATCATGAAGGAATATTATTATCCTATCATGCACTATCCCTAACCCAACCATTTCTTATATAAATATAATAATTTGTCATCCACTTTGACATATATATATTTAAATAAATTCAAATGATAATTTAATCAAAATTGCATGGAACTCTCAATATTAACTTCAAATGAAAACATTGTGTCATACTTAAACAATAAATAAACTTACTCATTACATTTCAAACCATTATATTCCACTAACAAAAAAAATTATGATTGAAGCCAATAATAGACATGTTTTCAAATATCATAATGTTTAAATTAAAACTTGATTTTATAAACAACATATTTTCATATTTCAACAAGTTTCATATCTCAAATAAATATAATGAATCAAAGACAACTAAAAACTATAACCATTTCTATCAATATAATCTTTCAATAAATCAAAATAATCAACAAACAAGTGATTAAAAGTTTCGAAATACTTCAAAAAATATCATGCAATAAACATGATCAAATATCATATCTATTTTCATCAAACATTTCCATAAAACCCCATGTAGAGAATAGTTCAAAAATAACACAATAAAAACATTAAAATTTTTCATGTCTTTCCCTATTTCATACAAACCTAGAATCTCAAAAACTATATATGACTATAACAACTCTTATGAAAGTGTTTAAAAACCTTCAATTTAATTTATAGGTAATCAATAATGCATATCAAATATTTTCACAAAAATATTCATGTAGAGTTTTAAAAAAGAGATAACATCATATACCCAAAAAGTATCTCCACATTATGTTATACTAATAAAATCTACAACACCAAGATGCATAAAAATATCAACTCAAACCCAAAAAACATTGTTTTATTCCATGTTGAGAAATTGAAAACAATATTTTTCTACCAAAACTTCATGCAAAAAAATGGCCAAAAGACAACTGTAAACAAAATTTCATCATTTAGTGTAAAAATTCACTTTGACACACTAACTCACAACATCACCAAATCAAATTAAAATTAACATAAATTACTTCAAAATATCAAATAATTAATTATTATTAATTAATAAATTAATTCATGCACACCTTTTTCCTCCAAAACTAATTAAAACCCCATATTTTCCACCTCACCCAAACATCTTCCACATTTATCTCAACCATATGTTTACTCATACAATAATCCCTTATCTTAATCAAATACGTTATGAGTCATATTAGAACATTTCAACCTTTTTGATGACTCAACCAAATAACTTGACCCTTCTTACTGACTTAACCAATCAACTCTCCTTTCTTCTCAAACCATGGAATTGGTCATCATCCTTATGGATGAGGACTAATTCCTCATTGTTGATTATTTGAATAATTTAAAATATTTGTATAAGCCTCAACCATTTGATTAACCTCCATTAATCCTAAAAATTGATTTATAATCCATCACTTTAAATCATCCACCTTCAATCCAACAAAGTGATATTGAATTACCATTATGAATCAAAGAAAATCAAATCAAATCAAATCCATATAAATCATTTTCATCCTAAAAACTATACAATTCTCTTTAATTTGTAAAGGAGTTGAAAATCCACATTTAACATTCAATATAAAATTTCTATTTGATCACAATGGAGAAGGTCATGACTACTTTACATTCCTAAGTATTAGTTATTTTTTGCTTTACTTTATTTGACATTCTATATTTTAAGTTCATTTTAGATTATATTTCATCATGGGATATATTAGTTATATTTCATTCTAAAAATTTCCACTTATACATTATGTCACACCTGGTGGTACCTTTTCCCTCATCTTTGACACCATATGTGCATATAATAAGTTATTTTAGTTATTTTTTGTTATTATTCTTGTGCATATAAGTTTAACACTCATCTTGGAGTTTTTTGTTTACTATTAGAGTTAAATTTTATATGTTTATGAGTTTGTTGTCTATAAACCTAAAAAAATAATTAATTCATTCTGCATACCAATGAATTCATTATGCATAATAATGAATTCATTCCTATGTTGTTTTTTTCATATTTTTATAGTCTTTCATTTTTTTAATAGTTCATATGTGTGTAGATTTTTCATAACCATTTTTTACTTCAGTTGGAATTTCTATTATACTTTTTGTTTAATTCCATTTTTACATAACAACAAAGTCATCTTGAACTTTAACAAATTTGTTATAAACATAAATAAAATCATTCTTAACATTACATAAATTGTTAGAAAGAACAATGAAATTATTCTAAAATTTAGCATATTCATCAAAAACAACAATCAAATCATCCTAAAATTTAGTGAATTCATCATAAACACCAATTATATCACTCAAAATATTGAAATCATTTAGTGTCAATTTTAATTTTTTTTAGTTCTTTAACTACTAATGAATTCACTATTTTATTTGACTATGTATTAGCGAAATCATTATAGAATGTTAATTTTATTTATTTTTTGTATTTTTAGCTAGATTTTTCAGGTTGCCTTGATATTTTAACCATACAAAAAAAATTAATAGTTTTTTTGTAGGCTTTTTTTCCAAGATAAACTAAATAAAGCTAGACAATTCAAACTTTATTTTTGTTTTCAGCTTTCTTCTTTTATTTCTAGTTTTCTAACATTTTTTGTTTTTGTATTTGTATTTTCAATAGTAACTTAGAAAACATTTCAATTTTTGGTGTTAATTAAATTTAATTTATAATCATATATTTTTGTGTCACTTATTATGTATGCTCTTTTCTATATCATTAATTGGTGGTGATGCTAGGAAAATCTAAAACAAAATTTACAAATTTTATTACCCAAGACCCACTTGCATGTATGTTCTTCTCTTGGATATGAACTAGTGATGATTCCTAAAAATTAGAGGCAAGTGTTAGTATTCCTTATTTTTTATTATTATGGTATCTATTGATTGTGTATTTCACCACCATGCAATAGACCAACCTCATTTACTGGTGTGGTATATAAATTGAGTTATATCTTTATTTTTGGTTAAGTGGTGTTTTATTTCAAGCACACTATGAAGTGAGGGAGTTTCATCCTCAACTATTCAAGCCTTAGACAATATGGATTGAAGTTTGATTTTTTTAATTCAACACACTAAAATATTATGGATATGTTTGGGACATTGGGACTAGTCCCATTTATGTGCATCTTTTAAATCAAATTATTCTACGATTTTCGGTCTCAACATACCAAAATCTATATAGAGGACTCCCATAAATATTATTGTTTAAAACTTAAGCTTAGGAAATCCATTATTACCATCTAAATTATAGTGAATTGGTTAATTATTAGTGCCTTGAAATAATAAGATGCAGATAATGCAATGAACAATCAAGCAACATAGAAAGCCTATGATTTATTCAAGTCCCTTATCCTAGTTTTTATCCATTTTTGTTTAGCACATATGTGTTTAGAGTAATACTTGTTTGTTTGTTTCCTTTTTAAATACCACATGAATAAATAACTTGAATGAAATAAAAAATATTTCAAGTATCGAATAAACAAATCCAGTCACAATCCAAAAGCTTAAAAAATCATAAATCTTAGTCCTAAGGTCAAAACTCAAAATACCTTGTTATTAATCAATTTGCTTTTAGTCATTTTGGAATTTCAATTTATTAGAGTCAATTATTTATTGATTTATATTTTTTTATTTAAAACGTTTCTCTTAATAATGTTTCATATCACAAGGCACATGGATATGTTGAATAATCCTAGGATGAGAGAAGATTCTTTTGGCGATTCCCCTTTAATTTTGGTAGTCAATAAAATAAAGTAGACTATGTTGAAATACATTAAATCCATGAAAATTAATAATAATAAAAATATTATCAATATTAAGGTATCCCTAAGAATATATTACCTCATTCCCCTTTCAATCAATACATCTTCTCAAATAATAATGAATTTTTTATCCAAGCCTTGAGTCTAGGGGCAAAACTTCCACTTGATTTTGATGTTCAAAACCTGAACCATTTAATTGATATAAAAGAGTCTTCATCACCCATCCAAGATCAATGTACATCATAAGTATCTTTATAAACTATCAAGGTGGTCATTGCTTCATCCAATCCCAATCCCCAAGTCTCACAAGACAAAGTTAAATCTATACTCAATGAGGAATCATCACAAGAAATAAACTAGTTTTATATGGAGTTAATATCCATAAAATAAACCAAGAGATTTAAAACATCAAATATAATAAGGAAAATAATCCCTTGGTTGATCCAAGTTCCAACTTGAATCTAATTTTGAGTTTCAATCCAATTTCACCCTCATTTATCAATCCAAATATTAACTTGAATGTCCATTAAATATCACCAATCATTAATAAATCCAATCCAAACTTTATTGTTTGTTCAATTTTATGAATCATCAACCAATATAATCCAAACTTTAATGCTTATTCAAATTTACCAACCAATAATCATTCCAATCCAAACTTGAATACTTATTCAAGTTTTTCAATTAATAAAAATCTAAACTTCCAAAGTTCACCAACCAAGCATACCAATCTAAATAAAAATTTGAACTTGAATACTCATTATATTTTACCTATCAACAATAAATCAAATTGAAATCCAAACTTGAATGCTTATTTAAGTTTATCCATCAACCAACATCAATTTTATGCTTTAGGAAGTATATCAAATAAATTTTCAAGTTTTACCTATCCAAATTATTTTGTAACTTTAGATCCATCATCACATGAATATAAAACCCTAACTAATCTAATCCCATTCATCAACACTAGTTTAACCTTAAATCCACATCAACCATTTAACCCAAATCCATTTTTGAATCAAATTAACCTAAATAATTTTACAAGTTAAAGCAATCCAAATATTTTTATAAACACCACTAGTCCAAATATTTTCACAAATCAAACAAATCCAAATTTTACCACCAATCCAAATATATTTACAAGCCAAATGATTTGCAATATCTCCATTAACCCAACAAACCCAAACATATTCACATAATCAAGAAATACAAATCCCCCTTTCAATACACTTCCCAATAAATTTACTAATAATCCACCCCATAATAAATATTTATTTTCACAAGCCAACACCAATTCAAACCCATTTATGGGTCAAACATCAAACACATTTACCTCTTCAAGCCAAAACAATCAACTCTCACCATACTTCATTCAAGAATGGAAAAAAATGAAGGATAATATGCAAATATTGAAAGATGATATCTTTTCTAGATAAAAACAATACAAATTTTAGGAAATTTGTCCCTAACCATATGATGTAAACAATAAAACAACACCCTTTCCAAAAAAAATTTAACTCCCTAATTCAATAAGTATAAAGGTAAGGGAAATCCTAAGGAACATCTTATAGACTTATATATGGAATGTGTCAATATTGTATATAGTAATGAATACATGTTAAGGTTGTTTCCATGTATTCTAGAGGGTCAAGCCCTAGAATGGTTCTCTCATTTACCAAAAGGATCAATCTCCACCTTTGAATACCTATCTAATTTATTTTTTTATCATTACTCATATAATGTTAAAAAGGAATTGGCCATGCTCAATTTATATAACACCAAAAAACAAAAGGATGAAATCTTTGCCTCTTTCCTAAAAATATGTTGATCATTACAAATCTATTTTACCTGGTCTTTTCGTGAAAAGGAATTCATTTTCATCTTCATGAATAACCTTAACTCATATTTTTATCATCACTTAAAACTTCATTGTCCAACATCTTTTGACAAAATTATAAAAAACAAGTCTAGATCGAATGCACTATAATTACCAATCTTGTTATAAAATTATTCAAACACAATAATAATGATGTATACATGGTGAAAATGTAACCTAGGACTTAACTATTGCTAAAAGAAATATGAAGGTGCTTAAAGGTAGATTGGTAGTTTTTAGGCATGTGGGGGCTATGGTGAAGCTTGAGAACCTTGTGAGAAGGATATATAGGTGTGAATACAATATTTAATGATATGTTTTACTATGTTTTGACAACCTAAAAGCCACCATCAGGTAGTATACTACCTTTTATGCAAAAAAAACTAACATATTTAGGTCATATATCTTATAAGAACCATTTTAGAAATGTGGAGACTATCTGAGCATTTAGGTTGGAGTAAAGAGACACGAGTACCATCAAGACACCATGGTTAGACCTTCAAACACTAGTCACTTTCAGATGTGCACATTTGATATCCTCTTGATCAATGGAATTTTTTTTGTAGTCTATATACACTTTTAGTTTTGACATATCTCACTTCCATATGCCCACATGTGCAGAAAAAATGTTGAGGAGGCCATGAAAAGTCTTTGAAAGACTTGAGGAACTAGGAAAAATCATCAATTTTATCAAATAGACTATAAACTCAATGAAACTATCCTCCTTCATTTGCCCTATGTATTTGAGGATGATGACTAGATCAATTAAATTATTAGTGAATGTTCATAAATCTCATGGGACTATAGTTATAACCAATGATAATTATTGAAAGGTGATCAAGTTTAATTTATTTATCTAAGATTTTGGACCCTCTTTCTTTCTCCTCTGTATGGAATGAACACAAACCTTAAGTGTTCTCCATGACTTCCAATGAACTCAATGGGGAAGGTGAATTGATTTTGGGCTCTCAAAGTAATAAAATACTATAATTTATTTAACATAAGTCTATAGTGGACCCCTTTTATAGACCCATGACTCCACCTAATCTAGTCCATACTATACAGATCTGTACCACTTAGAAATCTCTTGAAACCTACAGATCCTTTATGTTTCCTCATGTTTTAGTCTATATACCATTATTTATAAGTAGGAGGAGGGAAAATAGGAGTCAAGTGATTTATGAAGGTTCATGGTACGAATTGAGGAGTTGAACAGGCACATTTTGGCACATGTGGAGCCCATTTAGTAGTAATTAAGTGTTGACTTTTATGAAAAGGGGATAAATAGTTTATGAAATGATTTGGCTATGGCCTAATTGGATTTTTTAAGGATCTTAAAGGTGTGAATAATGGATCTATTTTCCTTTTATAGTTAAATGTAATCACATTAATGTCAAATATCTCCCTTTCAAACCATATACATGACCTTAAGGGGGGAATATCAAATGAATACCATTTTAACACATATTAAAAGACCTTATAACCTATTAAAGACATAAATTAGGTTCCCATGCTTTTAGATAACATCCATAATACTTAATATCAATCCATACCTTGCATACTTTGAATGCACTAGAAACATTCATGATGACTCATTAGTTACATCATCCAATCATCTCCACCATGAAACTTTTGAACTATTGAGACCACTTTGAATCCTATTATGGGACTTCACATATGCTCAAACACTTTGAGGAAATTTAACACATGTTGAAATAGTGAGTGAGGAAAATCACCATGTCTTTCATGACATGAATATACAATGGACTTGTTGCACTTGAAATGAAAACCAATGATGTTGCTTGTAGACTATCATAATTCACCAAGAGATGTGACAACTATGAGGTCTTATGGTGACTAGGTTTGATAGGGATTAGTTTTACCCCTTTCTAGGCCTAATGGTAGAGAGTTGTCAATATTTATGGTGACTTAATTGGCTTGACCTACCTATTGATCAAGAGAACTTAGAATCTTTTTATTTATCACTCATGATTAGATGATGACCCTTGACTGCATATAGAGTTTGCCTAATACCTTGTAGACCCTCAGGGCCAAATAAACACAAAAAAAACATCAAAAAAGAGACAATAAAATAATAAAGGCACACAATAGTAAATAACTAGAATAAACCAACAACTACCAATCATGTGCAACACCACTTAGAGGAAAATAAACTATCTACTATGTATAAGAGAACTTGATGTTTCTAATAATAGTACTTGAGGAACATCCCATTGATAGGGATAGGGAGCTACTCAATACTCAATCTAGATAATTGGAAAACATTACTTTCCTTACAACTAGTAATGATGTATGGCCCACTCTGAAGGCTATCAAATTTTGAATGCTTACCTGGCCTAACATGGTCCTCATCCCACTTAATCACAATGTCACCTTGTTGAAAGGTCATAGATAAGTCTCTCTTATCAAATCATATTTTAACTTAGTATTGGTTAGACAACATGGCATACATGAAACTATCTCTTGTCTCTTACAACTCATTTAACTTATTCATCTTCACTTACATTGCATCACTCTCCATGAGCCCAAGATGGTGTGCAAGCTCCAAGGTTGATAGCTCAAGTGATATATGAAGTTTTTATTCCCTACCATAAATAAAGAGATAGATAAGGTGAGTGAATAGTAGACTTATTAGGATTAATTATATCTTCCCACAAGAAAATATTTAACTTGGTGTGACATTCCCTTTTACTATCTCTTATTGTCCTTTTTATGATCCTAATCAATTTCTTATTAGTGGACTCTGATAGTCCATTTCCATATGGATATTAGTTAGATGAATAATTGAGTTATATTACATGATTAACAGCCCACTCACACACATTTACACTACTAAATACTAAGGCAATGTCTGATATAATGGTGGAAGGGACCGTAAACCTAGTCATTAGGTTGTCATATTACTCCAAAATTGAGTTCTCATTTGCCTCTTTCAGTGCAACTACATCCACCCACATATTAAAGTATTTAAAAGCTATTAAACCCCACTTATTCCCAACAATATATGATGGGTGAATCATACCTATGAATTATAATCCCCATTGCATGAATGGATTCTCAACTTGAATGGATTTTATAGGTAAGGCAACTAGTCTTTGATTGTTAATAAACATAGCACATTTGAGACACCTCCTGACCCAAGAATGTGAGTACCTAAATAAATTGGGATAATAATATCATGATTTTATGGTTTTATATGTTTTTGTCTTATTTTAAAAGTTTTCACTTATAGGCCCATCATGAAACTGCTCTAAAAGTTTGTCTACTTGACTAGTCTCCACACATCTTAGAAACATACCACTAATGTCCTTCTTAAAGATTACTCCATCAAAAAAAAATTAAGAGATGGATTAGAGTCTAAATTTCCTCCTCATTATCCTATCTAATACCATATATAATTTTACTATTTGGAGTAACTTCACTATGTCTTGGGTCTAACTGGAAGGAGGGATAGTTACAATTATTTGTTGATTATCTTAGACTACTAAAACCATCTCTTTCTATTACTTAACATCTTCTAAAAAATGATAAAAAATTCCTATACCTTTTATAAAATTATTAATCTTCACCTACATGTCATACTCCATGCACTTAGTCACCCAACCAATGATCTTCTCACCTAAGTCTCTATTGAGTATGAAGTCTTTTACACTAGGGTGAACTACCATCATAAAAATCTTGTTGTTAGACACCATGTATTTGAAAAAATTTAGACCTCTCATGATATCAATGACATGTTTTTAAAAAAAATTATGTCTCTCCTCATACCCTTATAATGCTTGAATAAATAAAGCAATGGGAGGCTCTAGTCCTTTACTATTTTGTTGCATGAGCATAGTAGAAATAGTATCACTTGTGGAAAAGGCATACATGAAGAAATATTTGGTAAAATCAAGGTTTATTAGGGTGGGATATTGTTTATTGACATAATTTATGGCCTCATAACTTATTTTAACTTTTTTTCTCAATGAAAACTCCTTATGTTTCTTAAGCATGTGAGTTAGTGGCCTCACCAATTCAACAAATCTAGGAATAAATTTTTTGATGAAGTGGTTCTTGCCCAAGAAACTTTTTAACCCCTTCTTATCTTTGGGTAGTGTCAAAAAAATAATGTCCTCTATCTTCTCAATTTTAATGTAGAGGCCATCCTTTGATGCAACGTGTCCTAGAAGTTCTCCCTCATGGACTAAAAATATACATTTTTGGGGGTTCAATGAGACCCCAAACTACCTACACCTATCAAACACCAACCTCAAATGTGTCAATTGATCCTTTGTCTCCTTTTAAAAAATAATGATCGAATCAAGGTAGATGAGCACCATCTCATTTATGATCCCTTGGAATGGGTTGATGCATGCAAATGTATCACAGGGTTCTCATAGTGTTGAAAACACTTCAGAATTTAAGAGTTAAATAAACTTTCATATGAATTACTAGTTGTGATCTTCCTAAGATCTGTGGTGGATTAGAAACTAAGATATTTAACTATTTCAAAAAATTATTATGAAATTGGTTGTTGGGATCAACCATGGTCCTAGATTTTTGTGAAGAATCTAATGTTATTTTATCTAAATTTAGCAAATAATGATCAGAACATAAAGTCTAAGACTTTAATCTATCATGAATATTAACAATAAGAAAGTAAACTACATTTTTTTGATCAAAAAATGATAAAATATGTAGGGTAAGGTAGAAATATAAATGTTTATTTTCTTTATTTCAAACATCTTAACAAATCTCTCATTTCATCAAAGATATGCATCTTCAAACCAACATATGACATGAAATTCCCAAATAGTATAGATCTTATCATATACTAGGAAAATGTCTAAGGATATTTGAAACATGAAAATTGGGGATTAGATTCAACTTAAATATCTACTTAAATAATAAAATTATATTTTCACATCTTTTAAAAAAACAAGGATATTAAAATGAATGTAATGAATTTTATTTAACCTAGCATAAAACTCAAATTAACAACTATGCATTAATATATGCACATCTATAATTCATAAAAGTAGTTCAAATCTAAACATCAAAAAAAAGATTTTAGGAAGTATTGATGATAATAAAAAAATAAACAAAATGAGACAATCCTTACAAAATTATCTTGCCTGTATTACTTACTCTAAAATTTCCAAAATAGTTTTGATATTCAAAACTTCCTCCCTTTTCCAAATGAGAATACCCCATTTTATAGGTTGGAAGATAAACCTATGGTTAGTGATTATCAAATGGGAATTAGATAAGTGTCAAGGACATATGTCGTATTTCAAATATTCTACTACCAATGACACTTTTCAAATGTGACTAACCTATAAGCCACGTGCATTACACATTTCACATGATTTTACAAGATAGTATTATGATTTTCATGGTTTTTGATATAAAATAGTATTATAAGTCAACCCTATTGACTTTTAAATTCCCCTATAGCTACATCCTTTTGCTTTTGTTTTAAAAACATCATGGATTTGTTTTACTCTTCATTAATCAACATGAGATTGATGGTTGGATCTATGAATAGTTCCTTTGTTTGCCCTACTAAGTCCTTGAATATTTCATCCATTCTATCCATGGCTTATTTAATACTCCTATAATTACCAATATTTTCATTTTGTATCAAGATCAAGTTCAAGATATGCTTGTTATCAGCCCCTATGGAGCCCTTGCTTCTATTCTTGACCTCTTGGATGAACTTGGTAGCTCTTTGTTGGAATTCTTTATCAGTTATTAGATCTGTTTGACTAGGGATGGTTGGATCCTAGCAAACCTCTTATTATTTGTACCATTATACCTTCTAGTTATTTGAAGTCCCTTAAAATACTTTCAATGGCTTTTGACCATGTATTTATGTCCCTAATTTTCTCCACCAAGATTATCATAGCCATATTTAAGTGTGATGGGATAGCCATTTTAAATTTAGGGATCTAGTTTTCCATTAGAATATTGATCAGTTCCTTTATCTTCTTATCTAATCCCTACCACTGATTGTCTTGGTTTAGATCGATGGCAGGTTTTTTACTTACCATGTCCAATTTAGACCTTATTGCCTTCAAATAATTGAATGTCTCAGATATTTGCTTTAAAGTTATTAACAATAAATATTGATATTGATAGAATGGATTGTTTTTCTAAGATTTTATTCTCTTGTTTTAATCCTTTGATTGAAATTTATATCCTTTCTGACATGGATTGGGCTAACTTCAAAACATCTTCTTCAAACATGGGGTCTTCCCTTGGTCTCTATTCTCTCTTATAATTTAGGTGAACTAGAGGCTCAACCTTTTGGTGTATAATCTCCTAACCTTCCTATATAACAACTATCTTAGTCACTCTTTGTAGGCCAATAATAGTTGGATCATACCTAAATCCCACTAAAGACTAGGCCATATGCTTAATTAAAACTTTTTATTGTAACTAGTCTATTGATTGAGTTAGAGTGGCAAGTCTCCTTTCTTCATCTTGAAATGTTATTATCCAAGGCTTCAACTCTTATTATAGAGGGATGTATGTGGTCTTCACTATAGGCCATGGGTGATAGGTAGTAGGAATCTTCTCCAACCTTAGTTCATATATGAGTTATTCAGGTATAGCTAGTCCGTAGATTGGATTCTCTTTACTTAATATATTGATGTATTTCAAAAGGGGAATGATAGTCATTTTTGCTTTCTTTATCTTTAAGATAATTATAATCTCATCCTTATTCTTAGGAGGATCAATAATCACTAAGTCCAATGACTTCTCTTTTCCCCTTTCTTGCTTTGCCTCTTCAAAATTTTCCTCCTCTACATCTATGTCTAATTCATATGTCATGGATAGCATTCTCAATGCATACTCAACATATTTCTATTGATCCAAAGCTATCATGTGGATTTCCTCCTATTGAGTCAAATCTTGTTTTGCTATTCTAGAAGACTCAAGGAATGACGAGCTTGAAGTAACTTCTCTTAGTCACCTTTATTTAGGCTCATGTTCTATTTGTATGTCAAATGGGGGAAGCCTATAAGGATAAACATCTACTAGATGATATTATCTAGGACCATGTTTCCATTTGTCTTCCATCTTATAATCTCTTATTAATCTAGATTCAAGCTTTACATTATGTTCCTTTAATTTTTTAGTAACTTCATAATAAGTGGTTGCCTTAGTGTATACAAATTCATATGCTCCAGGCTCATGTTAATAAGGTACACATAGAATACCTTTTATCTTAATGTGCTCCTTTAACCTACCATTGGGATCCCACTGTCTATGGTCATCTATTTGTAAATTGAAATAAATCATGTATTTTTGAAGCAACTTCAATGTGGTCCCATTGTTTAAAAATGGTTATGCCAATTATCATGGGAAAAACCATGGAGAATTATTTTCCTCTTGGTCTTGTATATCCCATCTATTCCATTAAATAGTTGGTATGCCACTTCTTATTCTACTGACTTATTTACCATGTGTACTAGCAATTTAAGGGGGGAAATTTGTGTTCCCTATATTTTATTAATGGTATAATTAGGATATAGACAGATATCTCCCATTATTTCCATGGATTTATTGAATAAAGGAGTTATCCTCATCATGGGGATACCATTGATATCTTGGATCAAAGTAAGATATACATAATGACAAATGAATTGGATATGGTCCCTATATTTGTAAATATACAATTTTTAGTAATATTGGGACACAATTTGGGTACCATTAGGGGACCACACTCTTTGGTTGGGGATTTTAGTTTTAGCACATAGGGTGCCTAAAAAATATGACATCATGAATAATTCATTTCTCTTCTTTTGTTTTAATCCTAGATATTTTCCTACTTAATGAAATGCTAATAATTTCACCTAAATGAGGTACTACCACTTCCTCAATAATGAAATACACAACAACCACCCATATAGGTTCCACATGTGCAATATGTGAAAATACATATAATTTGTTTAATATGGTCATAACCATTCTAACTCCTAGTTTGAATTGGCCCATAGAGATTTTCTTGTTAGGATCTACAATGACTTTGTCACCAAATTCTTACCATTTCACCAAGATTTCCTTCATGGTATGCTTTTAGGCCCATACATTAATGGAGGCAAGGTCTATTTAAGGCCTAGGTAGTTTATATAAGATTCAAAGGCAACAGGGATATGCATATTATTTTCCTCAAACTAGTTTCATGGATAAGCATACCCTTATCAATTTTAGCATCTTTAAAACTAATACTAAAGATGTGGATGTAGTGCAATACCTTTGGCTTGATAGCATAATGAAGTCTTGTAAGCTGAATTGCCATGATGTCATTATAAAATATCTTTACCAGTACAAGCTTCTCTTATTCCTTGGTCAAAATTATTTGGTTCTCTATGGTCCATAACAAGCTTAAGAAATTATTGTCTCTAATGTTTAGTGAAGAAGCCACAAACTCTATATCTTTAAATACCTTACCCTTTGTGTCTAGTGACAAGTATAATTCAACCATTTGATTTGAAGTATGTACATAGGTTGTCATTGCTATGATTTTAATTAAATTATCCATTTTTGAATGAAAATTCAACACTTTTGGTTATTTTATTAGACTCTTTGATCAACTTTGATTACCAAGCTTTCTCTTCTAGTTCAAAAAAGTGAATGCATGAACAATTTTAGGGATTTTTTGTATATCTAAGGGAGTTTAGAGGGTTTAACTGAGCTTTATTGGTAGCATACACATTTGAAGTATTTGATTTTGTAAACCAAATCATATTTTGATCTCGTATTTATACCTTTGGATGCATGGGTCCAAAAAATCTTTCAATTTGACATGTCTACCTATGCGGTATCTCTTTGCCACATTATTTATTTAATTTGAAGACATGACTATTGTCTCTTGAAACACATATCTTCATCTCATACCACCTATAAATTTGATGAAATTCATATTGTTGATCCCCATCTACATGGTTGAATTCATGCCATCAATATTTGATCTACATTATCAAATGAGCACTATTGATCTATTAAACATATGATCAAATGTGGGCCATTGATCTACTACCAATTCATCATAACTAGGAAACATGTCACCATAATATAAATATCAATATACTTCTAAATATTAACTTCATGCTCATTATTAGATCTTCATCTGCATGGTTGAATATGCACCATCGATATTTCTTGACTTATTTACTTGATTCTTCAACACAGATCATTGATCATAATTTAGACATAAGAATACACACCATTGATCTTTGATCTAGGGAACTTTGACTTATTGAACTCAATATTCAATGTAGATCATCGATCAAAGCTTGTATGTAAGAATATGCACCATCGATCTTGATCCAAGGGACTTTTACTTATTGACCTTGGGTGATCACTCACATTTCATTGATCCTTGATCTGATCAAGTGAGGTTTTGACACTTGGCAACCTTACATTTAATTCATACTTGCAAATAGTAAAATCAAAGAATAAGTGCTCAGGATATATAATGACTTAGCATAAATATTATATTAAAATTTTAATGAATTGATAAACTCAATGAAAAATTAGGTTAAAATTAAACTGATACTAATATAAAATAAAGTAACCATCAAAAATATTTATCCATTTTAATAAGAACTTAGGCTAAAGTAATTTAGACTAAGGTTTTGGATGTTATTTAAACTTGGATTCAATTAATTAATTAAGGACCAAATGTTAACATAATGACTCAAATGGGACCATGTTAGTTAACCAACTAAGGGCCAAATTAACATTAAAGCATACACCCATGAACATTTGTTCATTCTAATTAAGATCCATTGATTGTGTAAGATGGAAACATGTGGACCAAATGTTAGTAACATTAGATAAGATCAAATAAAGTTTATGTGCTAGCATGCCAATGTAAGATAAATCAACACATGATATTCAATAATGCACTTTGATCAAGTTGAATACCTAATTTATAGCATAATTTACAAAATTTTAAACAATGGTCCTCATTTTTTAGAAAAGGGGGATGTTGACCTCAATAAATGGTGACTTCTAGGGGAAACATTTTAGAATGTTAGAATTCATATATTATTAGTTCAAAATAATAACCAAACTAATCATTCCACATGATCAATTACCATTATTAAGATCAATTAATAATTACAATAATCTTACAAATGCATAATTAAGGTCAAATATCAAAAATCAATCATGTTGTGTGTGTTCTTTGATGAATTTAGTGATTACCATTGGGATTTAAAGAATAACTTCTAGATTTCATGACCTTAATTATTAACATAAACTTGTAACATATATAGATATTCATAATGAATCATGCTTTATAAAAGGGTAAGGCTTGGTCATTATTCTACTACTAGCTAGAAATATATAGTCCCAAAAAATATACCTTTAGTTTCACTCTAGGCCTTACTCCATTGCCAATCAGGAATACATAGCCTTGGTGGAGGTTTCTAGAATCACCTTTGCTCAGAAAACTTTTAGATTTTTGATAAGGCTTTTATTTTTTTATTTTTCAACTATACTTAGCTTTCTAGCAAAGGTTAGGAACCAAAATTAGTTAGGTGTTTAATATTTTATATCAAATGTTTGATTTTTAAGACAATCATCCTTGGTCATAGACTTCATCTTAGGTAGTAATGTTATTTAAGTTCTAACATTACTTTTTTATAGTAATTCAAAATTTCAACCAAACACATGCAATGCTTATTGAAATAAAACTTAAATCAAAATAAGGTTTAGGATTTTTAAGGAATAATTAGTCTATATATTAATCTTCATCAATTTATAAGAAACATAACATTAAGCTCAAAATTTACAAAATCCATGATCAACTAATGTTTAAGAGTCATATCCGCATTCATGGTTTATGAAGTTCTTTTGAGTGTTGTGTTGTGGAGCCTATTTCTAAATTACAATGCATTTTCAAATACTATACATTTTAAATGTGCTATACACTCTATATGTATTCTCACTCATTTTTTTATAATATTGCTTTGTTGATGTATTATGTATTAATGCATATTTCATAGGTAATACATCATGAGAACTAGGGTTTGATAAGGAATAATAGATTGTGTGAATTCAGGTGAAAATTTAGGAGGGTTTGTTAAGTGAAACTCCAAAAAATATTTGTGTATTGTAATTGTGAGAAGACTACACTAAGAGTGGTTTTTACTCTTCTGGCTTTTAATAAAAACTAAGAAAATGTTTCTTAGTGGATGTAGCCCACATTGGGTGAACCACATTAAATCTAGACTTCTTAATTTGCATGTTTATTTATTTTTATTTTTGCATCTCTATTTATATCTATTATTACACTTTTATGAAATTTATCTGCATCAATTTTTGTATTTATTCCAAACACTGAGCACTTAGATGGATTTGGATCTTGAAAACCTATCTTATAAAAGACTTATTAGAATCTAGATAATAAAGTAAATAAATCAAACACACAAAAAACAAATAGATATTCACAAACACTATTTAAAAACAAGGGACATGAATGAAACTAATCTAAACCTAACTATACTAACTCTAGCTAATCTTACGTATTACTCCATAAAGACTTGAGGTGGAACAATAGATAAATAATGCTTGAGATATTACCCATTGATTTGAAAAGTGAATTCTACTCCATGTAAGTCTTTGATCTTAAAGGTGTTTTCTCTTAATGGCTCAAAAATTTGGTAAGGGTAAATCCACAAAGGAGTGGATTCCCCATGTTTCCCTTTTGGCTTAGATGCTTTGTCCCATAGGAGAACTAGGTCTCCTTGTCTAAACACCTTAATCTTTAATCGTTTGTTCGACCATCTCTTAAAAATGGTTTAATGTCTACTAAAATTATCAAATGGTTCTTTTCTAACATCCTCCATTTGGCTGATATCAAGCAACCTATAATTGGCATATTCTTGACCTCCTTCCATATACTCATGTATAAACTTGCAAGTTAGCAATTTGAGAGTAATTGGAAAGATTGTTTTTTGTCCATATACCAAGATAAATGGTGATACTTTTTGTCCATATACCAAGATAAATTGTGATACTTTTATATCTTGTTTCACTCTAGTTCTATCTTCCTATAGAGTATACTTCAATAATTTATGCCATATTCTTGGTTGTTGAGTTGTAGACTTCTTAATATCTTTCATCAAATTATTGTTTTCAAACTCTAAAACTCCATTACCCCAAGGGTAATGATTAGATGAAAACTTAAAAACTATTTTATTGTCATAAACCCACTCATTCATCTATATATGTAAATTTTGATCCATTTTCATAGACCAATGATATTAGTATCCTAAAATGGGTGTAAATGTTCTCTTCTAAGAAATTGATAACATATTCAATCTAAAATATTTGTTGCTCCTGCGTCTGTCCATCTTGTACAATAATTTATGGTAGTAATAACATACTTGTGTCTAGATAAATTATTAGGGTTGATAACCCCTACACATTCTAAACCTCATTAAGTAAATGGTTTGTTAATTAAAACTTGCCTCAAGGGCATATCTGCTTTATGTTTATTTTTATTGAAGATATAACATCAATGACATTCCCCAGTATGCTTATGAGCATCTTTGATAATAGTTGGCCAATAATTTCCCACCCTTGGTAATTTGTAAGTTATTATTTTTCTAGAGGGGTGTCCACTCCAAAGTTTAGCATGAAATGTACTTAATATTTCAATTGATTTTTCCTTTGAAACACATTTCAAATACACTCCATAGTTATTCCTATAAAGTATCCCATCCTTGATCAAGAAGTGAATTCCTTTTAGCCTCAAAGCTCTTTTCTATTCTCTTTTTTAGTCTTGTAGGAAAAAAACCATTGATCAATAAATGAATTATTAATTCATATTAGTCATTTTTTTGAAACTATTGTTGGTCAACCTGCATGATGCTCACTCTAGGATTAGTGTTAGCAATCAATTGAATTAATCCCTAACACCTCACCAACTTAGAAATTTTAATTTCAATATCATATTATTGGAGTATGGGAATCCATTTCCCTCTTATTTCTCCTAATTCACATTGAATCAACATGAGTTTGGTAGTAGGGTCTCACAATATAGCATGCACTTTATTCCTAAAAATCTAATGTCTAGTTTTTTTACTTCTTTAACCAAAATAAATGCTTATTTATCAATTAGGGAATAATTTAACTCATTATTTTTGAAGTGAATACTCATAAATTCAATTGAATGATCACATTTATTAATTTTTAGAGTTAATACAACTGTTATAATATGTTCATAAGTAAAAGAATAAAGATAAAAATCTTTTTTAAAGTCAAGATTTGTTATCATAGGTGCCTATCCTATTGCTTCCTTGATATCCTTGAAGGATTTCTTCATTTCTTCATTCCATTAACCTTTTTATCCTTTTATAGCATGCCATTGAGTGGTTTCATAATCTCTACAAAACCAAAAATGAATTTCCTAAAAAAATTGATCTTCCCAAAGAAAGGCTTTAGCTTTTTTATACTATTTGGGAGTTTTGTTTTAGATATAGCATTGACTCTATCTTAATCTATAGAAATCCCATCTCTAGTGATCACATGTCCTTGAAATTTCCCTTTAGTTACATAAAATATGTTTTTTTAAGGTTAAGGTAAATTCCATACATTCAATAGCATTCAAATACTTGTTGTAAATGTATTATGTGATCTTCCCTATTCTTAGAAAACATAGTTAGATCATCCATATATATAATGATACATTTACCTTTGAGACCTTGAAAGGAATGGTCCATAGCTCTCTGAAAGGTAGTTCCTAAATTTATGAGACCAAAATGCATCCTATTGTAATCAAAAGTGTCCTATTTTGTTATGAATATAGACTTCAGTTTATCTTTCTTGTTAACAAGTACCTAATTGTAATCTAAAAAAACCATCTAAGAAAGACATCATGTTAGAACCACTAACAATTTGAATCACCTGGTCAAGGGATGGAAAATAATAATTATCCTTTTTAGAATATTTGTTCAAGTTCCTAAATCTATGCATAATCTATTCTCCCCATTTTTATTTATAACTGGTACTAGATTAGCTACCCAAGTAAAATGTCTAATTGGAAAAACTATTTTTGCAACTAATAATTTCTTAACCTCTTTATAAATCAATGTTTCTAAAATAGGATTAACCAATCTTTGCTTCTAGAAGAATGGTTTATAAACCTCTTTCAAGGGAATGGTATGGGTGATAACTCAATGATCAAAAATATTCAAGTATTCATAAGACCATGTAATAACATCCTTGTACATGGTCAATAAATTTCTATAATTTCTTGACTCTACATTTGTGCATGTTGTAGCAAGGTTTACTAGTTGAGTTTGACCTTTATTTATTATGTCAATAAATTATAATCCTTCCCATTCACTTTGGGAAATTTAACAATTTTAGCTAGCTTATCTTTATAAAATAGTCTTTCTAAGGAAATCATACCTTTGTGAATCTTTTTATCATTTAATTTTATTATCTTGTCATCAATTATATCAACATCAAGAGAGTTCTCATTTACCTCATCAATAATATGAGACTCAAACAATCCTAAGTTATTCATGAATTTAATGATTTGTTGGTCATCACTAAAAACTTGAAGATTATTAATATTGTTAGGTAGAGAGGGACATGGGACTAATTCAATGCTAAGGTTTCTTAGTTTAGAACCTTGATTTGGCATTAGGTTAGATGTAGTTAAAGCTAGTTAATTAATAGATTTGTTTCATTTTTTAGGGATTGAAACAATATTTAAAAACTAAAAATACTCAATCAATTCCCATAATCTAAACTTTTATTTCTTTAGACAAGATAATTTGCATTGATACTTATTTCTGACCTAATTGACTACTAGTTCAAAATCACCATATACTAGTAATTATTTAACCTTGTGTTTAATATCAAATTGTAATCCTAAGATAAATGATTCATATTATGCCAAATTATTGGTGCAAAAAAACCAAAGTTTTTAAGAATCATTAGATTCTTTCCTAATATGATTGATTAAAACTATTCCTACTCTAGGCCTAGATTTGCATCTAGCACCATCAACATATAATTTCCAAAGTCTAGGCATAACATGAGAGTATATATAATTACATACCTAAGGAGTGTCAATGGTTTAAACCCATAAATCATAATTAACCATAATGACCCTTTTATTAGATCCATTATATTCAATGATCATATGCTTCAGCTTTGGTTCCCTTTCAATCCAAATTTGATTAAGAACTCCTCTTCATGGTAGCCACATGTGAGAGTAATTAGTTGACATGTATCCATTCAAATATTTGGTCCAATATTTGATAAGAAACATCCCATAAGAATCTATAATGTTAACCACTTGAATATCAATAAATTGTTGTACTCTTAGTTCTAAAGCAAACTACATATGCACATTCAACAATTCACCAATCAATTTAACTCTAGATTTGTCTAATTGAGTCCCTTATCTTTTATAATTAATAGGATTCAAACCAATCTTTTCACAAATACTTGCTAGCATAATATTTACAAAGGCGCCTGAATCTAATATACAATTATGTAGGTTTTTAACAAAAAATCTAATTGTTAGTAAAAAAGGGTGGAACCTCTATTTTTTTCTTATACATTAGTAAATTTACATTTTCAAGTTTCTATGATTTAATAAGTTTTTTAGTTAATTATTTGAGCAACAAGTCTCTTTTTTTAGTTATCTGAGTCAATTCATATAATGTGATATTAGCTTTAATTTTCTTCATATACTCTATTATGTTTTAACCACTCTTGGTAGAAGAATTAGATAAGTCAACATTATTTATAGAGTTAATTCCCCTTAGAGGTTCCAGATTGGTATCTGCTTTGGGATCAAGAGAAGTGTCACTATTGTTTGGAAGAGTAGAACTTGTCATTTGTTTATTTTATTCTCTATTCCTCAATGAATAAGTCTTCTTCAGGTACTATCAAAAAGCATGAATATCTTTTGGAGTGTGTTTAGGTTCATTCTCATCTTGAACTAGAAAATCAAAGGTTTCCACCATAAGATTTGTTATTGTAGACTTAGGTTACACTCTAGCTAAAAGTAGAAGTGTTCAAGTCCTACTCTCAAACCTAGTCCATCATGGTAATGGCCCTAGGCTATGGGTTACCTAATTTTGGGTTAGAACTCTAGGGATTTTAATGAGGCTAGCTCCTTAGATATGATAATTTGAATCTCTTTTTCTAATACTTAATCTATTAGGATGAAAAGGGGGAGAAAATACATGAATGAAAACCTACTTTAAGTGGTGATGCAATTTTTTTTCAATGTTTCACTCTCATTTTAGACACTTTCATGACTACTAATGAATCTAATGGAGACAATAATTTAATAGATTCAATAAAAAGGATCCAAACATGAGTATTTTTTATGAAGGCTAAAAATAAGGCCTATAATTTGAAGGATAGAAAGAGATAGATCAATGTAAGACACTATAGACATATGACACTTCAAGAGAAACCTCACTAGTTAATACTTCACATAATGTACAAGAAATTAATAGTCTTGAATTAAGGTACATGAAGGATACACAGGTGATGAATAAGAAACATACACTCTATAAATCAAACTCCAATAAAGTACACTTAGCATTCAACTAGAATCTTAAATTGTCTTATATTTCTTCAAAAGAGTTTATAAAGTAATTTTAGTAGAGGTTTGCTATACCTAGCTAAGGGATGAAAATTAAGAGCTTAAATATTGAATTTATAGTAGAATGGGATGAGAGAGAGTAGAATGGATGCATTGTAGAGTGGAAAAGAGGTCATAATTATCAAGGCCAAGATTACCACTAGAAATAGTCATAATATCCATTTAAAACTTCATCAAGCCCTTTACTACATTATTTACACTATGTCTTGGCATGGAAGGATAGATCATGAAGGTCAATACCACTGCAAGACATAATCACGCTCATTTTATGAATCTTTCTTGAGATCCTCTACATTAATGCCCTTAAGTTTAAGGACAAAATCCTCATATTCATGAACCTAACAAATCCTTGAATATAACTACCTTAAGTTGCTACAAGTAGCTACTTTTCAATTCTAAGATTGTGTCAAAAGACAAGACATTCCACCATATCTCATTTATGCTTGTATCTACTCTAACTTGAATATAGATCTTTAATATAGATTGAAAACCAATCTAATTTATTAGTTTTTGTATAGTCATTATATTGATAAAGATCTACAGGTTACATAGATTTATTTTAAACTATATTAGTTTAAACAAACCTATCTAACATTTGAGATTTATTAGTAATAGATCCTCATTATTATCAATCTTGATTTTATGACTACATCTACTTGATGGTATTCAACTGAGCTCTAATGGTGATATAACCATTTGAGACATTTTCTCTTAGTTTGACTTGAACCATATTCAACCTCTTCTTAAAGTATCTTGGCTTTGACTTTTAATATCAACCATCAATCTTATCTGGGATTCTCAATCATGACATTTGTCAACTACGTGTCCCTTTTTATGATCCTACTATTAGTCTATCTACTTTTATGCTTACACCACGTGTCAACCTTATGTGTAATCTAGCACATTGAAATTTTAACCTTACGTATAACATAGATTTCTTTAGTCTAATTAAATGCATAACATCAATCTCATTCTACTTTTTTTCCATGATCATGTCACTTGTCATTAATGAATTTAATCCTAGGATCCTCTAACCTTTTGACTACAATCTTGTAATTGATTTTTGAGTGTATGATTAAACATGCTCCATTACATCTTTGGGACCCGCTAACCCTACCCTTGTCTACTTGTTATTATATATTATCTTATCTTTCATGATTTTAACATCTATCAGCTCCTCATTTGTTCCTAGGATCTACTAACTAGTTTACCTCTTACTCACTATTGATTTACTTTGGTATGACGAATCGTGCACCATTGATCAGCTTGGACCTGCTAGTTTTGTCAGTCACTGTGTATTGTTAAATATTCATTTAGATACCCTAGATATTTCCACTTATCATCCATATGTTATACCTTATGAATATTTGAATCTAAATGGCTATTTCACATGGCCAAAATTTGACATCTATGTGCATGTCTCGCTCTGTAAGTTCAACTTTAAATGCTTATATCTTGAGATAGAAAAGTCATCAAGATACAAAATTTGTAAAGGATGTTTATGGGACTAAAATCATCATGTTCATGCATTCCTATGGTTTTGGTCAACATCCCAAGTGCATTTATTAAATGTGTAGCTAGACTAACTTATCCATTTCTACAAGACATGTGATGATGATCTGACTCTTCTAGGATTTCATAAGTCATTTTTTACTTACAAATCTCTGATTAAGTAATGAGACTTTGAGAAAACCTACTTCATGCTCCCTGGATGCCATGAATTATCATGAAAGCCTACTAAATACTTTCTTTTGTAATCTTAGACTTATTTACAATTATTTTGATCTTTCACTTAATCAGTAAATTTGCTCAACTAATATATCTAGGAAATATCTTCATATGTGGTGTAGAATTGGCCAACATTCTTGGTGACTTAGCTAGCTTGACCAGTTTGCTGGTCAAAGAACAAAGAATTTGATCAAGCCTACTCATGATGACTAGAAAAATGAAGTATTACTTATAAAATGATTCTACCTACCTCTTAAAAACACTTTGAAGTAATGAGACACACACAAATGAAAAGAAAGAAACAAAACAAACCAAAAAACTACCTAAATAATGGAAAAACAAAAAACAAAGCAATGTGCAAGAGCACTTGGAGGTAAAGGTAGACCTATTTACCTACGTAAAAAAATCATGAGACAACACTAGTAGCTAAATTTAAGATAATTCCCATTGACAACGATAGGAATGCTCTCTTCATTCAACCTATAAATCTCAAAGTAATTATTCTCATTGTAACTTGTGATAACATAAGGCCCACTCTAAAGACTATCAAACTTAAAGTGTTTTCCTAGTTTCACATAGTCCTCATCTTATTTGAGGATTATATCACCTTGTTAGAATGTATTTAAGGAAGATATATTATCAAATGATCTCTTCAATTGGTGTTTATTGGACAACATAATGTGCATATAAGTTTCCCTTGTCTCTTATAGTTGTCTTAGCTCATTTAACCTTATCTGCATAACATCATCCTTTAAGAGTTCAAGTTGATGTGCAATATCTAATGCAAGAAGTTCAAGAGATATAAGAAATTTGTATTATTTCCTATAGACAAGAAGGTAAGGGGAGTGTTCAATAATTTTCTTAGGTTTCACTTTGTCTACCCATATGGTAGTCCTTAGTCTAGTATGCCACTCCCTCTGACCATCTTCCATAGTTCTCTTGATAATCCTCAACAAATTCTTGTTTGTGGATTTTGTTACTCCATTTACCTATGGGTAATAGTTAGAAGATGCCTTGAGATAAATTATATGTGAAATATCCCACTCAAAAACCTTGTTACTACTGAAGGCCAATGCATTATTATAAATGATTGTATAAGGCACACTGAATCTAGTCACAAGTCTATCATAAAAATCCAAAATAGAATCTTCATTAGCTTCCTTGAGGGTAGTTGATTTAACCCACCTTGTAAATTAATCTATAGATGTAATCATCCATTTATGTCCTTTACTTGAAGGGTGGTGTATTATCCCTATGAAATCTAAGCTCCATTATATGAAAGGTTATTTTATGTGTATGGGTTGCAAGGGAAGGGCATCTAGTTTATGCTTACTATTTCCTTACCTAAGAGTGTTCACCTCTAAACATTATGGGCCAAAATAACCTAGCTATAATGATATTAGAGGCTATGGTCTTGGTATAAAAGTTCCCACTATCTGGACCATCATGGAACTGCTTAAACAACTTGTCAATTTTGCATTATTCCACACACCTCAAAAGCATGCCTCCTATGTCTCTCTTGAAAATTACTCCATCTATCAGGACATAAGGTATACTTTACAAACTTAAGTTCTTTTTCTTGGATCTATCTATTCCTAAGGACATTGTCTCTACTCAAAAAATTTGATTATATCATGTGTCCAATTGAAAGGTGTGTTATCCATAGCTACTTGTTGGCTATCATGGACTACCAACACTTGATATTTATCTTGTTTTACCTTTACTACAAGGTGTTCACATAACCCTCTAACCCTTATAAGTTTTTTAACTTTAACTTAAAGGTCATACTCCATGCATTTTGTCACCCATCTAACTCTTTTGTCATTAAGATCTATGTTGATTATAAACTATTTAATACTTGGGTGTACCAACATGAGTATGATCTTAATATTGGAGACAATGTGCCTAAATTTATTCAAACCTCTCACTACTAAAAACACATGTTTTTATATAAATATATAATTCTTCTCATACCCCTCTAAGGCCTAAATAAATAAAGTAATAGGACCAATATGCCTTCAATGTAGAGAAGGCATATAAGTAGTTTTTTTTAAATATTAGGATTAATAAGTGTAAGGGCATGAGATATGGCCTTATTGATGGCCCTAAAACTCCTCTTACCTTATTTGGTCCATGTAAACTCCTTGCATTTTCTTAACATGTGAGTAAGAGGCTTCACCAACTCTGAAAAGCCTACGATAAACCTTATTATAAAATTAATCTTTCTTAATAAACTCTGAAAAACCTTCTTGTACTTGGGTAAGGGTAAGGATAAGATGGACTCAACTCTTTTTGGATCTATGGAAAGACCTGTTGACCAAATTTGACTTTTAAGTCAAATTGGGGCACCCTTGGGTAAAACTTTGGTATTTATATGTTTTAAGAGGACTAACTTATGTCATAAGGTGTTTTATAGGTTAATTAATGTCATTTAATGTTAAACTAGCCTTGGTCCTTAGTCATTTTAGTCATTTTGGGTCATTTTGAGGTCAAAAAGGTGTATTTAATGACTTATACAAATTTATTTGGAAGTATGAATATTCTAAAAGATGATGTCACATCTCATGTATCCCAATAGGTCCTGATCAGCTAACATAACTAAAAGGTGGTAGGTTCTTAAAAAAAAGGTAGTTTTCTTAAGGAAAAAGGAGAATTTAGTAATTATATAGCTCATTGGGAAGTGTGCCATGAGGAATAATGTTGTAATATAACTCTTAAAATTTCTTAGATCCATATTAGTGCTTAACATGCTCTGAAACTTCCATTTTATCCCTAAACCATTTTGCTCCTTTTTCACCCTTCTTGGCAAGAAAAAGTAGTCTTTAGGTTTGTACTTGGTATAACTAGCATAGGAGATTTCAGATCACACACCTTGGGGAGGTGAAATTAAATTAATATAACTTAATTTAAATATAAATATTTTTAATAATGGTGACCTTTGCTTCATGAACCATCATCAAAAATTTGACTGTACTTTTTTTCTTTCTAATATATGCACCTTGCAATTTTTGCTCTTGTTTAGTAAATTCCATACAAATAATGTACTAAAATTAATTCTAGAGGATGTTTAATCTCTCATATAATTTTTTCCATGCTTGGGTTCATTTTCCAAGGTGTTTTTATGGGCAAATCATCTTGGGTTTGCATATTGGTCTTATGTGGGATGACAAGCCTATTTTCACCATTACCAAATCTTCATGCTTTAAAAATGTATTTAGAGGGTTTTAACAGGTGTATTTTAATTTTTTTAATTTTCTCTTATTCCCTTCCTCCATTCAACATTCATTTTCCAAGCAATCTGCATAGTTGCAGTCACATGCAAGAAAAAATAGTCAGTTTATCATTAACACACACTTGCAGGTGCCATCATGAAAGAGTCCATGTTTAAAGGAAGGTATTGACATTTGTTTCAATTTTATTATAGTTTTTATTATGTATTTGACAACTCATAAGGGACCTAAAGTAATGTATATCGCCCATGTTCTACCCATTGCCTATATGCACTAAATGGTCACCTATAGGTAGCCCACAGAGAGTTGAAAAGCCATAATGAGGTGTTGAAACATGATTTGGAAATATTTTTGGGACAAAAATATGATAAATATACCCTATAATTCATTTTTAAAATGCTAAGTAGATAGTTAAGAGGGGAATTTAACTCTAAAAGGATACGGCTGAGTTTTAGGATTTAGTCCCTAAAAATGCAAAATAAAGGTCCATAGGCATTCTATGAATAGCATATAACATATTTTTAAGAGCTTATAATGCACCCTAATGTGTTCATATTTTATCCTTTATCATGGAGAGGGACAATTCATATTTTTAAGGGAGAATGACCAAAGAAATATAGTTTTTTAGAGGCATAAAGTTGCCTATAAAACCACTAAATTTAGGCATGGATATCTATAGGACTTTGATCCAAAAGTGACCTTGTACTATAAGTTGATAGTTATAAATCATGCCAATATTTTATATTGTTTACAAGTGGTTCAAGTGGAATTCATGAACTAAGGGATCATCAAAGGATAGGAATAGACTATTTTTTTACTTCCCATGTACACTTCTAGTCTGTACACTGTGGAAATGCTAACCTATAGTAGGGTATAAGATAGTGACTCAAATTCAATCCCCAAATGGTGTTTTAAGACTATTAAGTTGATTTAAATCTAAATAATTTATTTTATGACCAAATTAAGAATAATGGATGTCATCATACATCATTTCTAGGTCCAAAAGAACCCACACACACCTAAAAGAATCAATAGATAGGGGTGTCTCAGTCATGGTATGAATAAACTTAGTTATGAACCCAAATTGTATATAAGGTAATAAAATGTATAATAAGTTATCAAATGGTTCTCATGGTTAAATGGAGAGTCTCTCCAAATCATGACCAAATCTAACTGATCCATCAAACTATGCCTACAGATAGGCTATTATAGTCAAGATAAAGTTTCCAGTTTGAGAGCTTAAGGTGCAGGTGGAAAAGATGCTTTATTTTTATGGACCTGAAACATGATGAGAACTTAGTTGAACATGATAATATAAATATAATTTATTATGTGAACTTTGGATCAGGTAAACATATTTAGATACCCCCTTTATCTAAAAATATACACCTAGAGTATGCTATAGATGACTGTGATGAACAATTAGTAGGTTTAATAATTGTGGGTATAAAAGGTGCATAAAGAGGAGAAAAATAGGTTAAATATAATTAAAAATGATTTTATGAGGTTATAATTGACCTACATCCATTATATTTTGTCTTGTATCATGTGTTACCACCTACAGGTACAATGCCTTGGGAGAGGATTTAGTTTATAGTTCAGGACAATGAATAGAAGATTAGGTCTTGAAAAGGGATATGTAGAAGTACTAAGTGATGTTTAAAATTTAATCACGTTAATTATAGTTATAATAACCTCATTTAACACTCAAAATTGTATATTTAAAAAATAAAGGCCTCAAATGATGCACATATAGTCCACTTGGGAAAAGCTCACACATAGTCCTTGCTTAACTAGTATATCTTGGAAATTAAGGCCTTTAGAGGGTCAAATGACCTAGTAGAGAGTTGAAATTTTGTAGAGGGAATATATAATAATTTTATAATCCCATATAACATTCATAATTATCTGAGAAGGTATGGGAGTGACCTCTATTTTTTCTTGGATAGAGGGCACTCCTTTATTAGAAAAAACTGGCAGTTTTGGAGAATAAGATAGATATATGAAGCCAGAAGATATAAGGACCTTGAAAGATGGTTTGGAAAGCTAAGGGAAACAAATAAAATTCATGGAACTAAGCATAGAGGAAGGAACTCAAATAGGGAATTCTAAACCCTTGGAGTTATAGCCAATCCTGTTAGGCACACTTAGGCCTAGAGGCCAAACAGAGGGTCAATTCCAATTGTGACATAAGGTGAAAATTATAACATATAGATAAATGTTTAAGGGTTAAATATAGAGGTTTTGAGCTATTTGGAGGTAAGGAAAACCATAAAATGTCATTCTGATCTCTAAGGTGTAGTCAAGCCTATTAGCCAAGGGTTAAGCCTAAGGCCAAATGAGGGGTCACTCACAATTATAGCATGAGATGAACATTACCATTAATTTAAAAATGTATATGGTGAAATAATATGTTTTAAAACCATTTAGATGCAAATTAAACCTTGAGAAATTCATTTTTATCTTAGAAACCAAATCTGACTTGTGTAAGATGAGAAAAAGGGCTCGATAGGATAGGTTTGAACACTCATATCTCTCTTGATTATTTTCATGGGATCCATATCAGTTTGGGAAAGTTATTATGGGTTTTTAAGGAAATATTTTTGGAATGTTTTGGCAATTTAGATATCATAATTGCATGAACAAAGCTTAAGAGGTCAAACAGGCCTAAAACCCTTAAAACCCCTTGCCAATGACCTGATGATGAAAATGGAGCTATAAAGCTGATAAAATGGAATATATTGACCATGAAACCTATTATACCTATTATAGGACTCACTCATTCTCCATATTATACTATTTATCTCTATAGACTTGTATAGATAGGGTACAAAAATAGGCTTTTCTTGATAGTTTTATGAATTTTGTAGGCTACAGGAGGAGTCTAAAGATGAAATAAAGTTTCAAGGGAATATTAGGACTTTTAATAACTAAATATAATAATTTTATTCCAAAAAAACTCATAAGTGTCCTAAAAAATAGCTTCATCTGAGCCAGTCAAAACTAGTATATTGGACAAGCTAGTGAAGAGGGTGAAAAACTTCAAGTGAAGTTATTTTAAGGTGTTCTTGATGATTATAATGCCATTAATGGTATTTAAATTTTTAATAAACTCCATAACATTTATTTTAATGAGAAAATGATACCTTTTTGGAAGCTAAGTGTGTAGGGTGCATGAAAGGAGAGTCTTTTGGACTGTAGATGATGATGGCTCATTTATAGAAGGTTTTAGATGACCAAGACTATAACCAATGCATGCAGAGGAATTAAAAATATCCTTACACTTATTTAAAATCATTATACCTATCTATAATAATTTTTGGAACGTTCAAATAGGTCTAAATCATGAAGGTGATTTTTTGATTTAGATAGAGGAGTTTTATGCCACTTTGTAAGAGTTTGATGACTTGGATGGACACTTGGACATCCTAACCTTTCATTATTCATCCCATATATTTTTTTCATTAAAAATTAACTGATTATATAATATTTAAAAGTGTCCTTGTGACCCTTTAACTTCTCTCTTCTCCTCTCTCTCTCAATTTCTATAAGAACTAACCATTTTGGCCATTGTAAATTATGTTCCTCCTGAGCATGGTGAATACCTACTCAGTTTCATACCATTTGATCAATAATAATAATAATTATTTTTACCTATTCATGACTATTCATAAGTGTGTTTTACTTAAAATATTAATCTTTCTTAGTGAATACTATGGGTTCCTTAGCATGTTGTCTCATTCTTGCATCATATTTGTAGTTGGAAATCTTCTTCTTCCAGGGCATGTGAAGTGTTATAAGAAATGTCAAGGATTAAGTGAGTTATTATTTTAATTATTGAAATTAAAGTCATATTTTATAATCCTCTTATATTTTCACATTCATCCATAACCTTATAATGTAACATTGATGTGAGAAGATGTAGATTGGATAGTGTATGATTAATTTGTCATTTGATTTGATGTGTAACATGAAGCTGGTCAGAAGTCATCATTTTATTTTTTGTATCACCTTCCTTATGATATTTTTATTTAAATTTTATCTCTCCATTTTCATCCCCTAAGATTAGGTGTGTTTCAATCCAAAATGTTACATCAAAGGAGCTAGCCCTATCTATAGATTCAGCTCATCCTTAGGCTACCCACAAGCCTAGATGTGTTTATATTGTTTTACTTGCATGAGGAGATATTAAACATCTCATAAAATGGTGAAAATACAAGTGAAAATAGTTTTTTATTGCCTATTTGGACTCTTAGTCCAAGAGGTTGAGACATTTTTGGTGTTGTCTTTGAATAATAAGCCTTTAGAGGCATCTATTAAAGCATCAATTATGACTCTAAAGATACATCAGCTAGTCAAACAACCTAGGCTTCCTTTTGATTATTTTTGTTAATATATTTCCTTATGTTATTCCTTTCAATGATTTTTCATGGATAATTTTATTTTTAAGTTCCTTTTTACATAAGTTGGTGAGATATTTCAAGCTTGTACCATTCCCTATCAATAAGAGAAAGCTGTTAATTAGCCTTAGTGTGATCCTTACTAGTATTATTTTGATCCATATCAAATCCCAAATGGACATTATTATCCTTCTCATGATTATTACCAGTCTTATATTTAACCTCATCAATGTCCTACTCCCCGTAATCAACCTAAACACTTCTCAACTCAATCCATTTCCACCTTCAAGAAGATACTCTTGGGATATGAGAAGTACATGTTAGAGCTTGATACTCTAAGGGGATGTGATCAATAGGTTCTTATTAATATTATTCATAAGGTGAGAGATACAGTCAATTTGGTTAAAAGAGGGTGGGTACCTATTAAGAGATATAATTAGCAAAGGCTCACAAGTGATATGCTTGATGTGAGTGGCCTAGTTTCTTCCTTAGAGGATAGGCTAGGAGTTCATCAAAGGCAACCTTAGCAAACCTATCAGCCTTCATATACACTTCCCAAAGTTTCCTATGATTCATATTTGATCCCTACTCATGATCCCAATTAAGGATATCAAAATAATAATTTTACCAATCATTTGGAAGAGAGAGTTGAAGGGAGAAACCTTGTTTTTGAAACTAATCTTGATAGGCAAATTGAGTTGGATAATATACATATGTATTAGTCCATGTTAGTATAAAATTAAGTGGAATGCAATCCCTCATTTCCCTCCCACATTGAATCCTCACCACTTCAAATAGAGACTTTTAATCCTGACATTATAATCTGAAATAAGATAGTGTAGTCATGGGGAAAGAAAGAAGATAGAAGCATTATTAAGGAGTGTGAAGTTGAGAATGAATTTGATCCTTTACAAGTCTCTCCTAACCTTCCTCAAGAAGATTATTATGCTCCATTCCATCCCTCATATATTCCTAATATTGATAATTATTCTTATGATATTTAATAAATAATTTTCCATGAGAACCTAGCCAAGCAAATTCAAGAGTTAGAGGCAAAGATGAAATTGCTAAGTCAAGTTGTGATGAAAGGTTTAGACCCAAAAGAAGATCCTATTCCTAAACACACCTAATCCACCACTAATAAAGAGACTCCTAAATATAAATAAGATGTGAATGAAGTTATTTTCAAGTTTAAGGAAGAAAATGAAGTTGTTTTAACCCAAGTTCTTCCTCCCCCTCCTCAAGAGCTTCCAAAAGAATACCCTACACTTCACTCTCAATCTAATTTTGAGTTCCATCTACCACTTCCACCAACTAGTTAATATTTTCATCACCCATTCACCCTTTATCTTGATGCACTTATGGTATGGGAACCTAAGGAGGATTATTTGGTTAAAAAAATCAGAACTCTTGCTTGAAGAAAGTCTAGCTCTTTGATAGCCTCATTGGACTAAGTCACATGACTTCAAAATGCCTAGTCTTGGAATCACAAAGAAGGAGAAAGAAATGGAGGATATTAAAACTGATAACCAAATTCCTATTGTGTAATTTGATATGAAACTTGAGATACCTCAAGATATCCCAAATAATGAAAAAGAGGTGGTCTCTTCTATTGAAAATTTTGACTGGATTGATGAGGAAGAATGTTCTCCTTTTGCCAAAGAGGAAGAAATGATCATTAGCTCTTCCATCACTTTGAAACATGTCATAAATGAGAAATAAAATTTTATTAATTATCCTTTAGATGAATTTTTTGAATTTATATGAGCAGGCTATACTCCTCTTCAAGGAAGATATGATCTGGTCAAAGATGGAGAAGGTAGCTTTGACATTCAAGTATGTATGCAAAGGAAAAGCAACCTTTCAAATATGTCCTTTCAAGAAGCATTTACATTTCATGATGATATGTTTGAATTCATAAAGATGGGATATCATATTCTCAACTAGTTAGGAGAAACACATCATTTATTAAAGGATGTAACAATCTCCTATTGGCCTTAATCATCTAAGGTACATGAAACTACTCTTCTTGAAGCCATGCCTACTAAGGAGATACAAATTGACCTTGAAATGAAAAGTGGGAAGAAGTATGAAGTATGTGAACATGTTAAATAATAGTATATATATATTTGAGACCTATTTGAAGATGATCTACTTGAGATCAATTCAAGTGAAGTAACAATGAATAGGTCTAATCTACAAAGCATTCATTTCAAGGAGAAGCATGTTTGACACTATGATTCTTCTCATGAAGAAGGAGATTCAAGAAATTTTCCTTATGATACTAGAAGGGAGGTGTGATTTTTTGATAATTGTGCATAATAGGTTGTTTTTTTATTCCCCTAAGTGCCTTGATCACATGAGTGTGTGTGTCTTGTGTGTTTGTTTGTTTGATTTTGTGCATGTCCTTTGTTTTATGTGGTTGAGGTAGTCAAGTGGTATTTTCTTGATAAAGGTAAGTGGTCAAAGGTCTCCTTGTTTGTCTTAAATTTAAAATGAATCCCTAATCCCAATGGACTGATAAGGCTACTGTTCTAGTTAGTATAGTAGGCATACTACCCCTATGAGTCACTAATTTGTTGACCAAATTTGAATTTTACATCAAATTATGGCACCCCTAGGTTAAAAACTAGTATATATAAGTTTTAGGGTGTCTAAAAATATGTCACAAGGTGTTTTATAGGTTAATTAATGTCATTAAATTTTATAATATCCTTGATCCTTAGTAATTTTATTTATTTTGGGTGATTTTGAGGTCAAAAAAGGTGCGTTTAATGACTTGTAAAAATTTAATGGGAAGTGTGAAGGTTATAAAATATGATGTCACATCCCATGTATCACAAGAGGTCTTAATCAATTGACACTTTTATGACTCATGGGAAGTGTGAAAGGTGGTAGGTTCTTCAGAAGAAAGGGTAGTTTTCTTAAAGAAAAAGGAGAGTTTGACACTTGTATGACTCATTGGGAAGTGTACAACATGGGATAAGGTTTTAATATGACTCTTCAGATTGATTAGATCCATATCAGTGATTGAAACTCTCTATAAGTACCATTTTGTCCTAAAACCATTTTTCTCCTTTTTCACCTTTTTTGGCAAGCAAAAGTAGTCTTTAGGTTTGTAATTGGTATGACCAATAGAGGAGGTTTTAGATCAAACATATTTTGGAGGTGAAATTAAATTTAGATTCCTTAATTTTCATATAAATATTTTCAATAATTGTGGCCTATTATTCATGAACCATCCTCATAAAGTTGACTGTACTTTATTTCTTACTAATATATGCACCCTACAGGTTTTGCTCTTGTTTGGGAAAGTCTATACAACTTAGATACTGATATTGGTTTTAGAGGATTTTGACTCTCCCATATAATTTTTTATATGATTGGTTTTATGTTCTAATGTGTTTTTATGGGCAAATCATCTTGGGTTTGTAGACTGGTCTTATGTGTGATGATAGGCCTATTTTCACCATTTCTAGATATTCATGCTTTATAAATGTCTTAAGAGGGGTTTTATAGGTATATTTTCATGTTTTCAATGTGATATTGTTCCATTCATCATTTAAACATTCATTCTCCAATAAATCTTCATAGTTGTAATCATATGCAAAAAAATAATCAGTCTACCATTAACACACACTTACAGGTTCCATGAAGAAAGAGTCCATGTTGATAAGAAGGTGTTGACATTTTTTTCAAGTGTCTTATAATGTGTATGATGTATTTGAAATTATGGATATAATTTTACAACTCATAAGAGACCTAAATCAATGTATATTTCCCATGTTCTACCCATTGCCTATATACACTGAATGGTCACCTACACGCAGCTCACAGAGAGTTGAAAACCCACTATGAGGTGTTGAAACATGAGTTGGATATCTATTTGGGACCCAAATATTATTAAAAGGATTTATCATGCATGTTTTAAATGATAATTATATAGTCAAGAGGGGAATTTAGCTCCAAAAGGATATGACTGAGTTCTAGGATTCATTCCTTAAAAATGCAAAATAGAGGTCCATAAGTATTCTGTGAATAGCATATGACATAGTTTCAAGATATTATGATTCAACCTAATGTGATCATATTATATCCTTTGTCATGGATAGGTAATTTTCAAATTTTTAATGGAGAATAACCTGAGGAAGATAGTTTTATAGAGGCCTAAAGTTGCCTACAAAACCACTAAATTTAGGCATTGATATCTATAAGAGTTCGATCCAAAAGTGACCTTGCACTATAAATTGATAGTTATATATCATTCCAAAATTTGATAGTGGTTCAAAATGGTTAAATTGGCATTCATGACCTATTATATCATCAAATGAGAGGGATAAATTATTGGTTTGATTCTCATGTACACTTATGTTCCATACACTGTGGAAATGTTCACCTACAACAAGGTATAGGATAGTGACTCAAATTTTATGCCCAAGTGGTGTTTTAAGACTTTAAAGTTGATTTAAAGTTAAATAATGTATTTTGTGAAAAAATTAATAGAAATTTATGTCCTCATACATCATGGCTAGGTCCAAAAGAGCCCGCACACACCTACAAGAATCAAAAGATAGGAGTGTCTTAGTCATGGTAAGAAGAAACTTAGTTATGAGCCCAAAGAGCATATAAGTTAATAAAATGTAAAATAATTTATATAATGGTTATCATGGCTCAATTTATAGTCTCTCCAAATCATTACCAAGTCTAAATTAATCAAAAAACTACATCTATAAATAGGGTATTATAGTCAAGGGAAAGGTTTTTAGTTTGAGAGCTTAAGGTGCAGGTGGAAAGGATGTTTTATTCTTATGGACTTGAAACATTATGAGAACTTATATGAAAATTATAACCTAAATATAAGGTATTATGTGAAATTTTTATCAAGTAAACACATACATATACCCCCTTTATCTAAAAATATGTACCTAGAGTATGTTATAGATGACTTTGATGAACAATTAGTAAGTTTAGGAGTTATGGGTATAAAAGGTTCATAAAGAGGAGAAAAATAGGCTAAAACCAATTAAAAAGTATGTTATGAGGTTATAATATACCTATATACATTATATTTTGTCTTGAATCATGTGTCACCACCTATAGGTACAATGCCTTGGGTGAGGATTTAGTTTGTAATTAAGGAGAGTGAATGGAAGATTAGGTCTTAGAAAGGGATATGTGGAAGTACTAAATGATGTTTAGACTTGAATCACATAAATTATAGTCATAATAACCTCATTTAACTTTCACAATTGGAGTTTTAATAGATAAATGTCTCAAATGATGCACACACAATCCACTTGGGAAAATTTCACACATAGTCCTTGCCCAATTGGTCTATTTTGGAACTTGAGGCCTTTAGAGGTTCAAATGACCTAGTAGAGAGTTAAAATTTTGTAGAGAGAATATATAAGACTTTTATAATCCCATATAACATTAAACATTTTTGAGGAGGTAGGGGAGTTCCCACTAGTTTATCTCAGATAGAGAGCACTCCTTAATGAGCATAAACTAGTAGTTTTGGAAAATAAGATATAAATATGAAGATAAAAGATGTAGGGACCTTGAAATAGGGTTTTTTAAGATGATGGACACCAATAAAAATCATGGAAACCAAAAACAAAGGAATGAGCCCCAACAAGGAAGTCTAAACCCTTGGAGTTAAAGTCAAGCCTACTAGACACACTTAGGCCTAGAGGCCAAATGAAGGGTCAATTCCAATTGTGACATTCATTATAACATATATATACATGTTTAATGGAAAATATATAGGTTTCTTAGCTTTTTGAGTAAATTAAAACCATCAAATGTCATTTTGGGATCTAAGGTACAGTCAAGCCTATTAGGTAAGGGTGTAGCCTAAGGCCAAATGAGGGGTCACTCAAAATTATATAATAAAATTAAAATTACCATGAATTGGATAATGTATATAAATTAAACCCACTGAGATGCAAAGGAAACCCTAAGATAGCCATTTTTGGCTTAGAAACCAACTCAGACTTATGTAAAATGAGAAAAAGGCTTGATAGGATAGGTTTAGACAATCATATATCTCTTTACGATTTACATGGGGGAAAAATGAGTTTTGGGAGGTTATTAGGGGTATTGAAGGACATTTTTTTGGATTTTTATGGCAAATCCAATGTTAGAACTTCATGAACAAAATTTAAGGGGTTAAATAGACCTAAAACCCTTGAAAACCCTTGCCAATGACCTGATGATGGAAATGGAGATATAAATCTGATATAATTGAATTTTTTGACCATTAAAACTATTTTAAATTGTATAATACTCACTTATTATCCCTTCCATACTTTTTAGCTTTGCAAACTTATACAAACAGGGTATATTATAGGCTTTTCTTGATAATTTTGTGCATTGTGTAGGCTACAAGAGGAGTCTAAAGATGAAATAAATTTGGAAATAATATTAGTAATTTTCAAAACTCCATATTTCAATTTAATTTCAATAAAAAAACCCCTAAGTCTTTAAAAAAATAGCTTCATCTTAGCTAGTCAAAACTGGCATATTAGACAAAATAGTGAAGAGAGTGGAAAATTTCAAGTGAAGTGATTTTAAGGTATAATTGATGATTATAAGTCAATTTAGGGTATTTATATGTGTCATAATCTACCTAAAACTTATTTTAATGAGTAAATAATTCCTTTTTAGAAGCCAAGTGTGCAGGGTGCATGAAAGGATAGTTTTTTGGACTGCAGCTAATGATAGCTCCTTTCCAAAATTTTCTAAATGACCAGGTCTAAAGCCAATGAATGGATATGAATTTATTATATCCTTAACATTATTTATAATAATTTCACCTATCCATAATCATTTTTTGGATGTTCAAATAGCTCCAAATCATGAAGGCATTTTTTTGAGCCAAAATGAGGAGTTTTATGATACTTTACAAGAGTCTGATGACTTGGATGGACACTTGGAATTGTTTAAATTTAATGGTTTATCCCATATCCTATTATAATTCAAAATTAACTTATTCTCTCAGATTTAAAATTGTCTTTTTGACTCTTGAACTTTTCTCTTCTCCTCTCTCTCTCTCTCAAGTTGTATAAGAACTAACAATTTTGGCCATTGTTACTTATGATCCTCTTGAGTATGGAAAATACCTAATCATTTTCATACCATTTGATCAATAAAAATACTTTTTTTACCTCTTCATGACTATTCATAATTTTTTTAACTTTAATTATGAATCTTGCTTAGTGAAGACTATGGATTCCTTAGCATGTTATCTCATTCTTACATCCTATTTGCAGTTGGAAAGCTTCTTCTTGTAGGGAATGTGAAGTGTTCTAGGAAATTTAAAGGATTGAGTGAGTTATTATTTTCATTAGTTCCATTTAATTCCTCTTCTCTAATCCTCCTATATTTTTACATTCATTTGTAACCTAATAATGTAACATTGATGTGAGAAGATGTAGATTGGAGAAGTGTATGTTTAGTTTGTCCTTTGATTTCATGTGTAACATGTAGTTGGTTAGAAGTCATCATCTTATTTTTTGTATCACCTCCATTAGGATATTTTTATTTCAATTTTATCTCTCCATTTTCACCCCTCAAACTTAGGTGTAGTTGAAATCTAAAGTGGTACATCAAGGGAGTTAGCCCTATCTAGAATTTCACCTCATCCCTATGCTACCCAAAAGGCTAGAAGTGTTTCCATTGCACCATTTAGATGAGGAGAGATTAGAAATCTCCTCAAAGGGTGAAAATCAAAGTGATAAAAATACCATCATTATACATTACATGGACTAATAACCTACCCTCATGAACACCAAATATACATTTTTTTAGGATTCAATGACACACTAATTCTCTACATCTTTCAAATACTAACCTCAAGTGAGTAATGTGATCATCTAGGTCCTTTGATAAAAAATTATTTCATATAGATATATTAGCACCATGTCATTGATCAAACGTTCAAATGCAACATCCATTACACTCTAGAAAGTTACTCCAACCTTGGATAGTCCAAAGGGCATTTTCATATATGCATAAGTGCCCCACTGTGTGGTGAAGGAAGTATTATGCCTATCTTCTTCCTTAAATATAATATGATTATAATTAAAGTAACCATCAGGTAATGAGAATATATAATAACCTACCACCTTTTGAAGAATTTGATCCATTGAAGGTAGTGGGTAATGGTATTTTAGAGGCACTCTATTGAGGTTCATAAAGTCAACACATAATCATATTTCCACATTATTCTTCCTCACTGGAACAAGGTTTTCCACCCATGAGGAATGTTCAATGGGGAATATTATATTTGATTCAATCAACTTATATAGCTCCCTTCTCATCACTTCCTCCACTTTTGGCTTGACATGCCTTTGTTTATGCCTGACTAGTTTTGCATTGCTCTCCAGTTTAATGGTATGTTGTGAAAGTTTAAGATCAAGACCCTTCAAATCATTATATTCCCATGAAAATGCATCAGATAAATCTTTCCATAAATCAAATAATTTATCTCTCTCTTATGTTGTGTTAATCTTCCTAATTTCAACAATTTATCTTTAAAGATCTTTATCCTTTCATAATGTTTCTCCTTGGATGAGATACATGCCTTGCCTCTTTTCACTTGATAATATTCATTAAATATATTTTTCAATGTATTAAACCCCTTAGGAATCTTGTTAGATCTCATCTACACTATCTGATCATCATGAATTAAGTCTTCTTGTGTGACCACATTTCCATACCTTGGATTGTACATGACACCATTACATGTATAGTGAGACATGGTTAAATAAATAGGTGACTGACTCACAATAATAAGGTATTAGAGTTTTAGAAACTATAAAAAAAATTATAAAAAGACAAAAGGTGCAAACTTGATCCAACTTGGTCAAATTGATGGAGTTGTATCTCCAAAAAGGTTTGTGACAAAACTTGGTATAAAATAATCCAACGTCAAATGTTTAATGTTAAATGTCTCACACAAAAGGGTCAAGTGGATTAACTAAAATTATAATACCAAAATATAGGTTCAAAGTAATCCAAATAGGTCTAATCTAGGTAAAATAAAAGATGCTAGGTATTTTGGCCAAACACGGCATCAAAATCTAGAATCAAACAAAGGCATGTGTTAGGAATTTTGGCCAAATGCGACATCAAAATCCAAAATTAAAAAAAAAGGAAGATTTTAATCTGACAAATCTAAAACACTTTGGGATAAACTAGGCACTTGATTTTAGACATGAACTTAGTCAATTTGGTATGAGGTATGAAACAAAAGGCACTTGGAGATAAGCTATTTTATCCCAAATAAAGTCACAAACAAATAGTTTTCAAATTTGGATAAATAATTAATCTAAGTTATGCAACCCAAAAGATAAATATATGTGTCTAAGCCCCAATTAGACAATGCATAAAAAAATCAATGAATGTTTAGAATCAAACATTTCAAGGTTAATTAAAAACTCACATTAGGAAAACTAGGTTTTTTTTACCAAAAAAGTTAGACAAAATTGAATGACATAATGACACTAGACAAAGATCTAAAAGGCATAGATAGATTGGCTTTTGAAAATGATAAATTTGTACACAAGACAAGTTTATGAAATTAGATGAGTAGTGTAACAATGTTATCACTCTATAAAGGTGTAAATAATGTTTTGTTTCAAAGATCCTAAGGCACAAACTTGAAATGATTTGGGTAGTATAACATTACCCATTTTAATCAAGTGACACATCTAAAATTTTTGACACAAATTTTAAGGCAAAAATTATGGTTTCAAATGAATAGCATAATGCTTCCTCAAACAATGGAGTAATGTGTACACAAGACTCATTTTTATGCATCATAAACACACACACACACACACACACACACACACACACACACACACACACACACACACACACACACACACACACACACACACACACACACACACACACACACACACACACACACACACACACACACAAATGGTTTTAGACTAGAAATACCAAGCAATAAATGAAAAATGCAACTAAGTGAATCATCCTAGATATTATAACTAATAAGGTTCCATCGTATCATTGAAATCTATCTATACACATGATCTTAGGAGAATTTTAGGTGTTAATCTAAAAATAAAAGATCATGAAATAGTAGGGTTTTTACACCTCCCCTTATGCTAGGCGATAGTATGGTGATATGAACCTTTGAGCCACTCTCCCTACATCAACAATATGTCTGTAGTAAGTGGGGTTTGTCTAAAACTTTGAAATTTTTTGACAGTCTAGATGGTCCCAAGTGTGGATAATGCTAGAGATGCCTCATGTCAATTAAGTCCATACCAATTAACTTACTATGAAAGGGTCTATTCCTTTGCATAGTAATTCTATTCATGTACTACTTAGTGGAATCCCCTAGTTAACTAGACCTGACTCAAGTTTTTGTTACAAAAGGAGAGGTTATCCACTCAACTCCCTAGTTCTCATAGTATGTGTTACCTAATTTGTATACCCTACCATGGAGTGGGGTTTGAAATATGTTAGGAGATGAAACCTTGGGTCAAATCTTCCCTAAATAACTCATGAGGAAGCTATGAACTCCCCTTCACAATCTAAGTTTCATGAAAGAAATGACTAACTGGAAATATTTTAGATGTTACTTTTAGATCACCCAAACCATACAAGTTTTGGGGAGAGACTAGATGACATTCTATCCATGCCTTAGACTAGCCACAAATTTTAAGTGAAAATGTGCTTTTGGTCACCCAAGTTACCTATAGGGGATGGGGGAAGAGCATACATGCAATCTTCATTTTGCACAAACAAATAAATATATATATATAACACTTTGAGTAATTTGAAATATAAGTAATTGTTAGTTTTATGCACCAAATGAAATGTTTTGATTAAGTTCTTTGGCCCCTTGGTTAAAATTGATAAAGCTTGTAAGATATTCCCAAAATAGCTTAACATAAATCACCTAGGTTCTTTTAAAGCACTTAAAATCAAATATTCAAGACTTAACCATTATTTTTAGGCACCAAAATGAAGTGTTCAAGCATTAGTATTTACAATTTTATGTTTTATTCCCACCTTGGCCTTGTAAGGGTTAGAGAGTTTCCTTATGCTTTCAAGCATAGTAATGGATGATCAAACAAGTTTTGAAAATATAGCTCTCAGGTTTCCTATTTTTAAAACACAGAGACTAATATAAATCACCTATGATCGATGTTGGTTATAAGGCAACCAATTCTAATTGTTTATGAAACTAATATGAGTCGATTAAGACTGATATCGGCTACATATGAACCTGAAGGCAAAACCAAATGAGTCTAAAAATATTAGCTCAAAAATATGATAAAAAATCATTAAAACCTACCATAATATGATTAGATAGGGACAAAACAATTTGATGAAATTAAGAAATAATAATTATGAGTGCTAAAAAGATTCAAAATCTAAGTTTTATAATCCATGTCCTACCCTACACCCTGACCGATGATGTTTACCCATAACTGAGGTCAAATAGGGAAAACCAATTATGGTTAAGCAGAACTAATGCTAGTTATGTTAGGAAAATAATGAAATCAACACACTAACATGTTAATATCTCTAATTCTAGATCTTAAGGGGATTATAATAAATAAACAATAATTATAAACCCAACTATAATGCAAAAAACAATAATCCTTACCTTAATTAAGAGCTCCAAATGAATTGTTTGTGGCTTGTTCTATTTGTGCTCAAAGAGTCTTTAGAAATGGAGTTTTCTTTGCTCCTTCTCTCCTTCACACCATGGTTGGCCTATGGATTGATATGGCTTATGCTTGCTTGATGGGTTGGCTCAATATTTTGGCATTATAACACTATTGTCATGAGTCTTATTTAAAAACCTACATTATTACTTTACAATTTTCAAGCTCTCAAATAATGAGATAAAGTCTTGTATTTATAGTCTTAGGAACTAACCCCAACTCAAGGTGAGTTAAAGTGTAATTTAAACATGGAATGGGTTTAAACCTAACCTAAATGAGTTAATTAACCCTAGTGGAGTTAATAGGTTCAAGAATTAATGATTTGTAATGAATAGGCATGGGTGAGACATTTTGAGATATTTTTAAAGGCTTGACAACTCACAAAAGGTAATCATGAAAATTTAATATATCTTCATTTTTGCATATCCTTTTTTATAATCTCATTAATTTCACATGGATAATTAAACTAGGCATTTAATTTGGTTTAGCTTGTTAATTAATTTTGATTAGGATTTTATCTATTTTTAATATTTGATTTTTATGTTCGTGTGCCCCATTTAATAGGTTTATAAGCCAAATTACATATTGTGATGCCACAGGTTGATTAAAGATGAATCCATGAGAGGTTTTTGTTACTTATGGTAGGATACCCTAATTAGGGATGTCTTAATGAGATTATAAGCTTTGATGAATTATGTACAAGAAAATTTATGATGTTAAGTGATTCTTAGGCTTAATTTACAATGGTTGGTATGAATTAGTATAAAATCCTATCAAAGGTCATTGGTGGCTAGTTTTAGGTATCTATAGATTGAAGGCATGATTTAACCCTCATGATCACCCCTAATAGTGAATGAACAAAACTAGGTTATTAATATATGAATCATACCTAACCAACATAATAGAGATGGTTATGGGTATTAAAGGCCATTTTGGAGTTAATTATCCATTTTAATACATTTATAACTTCTCCTTGAGGTGATTGGACCCCATATTAATGGGTATTATGAAGGATTTTATGTGGATTTTTTAATAAAGCCAATGTTTAGGCATGGGCAAACACTTAATGCATCAAGTAAAAGGTCTAATTAAACCTCTTTCAATGTTTGATAATTGATGAAGGAATATGGGATTGACTAGAGGTGGTGTACATGGAATTTTTATAAGTCAAACCTTACTAAAATTAGACATCAACACTCCAACGATCTCACTCAAGGAACCTATTAACCAAGCAATGTATAAGGGAGTAAAAGAGACTATTATAATTATTACATGATCACTATGGCCTCTTCATGACCACTTATACACCAATATTCCTCTCTCTCTCTCTCTTATGCAAAACTCTATATATTTAGGAATCGAGTCTTTTATTTTCATCCTTCAGCTAGGTGTAGCAATGCTCTTTCTAAAATTGTATCTTGCATCTTAAGAGTCAATAAAGAAAATGACTACTGTAGAATTTTCCAATGTCATTAATGTGTGTTAAGATTTTTAATTTTTAGAAAAGTATGAATTTAATATTATTTTACAGGTCCTCTCTTTCACCTAGTGTTACATTGTCATCCTATATATGTCATGTGAAGTATTGATATATGATAGTTGTCTTGAAGAGTGAGTTGATTGGTAGTGTCTCATGTAGACCTTCATTATTTTGCCCTCAAGTTACAGACCTTCCACTTAACCTCCATATTAAACACTTATGTTTAGGACTCCTAGTTAGTTATTTATCTTTCATTATATTCACAAGTGTGTTTAAAGATTAGTTAAGATAGGATAAATGAATATTGATTTATCAACATCCCTAGAATAGGTTTTCATTTCAAGTTTTCATCCTATCCCTTTTCATCTCAATATTAGTTAGTATTATAAGAAGAGTTTAAATTGATATATAAAGGGAGATATCCCCATAATCTAGAGGTTTGGTCTAACTATAGGCCATGCATAACCTTTAGGCCAATCCTATGTTAGTTTAAGTTCAAAGCAAAATTGAACTCTCCTTCAAAGGGTGCAACTTGGGTTGCTAATAGTTATGACACACTTGGTGGGACTATATTTAAAGTTACTTGGATCATTATTTGTAATCCTTGGAGAACATCTGAAAGCTTTAAGTACATTAATGGTAGATCTGAAGTCAATTTACATGAAAAAGGTGGCCACAAGATTTTCCTTAAAATGTAAGTACATTGAGTTTTTTGAGTCATCATTGGAGATCACTAGGACAAAGAGGCATCCTAGATTCAATCCCAATTCTACACCCCCTAGAGCTCCTAAATTTACCCCAAAAAACACTTCTAAAAATCCTATACTCTAACGGATAGACCTAAAATGTAAGCCTCTATGCCTTTCAATGGTGGAAATCCTTTACACCTCAATCAATTTGATGTCATACCTACTTATTCCCTCAAAATTCTTCCATATTTCATAGGAGAGAGCTCAACTACCCATGTAGAACATATTATAGACATAGCCAATTTGTTTTTAGTCCATAACAAAATCCAAGAAAATGTGTTTATGAGACTATTAGAACCCTCCTTGAAGTGTAGGGTAGTCCAGTGGTATAGGGGATTGACACCTACATCTATTAACACCTAGGATGAATTTAGGGATCATTTGTGTAAACACTTTAAGGATATGAGTGATCATCTCTGCTTGGTGGAAGAACTTGCCATAATTCATAGACCCCCTAAGAATTCATGGTAGATTTAAACTGTAGGTTTCAAAAAACATGGGATAGGATACCTACAATCATCAATCCCATCCCCAATTATTCTTTCTTGTAATACCTAAGGGTTTTAAATCCTGATGTGGTAGTTATGATATAGTAAATAGGGGGAAGCACCCTGATAGAAGCCTATGAAATAAATATAAGGGAATAAAATTACCTAATTAAAGAAAGGAAACTCAACCCTAGACCCCTCATGCATTTTTTCTTATAGATTCAACCCCCTATGCCTACCATTTCTCCATTACAAGCCCCAACCAATCAAGATCATACAAATGGAAACCAGGTGGATATATTGGACAAGATACAAGGGTTGCTCAAGGCCCAAAATAACAAATTAGTAGCCTTAAAGAGGTATTAAAACTCACTTTATAAGCCTTATTAAGTACCCCACCAACATCCTTATCATCCCTATCAATATAACAGGCCTCCCTACTAACCCAATCAATAATGCCAAGGCCAAATTACATAAGCAAGGCCCTATAATAGTTATAATCCTAATATTGCTAGTAATTCTAGAGTATTAATTCCAACTCAAAATAATTATGCTCAATAGGGTCAATGGAAAGGTCAATGGGTGAAATAAAATGATATGATAATGGATTTAATTAGTGATATGTGTTAGCATCCTTTATGCAACAAGGTCTCACTCTTCTATCACTTGATAATCTACCTCCTCTATAGAACAAGGATTGTCCTCCTATGCCTTATTAGGATGCTCCATTAATTAAAAAACATGAGTTACCAAGTAAAAATGAGGAAATTAGAAACAAAGTGCCTTCTAAAAATATATTTTTTAACTTTCATGAAGTTGAGCATTTATTTGAACAAGTAGTAGCAAATTAGGGTTAGAATATAGGGAAGATGGAAAATTTAGTTGCAACCCATACAAGGGATAAGAGAATGGAAATTGATGATAGTTTAAGACTTGTTAAGGCAACTTATCTACCTTATAAAATACCTCAAGGGTAAGCCACTCAAGTTTTAGCTCACAAGATGTCACTAACTCAACAAATTCAAGGTGGGAAATGGAAGAATTAAAAGTGAGGTGTTTTATGCCTAAATTTACACAAGATCCAAGCAATGTTTCTACTCCTAATTTGTAGTATAAAGAATATATTCCTCATATTATTATTTTGGATTACATTAATAATTTCCATGTTACTCTCTCTATGTGGGATATTTTCCTTATTCTAGGGCAAAAAGACATCCTTCAATAAAAACTCTCCAAACTTCATGTCTTGGACAAACAAGTAAAAATGGTAAGTGAAATCCTTAATAATTACAATAAAATTCATCAATATCAAGTACCTAATGTAGTTAAAACACCTATCTTATACCTTTTATTCATCATAGGTGATTCCCTTGTGCATAATTTCATGATAGATAGTGGGTTTAACACTTCTATCATGCTTAGGTCTAGAGCTGATAGATTGGGGCTTAAATATGAAACTAATGCAAAGGGAATTTTAAAGTTTAATAGGTCTCCTACCAAGACTATGGATGTCCTTAGGGACCTTAAGATCATATTATTTTATTTTCCTAACTATACCATATCCCAAGATGTGAAGGTAGTTAACATGCTTCCCTAATTTGCCTTATGTTTGTCTAAGGATTTCACTACTAAAATTAGGGGGTATATCTCTTATTATTGGTCATACATGGTATTTATGACTATTTATGGTAAAAATGTTACAATAAGGTCTAAACCTATTTTTAGGTTCCACTTATAACCCTATATGCTCAACCTATCAAATGTCAACTATACTATCTTGGATGAAGATGATCACCCAAATGAACAAGAGCCCATGGAACCACTAGAGGGCATATCAATTTTCTCCTTAATGAGTTGGAAACATACAACCATGGATATGAACTTTACAATAACATTGAATAGGTAGGCTTAGGTGTGTATTAGAATCATGAAGAATTAGTTTCCATGCCAAGTCTCACCAGTATAAGTCAAGAACTTGAAGGGGTATGGAACATTTTCTAGATGGGTTAAGACTAAAGAATAAGAGTGGGGTAGGTTTTATGATTATCTCCCATTATAATCAAATGTATCATTCTTCCCTAAGGTTTCACTTTATATTCACTTCTAATACTAAAAAATATTAGGCCCTCATTCACGGGCTATAATGGGCAAGGAAGAGAGGCATCAAGCTTTTGCAAGCTAAAGGAGATAGTGAGTTAGTGGTGTAGAAGGTAAGAGGCCTAAGTGAAATCAATAACACACTATTGAAGGTCTACAAACATAGGATCTGGGACCTCTTGTAGGAATTCCAAGCCTTTGACATTTGCTCCATACCTAGAGAGGCTAATCAACATGCAGACTAATTAGCTACCATTGGAGCATAGTATGATACAGTTGATGAGTTAAAAGACATCAAAGAAAATTTAAAAATCAAGGTGGTGTGAAATAACTTAGTCTCTAATAATGAGATGATTTGGCATGTTTTTTAAAGTGATAGATAAATTGATTTCTTCTTACAACATGAGGCAACATTATGCTCAAAGAATCAATGCAGGTTGCAATATCAATATGGAGATCAAATTGTCTAGTTGAGGAAAAATAAGTTACCTAAGGGCTTGGTCACATTGGAAGGTATATTCAATCAAGATTACCAACTAATAAAGGACAAGGTAAGCATCTACATTAAGGAGGAACACTCTGAGAAGGTTGTCATATTCAAGGACAAATTCCTCAAGCTAGTGAAGGTGAAAACTAAAGAAGGAACAACCTCCATAGCATTGTGATAAGAATTTACAAAATTATTTACAGGGAATATCATGAATTGAAAGTGTTTAAACCTAGGTTGTCCTAACATACTATAGAATAAGAGGATAATTCCAAACCTATGAGGTAAAATCAAAAGCCGATCAACCCCAAAATTGAGATTAAAAAAACTTATTGAATCCAATATTATCTTCCCCAATAAACATTCTTCATTATTAGAAAGTCTTTTGCCTATGAGGAAGACTAATGGGGAGATACATTTGTGTGTAGATTTTATATATCTCAACAAGGTATTGCTAAGAGATCACTACCCTATACCATCAATGGATTAGATTTTTTAGAGTATTTTAGGTTCACAAAGGCTCTATTTGCTTGATGGATACTCTAGATACAATCAAATATTAGTGAGGGAGTGGGATAGACACAAAATTACCTTCATAACTAAGTGGCTCACTTATGAATACATGAATATGCCTTTTGGACTATCCAATGCAGGGGCTACTTTCCAAATGGAAATGGATGTAGTCTTTTGTTGAGTTCAACATCTCCCATTTTAAAAAAAAGGGAACCCTTATTCAAAATTTTCAAATTATGCTATAAATTAAGCATCCAAATTGATCAAAGTGCATTATTGAATATCATGTGTTGATTTAGCTTACATTGACATACTAGAACATAAGATTTATTTGACCTTATCTATTGTTACTAACATTTAGACCATGTGTTTCCATCTTTCAAGATCAATGGATCTTAATTATAATGAAAAAATGTTCATGGGTTTATGATTCAATATTAATTTGACCCTTAGTTTGTTAAATATGGCCCCATTCGAGTCATTATGTTAATATTTGGTCCTTAATTATTAATTGAATCCCAATTTAAATAACTTTCAAAACTTTAGTATAAATTACTTTAGCCTAAGTTATTATTAAAATGGATTTATATTTTTGACAGGTTACTTTATTCCATATTAGTCTTAGTTTAATTTTAGCCTAGGTTTTGATTGATTTTATTAATTCATTAAAATTTTAATCAAAGATTTATGCTAAGTCATTATATATCCCAAGCACTTATTATTTGATTTTACTATTTTTAGGTATTAATTGAATACAAGGTTACCAAGTGTCAAAACCTCACTCGATTATATCAAGGATTAATGACATGTGGGTGATCAAATTAGGTCAATAAGTCAAATTTCCCCAGATCAAGATCGATAGTGTGTATTCTTACATATAAATTTTGATCAATGATCCACATTGAAGACTAAAGTTAATAAGTCAAAGTTCACTAGATCAAAGATTGATGGTGCATATTTTTATGTACAAATTCTAGTAAATGATCTACATTGAAGAATCAAGTCAATAAGTTAAGAAAGATTGATAGTGCATGTTCTACCATGTATATGGAGATCTAGGGTGAGTATGAAGTCAATAGTTTAAAGGATATTGATATTTAACATGATGGTGAAATATGTCACAATCATGATTAATTGGTGTAGATCAATGGCTCATGTTTGATTGTATGTTTAGTAGATCAACAACATGCATTTGATCATGCAGATAAAAGATTAATGGCATGCATTCAAATGTGTAAATAGGGATTGATGGTATGAATTTAATTAAAAATCTAATGTGCATGAGATGAAGACACATGTTTGAAGCAATAATGGTCATGTTTTAAAATTAAATAAATAGCATGGTAAGGAGATGCTACATAGGTAAACATCTTAGATTGAAATATTTTATGGACCCAAGCATGTGAAGCTATAAATATGACATAAAAATATGATTTGGGTTATAAAATCAAATACTTCAAATGTGTATGATGCCATTAAAGCTTAGTTAAACCCTCTAAAAACCCTTAGATGTATGAAAAAATCCTAAAATTTTCATGCATTCACTATTTCAAACTAGAAGAGAGACTCTAGTAATCAAAATTATTGAAAGATTCTAATTAGATAGCCAAAAGTGTTGAATTATCATTCAAAAGTGGAAAATTTAATCAAAATAATAAAAATGGCAACCTATGGACATACTTCAAAGTAAATGGTTGAATTATACTTGTCATTAGACATAGAGGGTTGGTTATTTAAATATATAGAGTTTGTGGCTTCTTCATTGAACATATGAGATGATAATTTCTTGAGCTTATTTTGGACCATATAAAACCAAATAATTTTGACCAAGGAAGAGGAGAATATACTAATGGTAAAGAGATTATATGATGACATCATGGTAATTTAGCTTATACAAATTCATTATGTTACCACCAAACTAGAGGTATTATACTACATCGACATCCTCAATATTATTTTTAAAGATGCTAAAATTGATAAGTGTATGCTTATCCATGAACCTAGTTTGAGTAAAATATCATAAATATCCCCTCTTGACTTTGAATACTATTATAAACTACCTAAGCCACAAATAAACCTCGTATACATCAATGCATTGGACCAAAAACATACTGTGAAGGAAATCTTGGTAATATAGTTAGAAGCTAGTGACAAAGTCATTGTAGATCCTTAAAAAAAATACGTGTGAGCTAATTCAAACCAGGAGTTAGAATGGTTATGATCATGTTAAACAAACTATATGGATTTGCACATACTACACATCTAGAACCTATATGGGTACTCATTGTGTATTTCATTATTGAGGAAGTGGTATTACCTCCTTTAGGTGAAATAATTAACATTTTATTAAGCAAGAAGATATATAAAATTAAAAAAATAAGAGAACTAAATTCTTCATGATGTCATATTTTTAGATTCCCTATGTGCTATAACTAAAATCCCCAACCAAAGATAATGTTCCCCAAATGGTACCCAAATTGTGTCCCATTATTACTCAAAATTTCATATTTATAAATATAGGGACCATATAATATTCATTTTTGATTGTGTATATCTTTATTTGAGCCAAGAAATCAATGGTGTCCCCATGATTAGGATAACTCCTTTAGTCAAGAAATACATTGAAACAAAGGGAGATATCTAGCTATATCTTTATTTCACCATTATCAAAATAGAGGGAACCTAAAGTGCCCCCCTAAAATTACTAGTATGCATACTAGATAAGTTGGAAGAACAAGAAGTAGCATACCAATTTTTTAATGGAATAGATGGGATTTATAAGACCAAGAGGAAAGGACTTCTCCATGGTTTTCCCATGATAATTGGCATAACCATTTTTAGACAATGGGACCACATTAATTTTGCTTCAAAATACAAGATTTCTTTCAATTTTCATATAGATAACCATAGATAATGGGATCCCAATTTTAGGGTAAAGGAGCAATTGAAGATCAAAGGCATTCTAGTTGTACCTTATGAACATGAGCCTAAAACATATGACTTTGTATACACTAAGGCAACCACTTATTATGAAGTTACTAGAATACTAATGGAATATAATGTAAAGCCTAAATCCAAATTACTGAGAGATTAAAAGATAATCATTATTAATTAAATTTAGCTAAAATAACTTTATATTCTTCACAAAACTTTAGGATCATGCTTGCTCCCAATAACCACTTGCATAATCATTTTGTGAAATTGTCAAATAGATTGGCCATTACTCCACCACATATCTTAGGAAGATCACAACCAATAAATCATGCAAAAGTTTCTATAAATCTTGAAATGAAAAGTGCTTTCAACACTATGAGAACCCTATGATACATTTTCATACAGCAACAGGTGGGAGGATTGGTGATAGAAGGAGGGCTTAAGATAAATATTTGTAAATTTGAAGTATCTTGAACTGATTTTAGTGAATTTTGTTCAAAGATCAGTTAATCCTTTGTATATTTATGCTTTTATTTGATTAAATTTGTAAATATCATTGATATTCATGCTTTTATACCTATATTTAGGCTTATTAGCTAAATATGGTTATTCTTTGAGGATTTATGTGAAATTGTTGCAAAGGTTACTTAAGCTTTGTGAATATGACATGTTTAAGGTTAGTGATAGTAATTTTATTCAAATATCATTGATATTCACAAGTTTGGATGTATCTTTAAGCTAATATAGTTAAACATAATCATTCTTTGAAATATTTGTATGAATTTGTGCAAATTTTGCTTGAACTTTGAAATCTAAACATATAAATTTACTTATTGGTAAGAATTGAACTTTTATTTGCAAAAATATGAAGATTATTTATCTTTTCAAAGATAAAGTTTCTACATTATATTTTTAATAAGATTTGTATTTTACAAACTTGAACTACCATGAATAAGAACTCTGAGACAAGGCTACCTCTTATTTCCTTGTAAATTCATAGGAAGACAAGAGCAGATAAAGATAAACATAGAGTTTCTAAATCTCAACCTACTTCACCTATTTTTGTTACTATATTCAATCCTCATCAAGGTATGGATTGGTTAGCTAGATATTATATCCATGTAACTATTCAAGAACATGACTTACCAAGAAATATAGATAAATATTTTCCTTCATTTATTCCTACAGGGATTGTTACTAGTGAATAACACATCAAGTATTTTAAGGCTACCTTAAGATTGTTAAATGTTGTTCATGAAGATTTTGCCTGTAGGTTAATTCCTTTTACCTTTATAGATGAAACATATGATTGGTTTCTTAATCTTTCCAAAAATTACATCATTAGCTAGAATGATTTCAATAATTATTTCATTGATCAGTTTGGAAAGATCATCAGTCCCTGTGTTTTATATCAATAGTTCACTATGGTGAAGAGAGATTAAAATGAAACCATTAGAGATTTCAATACTATATTTCAAAATATGTTTAGCAGAACTATATTTCCATATAAAATTGATGAAGATTTAGCTTTAGAGATTTATAAATATGCTTTAGATCTAATGAATTTTGTATTTATGAAAAGAGTTGTTGGGGTCATACATACATCAGCTTTGGCTTATGTTGAAGCTATGAAAATTAGTGACCAAATTTAACCCCAAGGTCAATTATCATATGATATTACTAATATCAATCCTAATTTTCATATATTTAATATCATCCTAAATGTTAATCATAACATTTTTGCTTTGAATTAAACTCTAGTTTCAAACTAGTTGCCTTTGAGTCATGCTCATCCTAGTAAGAACTTAGGATTGGTAAATAACTGTAAGAGTGGATCCCATCCACAAGATCAACAAAATATGTGCCAATAACTAGTAATATTACTCAAGTCCAAAATTTAAAGACACATAAGAATGAAAATGACTCTATATTGAAAATGGTTCAAAAACTAAGCACTGATTTTCTTTAGTTACAAAAACAAGTAGGTAACACTAGGGAGAATTCCAACATTAACTCTTCTTATCAAAAATTTAATATACCTATGAATAATTTTTACAATATAAAAAAAAATATTAATAATGAGTCATGTGTAACTAAGAACATACCTGAGATAAACATTTATGATGTAGCTATAGCTAATTATTGTAGGGTTCATAACACAACAAAACATGGTGATTTAGACTAAAAAATTTTCTAATGCTTTTGAAGTATTTAAAGATGAATTTGATACATTTGAAGTTATTCCTAACAAAGATAATGATTTATGGACATATGGATCTTCAAATACATCTAAATATTCTAAAACACCTATTGGCTAATTTTTGCCCCATATACCAAGATTTTGCCTGGATGATAAGTTGAGTAGAGTTCTTGATTAAGTGAATGATCAAAAGACTTATAAATATGTCTAATATTTAAAAATAAAGGATTAAATAGGTTTTATGGTGACTCATGGCATCGAGGGAGCATGAATTAGGTTTTCTCAAAGTCTCATTAGCTCATCAAATCTTTGAAAGAAAAAATGATTTGCACAAGCCTAGAAGAGCCAGACCATCATCACACATCATGAAAAAATATACAAGTCATTATGGTTTCACATTTAATAAATTCACTTGGGATTTCAAATAGAAACAAATTAATGCATGAACATGATTATTTTGGTCCCATAAACATCCTTTTCAATTTTGTATCTTGATTAGTTTTCTATCTCAATATATAAGCATTCAAAGTTGAACATGTAGAGTGAGACATGCATGTAGATTTCAAATTTTAGCCTCGTTAAATATCCATTTAAATTAAAATATTAATAACATTTGAACACATGGATAAAAAGTGATAAGATATTGAGTACTTAAATGAAGATATAATGGCACACAACAACTAACAAAGCTAGTAGGTCCAAGCTAATCCATAGTGCACAATCCATCATACCAAAGTAAATCAATGGTGAGAAAAAGGTAAACTAAATAGTGGATCCCAATAAGGAATGAGGAGATGATAGATGTTAAGATCATGGAGCTAAGATAATATGTAATGATGAGTAGATAAGGATAGGGTTAGTGGGTCTCAAAAATCCAATAAAGCATGTTTAATAATACAATCAAAGATTAATGATGAGCTTGTAGTCTAAACGTCAGAGGATCCTAGGATTAAATGCATCAATGACAAGTGACATGATCATGGGAAACAAGAAAAAATATATCAACATCACATGTTCAATTAGACCAAGCATATTGATGGTACATGTAATGTCAAAAGGTTAATGATATAGATTGTATATGAGGTTATCACATGGCATAAGTGTAGAAGTAGATAGATAACAATAAGATATTAAGAAGATATGCATAGAATATAAATGGTATGATTAATAAGCTTGGATCAAGATCGATAGTTGATATCAAAATTTTAATCCAAGAGACTTCAAGTAAAGGTCAAATACAGTTCAAGTCAAACCAAGAGAAAATGTTTTAAAGGGTTATATCACCATTAGAGCTCAATTGAATAGAATCAAATAGATGCATCCATATAATTAGTATTTATAATAATGAGGATCTATTACCACTAAATATCATATGTAAGATATGTTTGTTTAAATCTAATATATTCTAAAACAAAGCTACACAACCTATAGATCTTCATTGATATAATGACTATAAAAACACTAATAAATTGGATTGGTTTTTAATTTATAGTAAAGATGTATATTCATGTTGGATTAGATACAAGCATAAATGAGATATGTTGGAGTGTCTTATCTTTGACATAATCTTAACATCAACAAGTAGATACTTGTAGCCACTCAAGGTAGTTATAGTCATGGCTTTATTAGGTGAATGAATATGAGTATTTTGTCCTTACAATGATGAAGAAGGATTCATGTAGTGAGTATGATTGATTTATTTAGTCGTCTTAACCTTCATGATCCATCCTTCCACACAAAGACATAATGACATTAATGCAGGGAAGGGATTGATGAAGTTTTAAACAACTATTATGTCTACTTTCAATAGTAATCTTGGTGTTGATCATTATGAATTTGTCTCTAATATTCCACACATCCTTTCCCCTATCTTTCATCCCACTATACTATAAATTTAAGCTTTGAGACATTAATTTTCATCCCTCAGTTGGGTATATCTAACCTCTACTAAAATCACTTTGTAAACTCTTTTGAAGTAATATAAGACAATTTAATATTCTATTTGAATGTTAAGTGTAATTTATTAGAGTTTGATTTATAGAGTTTATGTTTCTTGTTCATTAATTATGTGTCCTTTATGTACCTTGGTTCAAGACTATTAGTTTCTTGTAGGTTGTGTGAAGTGTTAGCTAGTAAGGTTTCTCTTGAAGTGTCATAAGTCCATAGTGTCTTGCATATACTTATCTCTTTCTATCCTTGAAGTTTTAGATCTCTTTTTTAGCCTTCATAAAAAATACTCATGTTTGGAATCTTGATATTGAATCTAATCAATTCTTTTCTCCATTGGATTCATTATTAGTAATGAAAGTGTCTAAGTTAAGAGTGAATAATTGAACATTTGGTGCATCACCACTTAGAGTAGGTTTTAATTCATGTATTTTCCCCCCTTTTCATCATAATAAATTAAGTATTAGGAAAATAGATTCAAATTATCACATATAAGGAAATAACCTCATTAAAAACCCTAGAGGTATAACCTAAAATTAGGTAACCTACAACCTAGGGTCATTCCCATGTTGGACTAGGTTTGAGAGTAGGACTTGAACACTTCTTCTTTTAGCTAGGGTGAAACCTAATTCTACAATAGTTTATGTCACACTTGATGGGACTCATCCTCTTTGGCATAGCCAAAGTTTGGAGTTGAGAATAAGTAATTTTATTAGAAAGAGACATCCACCATCATTAAAAGCTAATGTTTCTCCAAGTTGTATAGTTCATAGCATCATCTAGACAACACATCTCATGCCAAAGGTTAGTAAAAGGTTATCTAGTAAAGGTATTCCCTTTTAATTCATTGACCTACCTTCTATTTCATATAAAAGAGAAAGATTCAATAAGATAGGTCCTTATCCAAAAAAGAAATATTCATCTCCCAGTCATCTTATTATTTTAAGTAGTGCAACCCCCACTATACAAATGACAATGCCTAGAATGTAAGATTTTGTACCCTTTAATGGTGGTAACCCTTTCATCCTTTAGCAACATGATGATATCCCTACTACCTCTTTGAAGAGTATACTATATTTTACATGAGAAAGCTCCACCACCCCTGTAGAGCACATACATGACATTACAAACCTTTGTTCAATACATAACATTATGCAAGAGAATATATACATGAGACTACTAGGCACATCCTTGAAAGGTAAATCCCTATAATGGTATAAGGGTCTAGTTCCTACCTCAATAAATAATTGGGATGATTTTGATGAGTTGATATGTAAATGTTTTGAGGATAGAGTGACTATGTGTCACTTGTTGACCAACTCACCTCAATTAATAAGGAATCCTAAGAATCCATGGTTGATTTCAACTATAGATTCCAAAATACCTGGGATAGGATCCATGTCATCATTAAACCCACACCCAATTATGCTTTTCTTTATATTTTAGATGATCAAATTTAGACATTGCAATCATGATCCAATCTATGGGTGACAACTCTACCTGTAGCTTATGAGATATCTATAAGGGAAGAAAACTATTTTATAGAAGGAGGGAAACTGATGCCAAGAACTCTCATGCCACTTTTTCCTAAGCTTCAACCAACCCAACCTACCAATGATCCATTTCCCACTTTAAACAATAAAGCCTAACCTAATGATAGTCAAGTCAATAAATTATCAAGAATTGAGAGCTTGTTGAAGGCACAAAACAACAAGCTAATGACTATAGAGAGATAGAAATAGAGTTCATATAGGCCATACCAACGTCCCTTCCAAGCTTGATACCCTAATTAATCCTATAATAGACCCCCTTATCCATCAAATCAACAAGACTAAAGCCAAATTACTCAAGGTATATCTTGTAATAGTTACAAACCCACAACTATAAGTGACTCAAGAACCTTGGTCCCCACATAAAACAAATTTCACAAGAGGTTCAATAGAAATAAAGAGGGTAGTCCAATGCGATGGTAATGGTTAAAAGTGGAGAAATGTTTTGGGATCCTAGTTGGTAGCTTAATTCTTCATTATGAGACCATGACATAATACCTCCTACATCACAAGTCCCTCCAATAAATCAAGTTAATATGCCTACCTTAACACAATTGGAAGCTTAGATTTAATAGTAAAGGAACATGGGTAAGGCACTAGTTTACACCATGTGCATTAACTTTGAATAAGGGGAGCATATGTATAAGCATGTAGTAGTAAACATGGGGTATACTACACAAAGGGAAAATAAACTAGTTATAGCTAATATAAGGTTTAAGAGGGGATGTTGGATGATAATTTTGGGTAGCCTAAGGATTTATCAACATCTCCATAAGCTAGTAAAAAACCTACCCCTTCACATGTAACTGCTAAAGCTCATACAACTCAATAATATTTCAACATCATGAGCAGAAACATAAGTCTCCTTTTACTCCTTATGTCACTCAAGTGCTAGGTCATTTTTCCAAATCTAAGGCGTAGTTCAAAGGCACTAGTCTTCCATTTAATATTTTAGATCATATGAAAAAATTTAACATCACTATGTCTATGTATGATGCTTTATCTATTCTAGAATAGAAAGAGATTCTTCAATAAGATCTCTCTAAGCCTTCTCATGTGAATGAGATATCTGATGAGGTGAACATTATATTTACCAATAGTAGTCAACCTAGTCAAATTCAAGTTCCTAGTCAAGCTCCTAGTCAATATCAAGTTCATGATGTTGTTCATCCCCTTAATGTTATCAAACCCCCCCATTCTATTTATCAGTCATCATAAGGGACTGTATAGTATAGAATTGTATGATAGATTTAGGAATTTTAACCTCAGTTATGAATAAATCCATAGTAGATAAGTTTGAACTTAAGTGTGTACCTAATGAAAAAGGTGTTCTCTAATTGGATGGATTCCCCAATACAAAATATCTTAAGATCAAATTGGCAACTTGCCCAAATTGTGTCATCACTTAGAATGTAATGGTTGTACAACTACCCCCATATTTTACCCTATGCCTATCTAGGGACTTTACTGAAAAAAATGGGAGTTATTTATCCTTTGATTGGTCATACATGGTTAAAAGGACCAAATATGGGACTAGGGTCACTTTTAGATCAGAATCTATCTCTAAGTTCCATCTAGAGCCCTATATACATAACCTTACAAACATCAACTGTACCATATTAGATGAGGATGAAAATTCTAGTGAGAAAGAGCCTCATGACCATCTTGAAGGTATTTTAGACTTGTACTTGGATGAATGGGAAGATGATAATCATGGATTTGATCCCTATACTAATATTCAAGAAGTAAGCTTAGGGGTGTATTACATGCATGAGGAGGATTATTTTATACCTTACATAACTAACACCACTCAAGAGGAAGATGGCCTATAGACTTTATTCTTTGATGGCTCAAGGTCAAATAATGGTAGTGGAGATGGAACCATGTCGGTTTCACCCTTAGATTAAAATTACTATTCATCTATAAGATTTTAATTTAGTTACACTTCAAACATAGTTGAATATGAGGCTCTTTTACATGGTTTGTAATAGGCAAGAAGAAGAGGTGTCAAAATTATTCAATTAAAAGGTGATAATGAGCTTGTTGTGTAATAAATTAGAGGAATAAGTGTAATCAAGAACCATCATTTGAAATATTACAAGCATTATGTATGGGATCACATAAAGGACTTCTTGGCATTTAATATCTAATCCATACCAAGAGAGGCAAATCCACATGCAAATAAGCTTACAACCATTCGATCTCGGTATGATTTTGTATAAGGATTCAAAGGAAACCAAAGTAAAGATAAGATAAAGGTCATATTTAGGCTATTTTTACCTAATAATGAGGTTATTTTGTAGGTTTTTGATAATGATGACCAAATTATATGTTTTCTAATGCAGGAGGTAAAATTCTACCATAAGAATCAAACAAATTCCAATATTAGTACGACCCTTAAAGAGATGATCTTGTTTGTGATATGGATCCTTATCCACCTTAAAACACTCAAAAAAGGGAATATAATCAAGATCCTTTGGCCCATTATTTGGTCAACATGCCTCCATACTCAAAGTAGGACTAAGAGTAAATGACACAATACCTTTCTATCATACCTTCGGTTGTATAACAAGTCTAACAACAACCTTATAACATTAAAATACCTTCAGCCTATGACCCTTATTTTTTTATCATCACTTTCTTGAGAATAAGGATGAAATCTTAATTATATCCATGGAGGTAGGGTCTAAGTTTCTAATAGAATTCCCCCATGAAAATATGCCAAGTTTAGTAAGAGGGACTTATAACATGCCTTACAATTAGAACATCAAACATGCCTCTTCTATAAATCCTCATGTCATAGTGTTGGTGTTGTATCAAGACCCTCATAATCTTGTCACAAGAAATGGCCTCATAGAAAACCAATTCATACAAATGTAAATAGCATATCAGATATATTTGAACTTAGCATACAACTTTAATAACATGACCATGTTAGATTCTCCTCTTATTGAGCTTAATCCTTCAATAGGAGTCTTAATCAAATTAATAGTCCAATATAATTAGAATATAGACCCATTCACATAAATCACTTCAATGGAAAACATGTTCAATACCCTAAATATCAAATAAGTGTTTTCTATTTCTACATAGAATAATGAGCCCAACATAGTAAATAATATGCAAGTATCATCCAATCTAGACCCAAGTGATGTAAACAAACAAATAAATAGTCCACAATAAAATGTTCCTTTAGTTAAAACCATGACTAGTTTACAAATGCATGGGGTAGGAACTTATACCTCCCAACCTCAAATAACTACCTCTAATCCTCAACTAGCTTCTTCTTCAAGCACTCAAACACAAAGATTAAGTAGTCAAGTAATGACCAATTCCATACATCAACAAAATGTGATGAATATTAATCCACCATAATAGGTGATGAATAATATTACATAATAATAGGCACCATCCAATATACACACACAACAGAGGTAAAACATTTTACCACCTCAACAGGGGTAAATCAATCTTCTACCTTGCCAAGTAGTGACAAACATACTTCTTCAGTCATAAACCAACATGTCAATACAATAAAAAAATATATCTAATAAATAACCTAAAAGTATTGGTTAATTTTAAATTTTGAACCTTTGATAGGCATCTAATTCTCAAAAAGGATTCACATAACCAAGCAGTTTCAATGTTCCACAAGTACTGATTAGGTAATAATTGGATTTTGTATCAAATGTGCCAAAAATTCAATGATAGGGCCTTGGCTCATAAGTTACCCTTAATAAACAAGGTTTTCCTAGTTGATAAAAGGTCCCTATTTAACCTGATTAGGCACAATACAACCATATCCTTCCATCTTAGCCCCAATTTCCCCAAAATTAGGCCTACATACCCAATCTTAACTGAAATATCACACACTAATGCATGAAATTTAAACAATCATAACCTAATCCATATATGCATATTGTTGGTCCATTCCCCAACCAAATTAACATTCCACAACAAATACCTCCACTATATCCCAATCAAAGTAATCCAATTTTGACCACCCAACCTCTAGCTTAGGCTAATGTTCTATCTAGTTTCCTAGACCAAGAAATGCAACAAATGAAGGATGTAATTACCACCATCCAAGGTGGGAAATAGACTAAAAATTCTAAGTTGGATGATATGTGTTCATAAATTTTCAACATGGATTACTTACAGATACTATTTCCTCCAGGGTATGAACCATAAAAATCTAACAAATACAAGGGGAAAGGTGATCCCAAGGCCCATTTAATGAAATTCTTTATTGCTTTACAACTAGTGTCCTATAGTGACATATACCTATTATTATTATTATTATTATTATTATTATTATTATTATTATTATTATTATTATTTTTATTTTTTTCAAGGAGTCTAGTAAGACAAGTTTTGGAGTGATAATTGAAATTACTAAAGAATTTAGTTTTTGATTTTGATGATCTTTCTAACAAGTTTGTGTAATACTTCTCCTACAATATTGAACATGAGATTTCATTAGTAGATTTGACACAAGCCAAGTAGAAGGCCAGTGAAAGATTTTTATGTTATCTACAGTGATGGAGAGACCTTACAATCTAATTTACTCATAGCCTACTAGACAATCAACTAGCCATTGTTTTTACTAAAACTCTACATAGTGAGATATCTTATCATTTGGAGTTATAATGCACACGCACTTTTAAGGAAATCATAGACAATTTTTTTTTGATTGAGAGAGCCCTTATTAACAAAGGGACCACTAAAATTACCTCATAAAGTCAAAGATAAACCCAAAACTAGAATAATGTCCAAAATATGAACCAAGACCAAGCACAAGCATCACTACCAACCTAGGCTAATAATTATGACAAACCCATGCATTTCTAATATAACAAGAGTGTTATATGGAATGGAATAAATGAGTCGCAACATGTACAAATAGTGAAAACACCATCTTATTAGCCTTTTTCACATATGAAAATCAATCCTAACCACCAACCCATTTAACAAACACAACAAGTGAAACAACCTAGACTAACACAATAAATGCATCAACCTTTGCCTTTGTAAACCCCTCTTTTAAGGATAACTATGCTTACTAGTCACATCTTTAGTGACCTTAAATAACCCATTGAATCTATGTTTCATAAAATCATCATTACTAATGTCATTAACTAGCCTATTATGAAGCACTATCCTTAGGGCATTGACTATCTAGACTAGTATAGGTAAAATGAATTCTATGAATATCATCAATTAATGGCCATAATTTGTGTTATTGTGTTCAAATTAAACATTTGATTGAGAATATGTTGGAAAATAGAGAGATCACATTGGATCATGGAGCTTCCACATCTAATTATAACCTTGGGATTTATCAAAAGCACTTTTTGAAACCACTTTGGGATTTATCTAAACCAACAATAGAAGCAATAGTGGCCAGGACAACAATAACAACAATTTCAATAGCCAAGACAAAACTAACAATCCCAGTAGCAATAGAACTAATAATGTCAACCAAATGGATGAAACTATTGACTATTTTTACCATAAGTTAAAATATGTCAATCCCTATAGTCCAAAACTTGATGTATGGGTTTATTATCATGATATAGGTTGTGTCAAGGTCAATTTGATGTCATTTAATGTGTCTCTAGCTTGGTTATAGTCCAATTTAGTCCTTATGTTATTTTATGTCATTTAGGGGTCATATTTGGGTCATAAATGAAGGTGGTATGATTTTATAATGTGTTAAAGTTTTATAAAATTCATTTTAATGTACAATATTTCATAGCATATCACTCTTTGTTAAAACTAACTAGAAAACTATAAGTGTTAAGTGAAATCAAGAAAATAGTTGAAAAAAGGGAGTTTTAGAAGTTATAAAACATATGAGAGAGTATGGAACATGTGTAAACCTTATGAAATGTACCTTAAACTTCCATAAATCCATTTACATACTTTATCTACTTAGGAAGTACCAAAAATGGAGTAAAACTATTTTTACTCTCCATCACTCCGTTAGGCATACAAAATTGGTCAATAAGTCTTCTGATGGTATGACCAGTAGGAGATGTTTCAGGTAAAATTATCTTTGTGGTGGATGTTACACTTGGTTTAATTAATTTTCATATAAATATTTAATAGAATGACTGCCTATGATTTATGAACCATTCTTAAGAAGTTGAGTATTTCATTTTGCTTACCAATCGCCACACCTATAGGTTTTGATTTTGTTTGAGGTTTTTCATATTATAAAATTGATTAAATTAATTATAGATTATGTTTAATTACTTATCTCATGTTTTATATATTTTATTTCATGTTTGGATGTGATATGATGAATCAAACAGTTCAAGTTGTAGGTTGATATCACCAAGTAGACTTGTAGTCAGGTTTCACCAATTACAAAAGGTTTATTTCTCTAAAATGGCATAAAATTAATGTGAGGTCATATATTTAATGATTTTAAGGTATTATGTATCCCATCTCGTTCTAATATTAGTTTCACAACTATCATATATGAAGTTTCAGTCAATAATGTTTCACACAATCAACTTCCTACAACTTTTAATCTATAGTCATGGCTTATGAAGTTATAAGCATGGTAATAAATGTTTAATGAGAAGTATAAATATGTAAATAAAAATATTTGAAAATAAAAATCAAGATAATCCACTCCAATGTGATATCAAGTGATATTTATCTCTCTAATACACACAGTCTTATATCGTTCAATGTGTATATACATGTTTCCTATGGAAGGACAAGAACATTTGAATGAATCATTTAAAATTGTTTGAAATATTTCATGGTGAAATAAATACATTTTGAATTATATATAGGGTCTAATCCTTTCTAAATTTTCATACACCATGAAATTGTTCATATCTTACCTTTACTACCAAACCTACAATATTAATGCATACCTACAGGTCCCCTCAAGAAAGTCAATCACATTGAAACAAAGAAATTATCTATTTTCAAGTTCCTTATGATTTAAATTATTTGTTTAAAATATTTGAAAAAGTCCATGATGAACCATAAGGATATATTCCATTCATATATCCCATTTTCACATTCTCTACTTGATATACTAAAATGTCCACCTATATATTTCTCATAGAGACTTGAAAGTGTTGCATAGATGAGTTTGAAACATTTTGAAACCTTCATGAAGTTTGAGGAGTGGTAAAATGTCATGATAATAATTTTTGAAACCATAAAATTGTAGGTAGATATAAGGGGTTCTATTCATATATGGTCAATGATTTTTATGGACTTATTTCCTTAAAAACTCCAAAATAGAGTCCTAGTCACTTTTGATGCTACCATATGATGAAGAAACATGGAGTTTATATGAATCTAAATTATCTTATCATGTAACCATCATATAAGGCTAATATATTGAAAAATAATATGAGGTATTTAGTCTCATAAGTGGTGTATATGAAGCTTCCATCTTGGATAATTCTTCTCTATAGTTTTCCAATGTTATATATAGTATTTTGAGTTTCAAATGGCCTCATGGTGATATAAGACCTAACTAAGACAAAACTTTACATACATACATATATATATATATATATATATATATATATATATATATATATATATATATATATATATATATATATATATATATATATATATATATACTCCTTTGGAATTGAAATGGCACTAATGGTTTGAATAACATTAATAGGAATTGAAGAGTGAGGTCTCTATCCATATCACAACTTACAGGTCTCCTCTTGGTCACAAAATAACACCTATAGGTTAAATGTAAGGTAACTATATAGCTCGGACACAACATGTTGTGTGTGATCCCTAACTTATACCATGGTGTGGTAAAATTAAACCATAATATAAGCCTAATGAACTTAGGGTAATAAACAAGTCCTAGAGCATATAATTACTCACCTACAGGACCTATGTTACCCCAATAATGGTCACTTACAATTGACTATAGTTGATAGTGAGCTATAACATGGTGTTATTGGTGTTGACATAGCATTATCATGGTGAAAATAGATCCAAATGACTATATGATGGTATTGATGACTTCAAGGAGATGATGAAACAATAAAATGTGGTAAGCTCTACTCAAGGTGATTTAATTCCTCAAGTTATAATAACCTATTTGACTTCAATGAATTAATATAAATTAATTATTTATGCTTTAAACATATTGTATTCATTAAATAATTCCAAGGCATCCATTTTATATTAGGATGTCCTCTATATGCTTGGCCAAAAGTAGCTCTTAAAATAATAGTTATCCCCTATCCCTACTAGTCCTTCACCTCTAAGAAATATTCATGGTAATTTATCTCTTAAAAATTCCCCTAAAAACATTATGGAACCATCTACCAAAGTTGATAATCCTCTAACTTTCTACCTCACTCTCATAGTGGGGGATAAACTAGTACACAATTGTATAGTTGATAGTGGTGCATATACATCAGTCATGCCCAAAGTTGTAACTAATAAGTTGGGAATAAATTATGAACCAAATATAAAATGAATGATTTAGTTAGATGGTACACCTTCTAAGATAATAGGGTTGATCAAAGGATTAAAGGTTTTCCTCCATGACTATCCTAGTTTTCCAATCCTTCAAGACATTAATGTTATAGACTTGCTTGCTCATTTTGCAATATATCTTTCAAGAGACTTTACAACCAATATAGGTGGATATATCTAAGTTTATTCATCCTTATTTTAATTTAGGATAATATATGGAACAAAGGTGACCATATAAACTCATCCACTTATAAGATTTCACATTGAACCCTATATTGAAGCAAACTCTAACCTGAATTATGTTATGCATGAGAAGGAGGAGTCTAATGTGGATGATTGTACTTCTAAAATTGAAATCATAAATAAATTTTTTCTAGATAAATATGGTAAATATGATTATTATCATTATCCTTATACATACTTTGATCAAACTGACCTTGGTACCTATATCATCCATGAAGAAGAATTTAAGCAAGCTAAGGTATATTTTGAGTATTATTATTCATAAGATATTGAAGTATTTATATGATTCATGAGAATTATTATGATATATTAAGGGACATAATTAATCAATATGGTGATAATAACAATGTGATTCTACCTATAATTTATGAAGCTACCCTTGATGATGACACTCATGAATAAGAGGATGATGACTTATAGAAAAGGTTCAATACCATATGTCAAGAGTTTGATTAGTTAAGTAATGTTATTTACCCTCATAATAAGTATATATCTTATGTTTTTTCTAATGAGTCTAACATGCATATTTTTTAGTGTTTCATTAAGCATGAAAGTGTATGCTAATCTATTGTCCAAGAGTCTATAGTCAAAGAGGAGTCTCATGAGTCCAAGAGAGATTTTGTTAGGCTTAAATAATAGTCAAAAGATAAATATAAGGTAAAGACACATTTATAGGTATTGGAATATTTTTAAAAGGTACATGATGATCATATGCATCATGTACATCAGACCCAAGAGGATGGAAGGATTGAGGCAACTATCATCACTCTTATTCTATAGTTTGAGGAGTGTAGATAAAATATGAAAAATATCATTTAACTTATAGTTCCAATCAAGGTCTTTGAAAATAAAAAATTAACATTCATGAAGGTTACAAATAATCCACTTACAGGCATGAGAAGACATAGAGTTGGTAAAATTCTTGACCATGCACATATTCAATTGATTGATGATGACCATACTTCTCAGGCTATATTTACTTCATGGAGTGACAAAGATGAAAGAGGAACCATATTTTACCCTGGTTGAAGTATGATAATATTTTTTTCACCTCAAGAGTGAGGTCTTGTAAATAGTAGAGTAGGTGTGTGTGTCTTTCTTTCAATCTAGTGGGTGTGTTCTATAAGTGTTCTAGTTGAACACATGTTTGTTTATTTTGTTTGTGACTTATTTTGTGTGTCCTTTCCTTTGTTTTTGGTTTGGTTTCAAAGTAAAATTATGTGTCAAACTTTTGGATAGGTTACTCTATGGCCTAATGGATAGGATTAGGCTATTGGTCTTAGTATAGAAAGCATACCACCCTTGGGAAACCACCAAGAATGTTGACTATTTTGACCACAAGTCAAAATAAGTCAACCACCTATAATAAAAATCTTGATATAAGGGTTTATTATCATGATATATGGTGTGTCATGGTCAATTTGATTTCATTTAATGTGTTTCTAGCTTGGTCATGGTCCAATTTAGTCCTTGTGTCATTTTATGTCACTTAGGGGTCATATTTGGGTCATAAATGAAGATGGTATAGTTTTCCAAGGTGTCTAAGTGTTATAAACTTCCTTTCAATGTCTAATATGTTATAACCTATCATCCCTTAACAATACTAATTGAAAAACCTATAAGTGTTAAGTAAAATTAAAAAAATAGATGAAAGAAAAGGAGTTTTGGAAGTTTTACGACCAATGGGAGAGTATGGAACATGTGGAAACCTCATGAAATGACATTTTAGATTAAATGAGTCCATTTACATGATCTATCTACTTTTTAAGTACCAAAAATGGATGAAAACCATTTCTCTTCTCCATTGCTCCACTAGGCATATAAAACTAGTCAACATGTCTTCTATTGATATGGTCAGTAGGAGAGGTTTCAAGTAAAATTATTTTGATGGTTAATATTAAAAATTTTCTATATAATTTTCATAGTAGGATCATATAAAATGGTTTCCTATGATTTATGAACCATTCTTAAGAAGTTGATTGTTTCATTTTGCTTTCCACTCCCCATACCCTATAGGTTTTGCTTCTATTTAAGGTTGTCCGTATAATCTAGTTCATGAAATGGACTCCAAAAGATGTGGAATTACTTTTATCATGGTTTATATTTTTTTTTCATGTTTTGAAGTGATTGGATGAAAAAATTAGTTTAAGTTGAGGGTTGATATCACCAAGTGGACTTGTAGTCAGGTTTCTCTAATTGTAGAAGGTTTTTCTCTAAAATGGTTTCAAATTAATGTGAGGTGATATATTTAATAATTTTCAAGTCTTATTTATCACCTTTCCTTCCAAGCTCAGTCTCAAAACTAACATCCATGAAGTTACAATCAATAATGTTTCACACAGTCAACTTCCTATAACTTTTAATCTACACTCATGGTGTATGAAGTTTAGAGCATGGTCAAAAAGGTGCAATGAGAAGTCTCAAGATGTTAGGCACAATATTAAACAAGATAAATCAGTATAATACACTTTAATGGAATATGATATTAGTTGATATTTAATTCTCTAATACACATAGTCTTATACCATTTAGTGTGCATCTATAGGTTTCCCATGGAAGGCCAAGCAAATTAGAATGAATCATTTGAAATGGTTTAAACTCTTTCATGGTGGAATTAATTCATTTGAAAGTTGCAATAGGGTCTAAGAATTGTTGAATTCTCATACACCAGGTAATTTATCATGTCTTACCTTCACTACCAGGCTTGAAACATTAATGCATACCTATAGGTGCCCTCAAGAAAGTCAATCACGTTGAAGCAAAGCAATTGTCTAGGTTCAAGTTCCTTATGATTGAAAGGATTTGTTTTAAGGATTTTATAAGGTAAAATATGAAATATAAGGCCATATTTCATGCATATATCCCATGTTTACAATCACTACTTTGTATTCTAAAATGTCCACCTATAGGTTTCTCATAGAGACTTGAAAGTGTTGTATGGAGGAATTTGACACATTTTGAAACATTCATGAAGTTTGAGGAGTGGGAAAATGTCATGATAATCATTTTTGAAACCATAAAATGGTAGGTAGATTTAAATAGTTTTATTCATATATGGTGAATGAGTTTTAGGGACTTGTTTCCTTAAAAAATCCAAAACAAAGTCCTTATGACTTTTGATGCTACCATATGATGAAGAAATATGGACTTTAGATACATATAAATGATCCTATCATGTAACCCTAATATATGGGTAATATCTTAAAAAATAATAGTGGGTGTTTAATCTCATAAGTGGTGTATATGAATCTTCCACATTATATAATTCTTCTCTATAATTTCTAGTGTTATCTATATTAGCTTGAGTTTCAAATGGCCTCATGGTGATATAAGACCTGTTGAAGATAGATCTATGCATATAGCTACTCCTTTGGAATTGAAATGGAAATAATGGTTTGAATAAAATCAAGAAGACTTAAAGAGTGAAGTATTCACCCATATCATAGCTTATGGGTCTCTTCTTGGTCAAAAAATAACACCTACAGGTTGATTTTATGGTAACTATATAGATTGGACCCAATAGGTTGTGTGTGAGGCCTAAATTAAAACATGGTGTGGAAAATTCAACCATAAGATAAGCCTAAATAACTTATAAATGGACTCAAGGTAATTAAAAAGGCCTAGATAATATAATTACTCACCTACATGACCTTTATTACTCTAATAATGGTCAACTATAGTTGGCTAAAGTTGACAATGAGCTAAAACATGGTGTTATTGGTGTTGGAATAATATGAGAATGGTATGAATGGATATAAATGATTGTAGGATGGTATTAATGACTTCAAGGAGATGATGAAACAATAACACAAGGTCTAAAATTAAAATTTCACCTACAGGTGTCACTCTTAAGTAAGATAACATAGTCACAGTTGACTATAACTAAGCATATCAAATGTAAGGTGTATGTTGAAGATGTTTGACAAGGGTTTGGTGTTAAAAATGATTTTAATACCCCCAAAGTGGTGATATGCATGTCACCTGATGCCCATAGACTATAAATAGATTATGGAGGGGTTCCACATGTAACCTATAGCTAAACTCATTAACCCTATACAATCAATATTATCCATTTTTTCCTATTTGGGTTACTATCATGGCCAAAATAAGAGATTTTTTTGAAATGGGTAGGAAAAGTAGATTTAATACATGTTTATTATGGTAAATTTTTAATTTAGGTAAAACTAGAGGGGGTAAATGTTATTTTATTATTTTTCTATACAGTGAGTATGATTGATGAAGACAACGACAATTGCAAAAGTGAAAATGGAAAAAACTAGAAAAATTTATCAAAGAGGGAAAAAGGAGTAGATAACAGAGATGAACACTATGAAATTTTTTTGTGGAAAATTTACAAAAATAGAATAAGTTATGGTAAAACTTGAGAAAGGGAAAATTGATATCTACGAAAATTAGGAGTGGAATTAGGATATCAAACCTCAAAGAAGAAAAGGTGGAGAATAGAATTATAGGTGGCTAAATAAATTTATGGATAAAATTACTATGAGAGTATTATAATAATTTTTTTATAGTTTTCTAAAACTAATAAGATGAATATTATATATTTTTTGGTTTCTATCAAATGTCTAGTTACAAGTCATCTGAGAGTCTTCTAATATTCTACTGATAATTTTTTGAAACTAATAAGATGAAGATGGGCCCTAGGTTTGAATAATTTACTAAAGGTTTTTATAAATCTCTCTAGCCATTAATGTTTTATAAATGAGTAATGATCTCTAGAAAAATTTTGTCAACAAATTTACCTCTAAATGATAGCTATTGGTTTTCCTCACGGGTGGGAATATTCAATCTAGAAGGGGTAATTTATCATTTCACTGGTAGGTCCTCTCAATGGTTCAACTACTTTTAGGTTCCTATGGTACTCCTTAAAATGATTTTTAGGCATTTCACCCAAGCACTTCCCATAGTTATGTGGATAGGTTTTTACCCTAATTTGAAATAGATAATATGAGTTGTAGAAGAAAACAAATCAAAATACAGCCTAGTAGAAGATCATGATCTTTGATGATGACATATTACCAAAATACAATTGTAGATTTAGACTATGGTATGAAAGGGTTCAAAATATATAGTTTACCACTTTCTAATCACCAAGGTCATATTATGTCAAGGTGAGAGCATATGTGGGTAGTAGAAAAAATTGCCCTAGAAAGCACTCTGATGCCAGATGAGAGGATCCTTCCTAAACAAGTTAGAAGATAATTGAAAATACATAAAATAAACTATGAAAATCTGAAATATATTAATTCAAATAATCATAATTAAATTATAATAGCTAAAATGTAGAATTATTGGCCTCATTGAGGGGGCAACTTCCTTTAAGCAAGCTTAATTTAATACAATTCATGGATGATTTCACTAGCCTCACCACTTACTTATATACTAAGTATAATCTAAAAAACTAATATTTCATATGAATGTGGGATAAAATAAAATGCTTATGGGATGACTTATAAATCATATGCATCCATAGAGACTAATATACTAACAAAGTAAAGAGAAGGGGTAATATGGGTTCTTAACAACAATCATCAAACTAGAAGTATGCCTTGGGTTTTATGAGATTTGGAGGGGTGATTGATGTGATAAAGTCATGAAAATAGGTATAGAGCATCCCCATAACTTTGATAATCCCCTCATACCATATTCTTTTTTGGGTAAATATGGGAATTTCCCTTTGTTCTATCTCAAATAGAGGGCACTAACAATGTGACAACTGTATAGGTTAGTAGGTCTATGATGAAAGAAAGGCTAAAGAGAAAAAATCCTTGAAATGAGATGACATGAGATATTTTAGGCATAAATAAACATATGTAAGCCTTCATATTTGTTATAAGTTATACAAATTACTCCTAACTAATGAAACACAGTCAAGGCCTTTAGGTTTAGACTAGGCTTATTGCCCATTTGGCAGTCTAATGCCATTTATAACACTAGAGGAACATTAAAAAAACATTGGAACACCTTATTGGGGATTTATAAGGTATTTGAGAGCCTTTATATTTTAAAGGAGACCATAAAAAATCCATATTTTGTCTCAAACCAACTTAGGCCTATATAAACTACCTTGGAGGACTCAAGAGGCCAAGTCTGGAAACTCACAATAACATGGATACTTATTATGGGAGTATAAGGAGTTGGTAGATGTTGAAGGAGGTCTTGAAAAAGTATTTTGTGTGATTTTTTCATAGAGTGAATGTCAAATTTTCATGAACAATCTTTAGAGATCAAAACTACTATAAACGCTCCAAAACCCTTGGTATTGACCTGATGTTAAAGATGAAAGAAAGTTATTTAGGAGGGATTTTTTGACCTATAAATGACCTTTGAATTTTATATGACTCATTATGGATACTTCCCAATGGATTGATTTATACCCTACTTATACAGACATGGTACAAAATTTATTTTCTTGATAGATTGGTGTGTTTTGTAGGAATAAAAGGCTTTCAAGAGGTGAAGATTATTTTTGGAGATATATTAGGACCTAATATACTCTCTCATAACCATCTATTTCATTAATTTAATTCAAAAGTGTCTCTACTAACACTTTCATCTTCTCTAGTATAAACTCACATAGTGAAAAATGAGTGATCACCAAGTGAGAAGATGAAAACTCCAATTTTGAGGCCTTTTAAGGTCTAAATGATGAATATAGAGACATTAGGACCTTTTTAAAGTTTCAGACACTCCTTTTTATGGACTGGTTTTGAAATTTAAAGACCTATTTGGTGCCAAGTGTGAAGGGTGAGTGGAATGAGGGTGATTATGACTTAAGGTAGTGATAAATCATGTCCAAAATAATGTTAGTGATTAGGGACACAACCAATATATTTTGGGGTTTTTCTATCATCCCCATTTCATAATGAAATAATCTCATTTTTTCCTATTCTAATGTGGAACACTCATGGAATACCAAATGATGAAGGTAGTTTTTAGGCAATCAATTAAAGAGTCTACACCACATTTGAGGAGTTTCATGCATTTAAGGGATATTTATCCAAGTATAACTTGAATGGTTAATTAAATATTCCTTTATCCTATATATTTATCTCCATCTCTTAGTTTTACAAGTGGTTTAGTTACTCTTGGACTCTATTCTCTTCTCTCCTCTCTAAAATTCTATAAGCAGTAGCCATTTTGGCTCTTATAAACTAATTTCAAACCATGTATGGAAAATCCCTAATATTTGATATTTTAATTTGCCTTTGAATAATACATAAAATATAGTTTAATTTCATATATCATCTTTTCAAAGTGTGTGAATATATATAGTGAATAGTTAAGAGATATTCATCTATCCTTGCTTTCTCTCAATCCTTCCATGTTTAATGCAAGTTAATCTACTCTAGTAGGTCATATAAAGTGTTATCAAGTTAATGGATAAATATTCAAGTATAAAATGAGCCTTAGTTTTTGAAACTAATCTATGGTTTAATTAACTTGGATATCCCTCATCCATATCATCTCCATATTGAAATACAAATGTTAGAGCATTCTAAGACTTCGAAGCTAGTGTTGTAGGTCTTGTTTCTTAGTGAAATAAATATGATAATATTGTGGAAATATGTATGGTGTATCACCCCCTTATATTAGTTTAATTTCATGATAATTATATCCCTTTTCCCATAAACAAATAGTTATTTTAGTGATAAGCACTTCAAGGCACATTTAGGGATCTAGCCCCTAAACTTAGAGGTCTACTTATACTATAGGTAAATCCACATACCTATAATTATTCCCATGTTTCCAAAATTTGGAGGAGGATTGAACAACATCTTCTACAGTGAAATATTTGGTGATAATAGGAACCAAATCTATAATGATGCTAATAACCAATAAACCTACCATACATTACACATGATTGCAATAATGTTGTTGGAAATAATGCAAGAGGTCATATTTCCACAATTTCCATCAATATAAAACCAAATTCTAACAAAAAAATCATTTCTAATCAATTAAAATATCAACCAACCCATGTTAGTGATCCTTCCTTGACTTGGGACTACATATAGGCATACCATCAAGCAAGAACTTCTACTTCTAGACCTTATAGTGATAATTCATATTTATCTCATGACCACACACAAGTGCACTAAAAACCAAGAATTATCTTATCTAGTCCTCCTCCCCCATCATTTTTTAGTAACAATGGTCTTGTATCTAATCCTAATTTTGAAATCACACCTCAATACAAGATTACCATAGCATGCCCACAACCATATACCACTTCACCCATCCAAGCAATTGTTTTGGCTCAAAATAAGCAATTTACCACTATAAAATAAAATACATTTGATATTGTGGAATACTTATAGAAGATGCCTACACAAATATCCATTTTGGACTTGTTGTGTATGTCAAAAATCCACAAGAACATTTTAATAGAGTTCCTTGGCCAATCTAAAGTTCTTAATGACATATCTCCAATCAAATTTCAAGATTTGATTGGACATATAGATCTAGGCCAACAATTAACCTTTGATCAAACATATTTTTCATCCCTTGACCCTCTACATAATAATCCATTATACATTGAAGTTATCATAATATGGCAGAAAGTAAAGCTTACCCTCATAGACAATAGATTAGGATTAAATATTGTGTCTCTAAATCTCATCAAGATTCTTGAGTACATGATGTCGATCTCCAGCAAAAAAATCACCATCAAGGCCTATGACAATGAGTAATGAGAATCAAAGGGTACCATCAACTTGCTAGTCATCATTGAGCCCTTAACCCATGATACACTATGTCATGTGTTGGACCTTGATTTGTCATATAATATGATTTTGGGTAGACCTTGGATACATGAGATTCATGTCATCCCATTGACATTACACTAGTGTATCAATTTTTCCCATTCAGGTATGGAGGTTACTATCCACATAGATTTTTAGCCATACAAACATTGTAAGCATTTGGAGACCAAATACCAAATCTATAACTACCATTTTGGATAGATTCTGATTGTTAAGAAGGAAAGGGGAAAATAAATAATTATTGATTCACTAGAGACCAAATACATTAACATTTATACCCTTAATTCACTTTCCCAAATGTCACCTCCTAAAATATCAAGTCATTATACCATCTTGACTAATGGCCCAAGATAAAATTTAACCTATGATACATTCCATATTACTAATCTTACATAAAACCCCAAGTATTTTAGAAGACCAAAATCCAAACCACCTTGCATGGAATGGCAAAGAAAAGTCAAAGGCCAACTACATAGTCCAATTCCTATTATTTTCATACTGGCCTCTAGTCAACAACAAGACCCACTTAGAGATGATGAATCTTGGTTGTATAATGACAAATTGGCTAACCATTACCTAAATGCCAAGTATCTCATTTCAAAAAAATCATGAAAAGGCATGCCTATAAAGGAGGATGCCTTGGTCTAAATCAATAGGGTCCCCTTGAGCCAATTTTTGCCACTTGGTACAAAGGGACATATGGTCTTAGATTTAAATCACCTGGGGGTGACCCCACATACCTTATTCATATTTTAATGAAAATGACTAGTGATGATGATGCTCACAGCAAAGCAAAGTATAATCATAGCCCTTTTAATGACCTAAGATATACCAATTTTTTAGCACTAATTCCATTTGTACCCTTCTACTAATTATTCACCATAATCCAATTCCATTATATTACCCAAACTAATAGACTAAGACCAAAAAGAATAAATATTTATAGTTGACAAGTTTCAAAATTATGGGGCCTTTTATGATTTTATAGGCCTTAGGTATAATTTTCTATTAGGAGACCACAAACAAGGTTTCTCAATCTAGTTAGATCCTATAGCCTATTTTGGATAATGGGTGAACACCCTTAGCCATAAAAAATTAAATAAAACATTGAGGTCCAAAAGTGAAAATCTCTTTGAGGCACTTTTAGAGAAAGGAAAAAAAAATATGAAGGCCAGTCTAGTGGTGAAAACCTATTTTAGGTGTCATTATATGGGGGGTTCAACCTTATTTAAACATAGATTAAGAGACCACCAATGATGAACTTACTTATGGGTCTGAATTTAGTCTTGAAGAATAGTAGGATTTTGATCCAATCATCCTAGATTTTTTAGCTATAGTTATCACATGGCCATCCCTACGATTGGGTGATTCTAATTCATCATGCTTAGGATAACTTGAAGAGTTAGTTCTACCAGAAGACTCATTATTGTAGTATAGTTCAAATCTTTATCGATAATGTTTGAAGATATTTCAACATTCTCATGAAGGATATGATATAAGTTAACAGCAAGACTCTAGGTGACCTAAAATGGATCAAATTATTCATTCCCCCACTAAAGGAACATGAAGTCTTTATATCCCTTTTGAAGGAATTTATTGATATATTTACAAGGGCCTACTATGACATGCCTAGTTTAGACCACATCTTGGTTGTACACCACCTTGTAGTACATACTCATGCCAAACTTGTGAAACAAAAATTATTTAAGATGCATCCTCATATTGATATCTTAGTGAAGAAAGAGTTGGAAAATATCTTAGAATAAATATGTATTTGACTAATTAACTACTCAATGTGGAATTTTAATGTTGTACCCATCAAAAAAAATCAAAAGGAATAATAATCTGCACTGATTTCTATGACATAAATAAGGCCCAACCAAAGGATTACTTTCCTCTACCAAACATTTACATGCTTGTCAACTCCATAATAGGTTATGAAATGCTTTCACTGATAGACCTATTCTTAGGCTACAACTAGATCTAAATTTCTCCAGAATACCACCATAAAACATACTTCACCACTCTATGGGGAACATTTTACTATTAGGTTATTTCATCTGGTCTCAAAAAAGTTTAGTACACCTATCAAAGTTTCATGACCATAATATTTCATGATATGATGCAAGACATTATTTAAGACTATGTCGATGACATTTTGGGTAAATCCAAGACTAGGGCCAATCATCTAGCATCACTAAATAGGATATTTGAGAGACTACATGAATATAAAGGCATGCTCAACCCTAAGAAATGTGTTTTTGGAGTTACTTCAAGAAAATTTCTTGGCTTCATTATGTCTTGTAGGGGCATTGATGTTGGTCCATCCAATGTACAAGCCATCACCAATATACCACCATCAATTAATTTGAAACATCTCCACAATTTATAGGGAAAGATCCAGTCTATCATATGCTTCATATCTCAATTGGTAGATGAGTGCCATCCTTTTACACACCTCCTAAAGAAGGGTGTCACATTTTATTGGGGTGATGAATTCTAGACAACTATTCATCATTTGAAGGACTATATTAAAAATCCACTTATTTTATTTCCACTAATGCCAAGAAAGCCATTCTTAGTATACCTATCTACCATAGACAAAGCCCTAGGATCACTTCTAGCTCAACATAATAATAATGGAAAGGAGCATATTGTATACTATTTAAGCTGTATACTGGTTGTGTATGAGCATACTTATACACCCATTAAAAAAGCATATTTAGTTATGGTATTTGTAGTTCAAAAACAATAAGACCATGGTCATTTCCAAAGTAGATCCACTCAAGTATCTACTATCTAAAATAGCTTTACAAGGCTTTATGGCCAAATGGATCATGTTTCTCAACAAATTTGAGATAGAATATGTCAACTAAAAATCCATCAAGGGGAAAGTTATTATAGATCAGTTGGATAAACACCCCTTATAGATATAGAGCTACTAACATTCCAATTTCTAGACAAGTCCATCATGACCATCATTGAAATACCTCTTGAGGAGAAGCACTAGAATATATATTTTGTTGGGTGATTCACTACATATAGATCAAGGGAAGTCCTTTTGTTTATTACTCCATAGGGGTATCTAATACCTAAGTCATTCAAGATCAGTTTTCTTTGTACCAACAACATGGCTGACTATGAATCTCTAGTTTTAGGACTTTGATAGGTAGTACAATGGAACATATAACATCTAAAGTTTTTTGTTGATTCATAGCTAATGATTTATCAATTTATAGACCATTTTTAGACCAAATATGACAAGATAGTACTATATAAGGCCATAATTTACACTCTCAAACTACAAATTATTGATATACAATTTGAGTATATACCAAAGGATAGTAATATAATAGTAGATGTCATTGTTACCATTGGATATTTTATTTAACATATAGACACTTCCAAATAATACTATTTTCTCATTGAAAATCTTCTAGTGGTAGCTCATGAACCTTCAACAATCACAATGATCTATGATATTGTTAGTCCTAGATCTATTTAGTATTTTGACCTTTACACCTATCTTCATACCAAATAATTCCACCTAACCTATCCCATAAACAATCCAAAGCCTTTGTCCATCATGTCACATCTTATACCTTACTCAAACCAACCCTATACTATTGTAATTTTAATGGAACTCTACTTCATTATTTAACTTTGGTAGAATATACATTAGCATTATGAGAAGTTCACTAAGGAGTATATGGATCCCACACCATTAGGGTCATCATATCTAAAAATATTTTACATATTGGGTATTATTGGCCAAATATGGATGAAAATGTATTTGTGTATGTGAAAAAGTATACTAAATGTCAATGATATGCCAATTTGATTCATTCCCTAGCTAAGGCCCTTAAACTAATGCCTACACCAAGGCCATTTGCAACATGGGGCCTTTATCTCATTGGGAAGATAAACTCCACCTCATCTAATGGAAATAAACATATCCTTACCTTTATAGAATACTTCACTAAGTGGGTTGAAGCTATGCCCCTCACTTACATGATTGGAAAGAAAATTTTCAAAATCATATTCAACCATCCCATTTGATGATATGGTATCCTGTATGACATTATATATGATAATGGTGGATCCTTAAAAAATAGTGATGTCAAATCACTATGTGTTGATTACAAAATTACTCAACATTTTTCAACAACATATTACCCTCAAGGTAATGACCAGGAAAAAGCATCTAACAAAACCATATTCAACATCTTTAAAAATATTGTCAATGATGTTGGCCATGATTGACACCTTAAAAAAAATTTCACCCTCTAGGCATACCATATTAATTACCATACTCTAATAGGATCCACTCCATATTCACTTGTTTATGACATTGAGGCCATTCTTTCCATTGAGTTTGAGTTACCTTATTGGTGCATCTCTTTGAAGCATGTCCTAGATGATGAATACTATCGAGTATCTCACCTAAAATATCTAGAGTTATTGGATGAGAAACATTTGGATATAGTAAACAATCTTCAAGTATACCAAAATTGACTCCATGGCCACTACAATAGGTACATTATCCATAGAGAATTCAAACTTGGTGATCTTGTTCTTAAATAAAACCAAAATAATACCATGACCAAGAAGAAACAAAAAGGAAAGTTTAAACCTAACTAGATAGTCCATTCATTATTGTTGTAAACTATGGCACTAGAGCATACAGACTCACTACACTAGATGAGGATGAACTTGATGATATGATGAACATTATACACCTCAAGTGTTACTTTATGTAAGAGACTTGGTGTATTATCTATGAGGCCTATTTAAATTATACCATAATATAGACTTTCTACTTTTTACCATACCATTTTATCATTCCACCATTCCATTCTCCCATACCTTTCATATTTATCAAGTTTTTTTTACCCTCCCAACCTAGCCTTTTGACCTTGGTTACATTCCATTGGTTCCATAGCCACTTTTAGCATGAATATTTCAATCAAGTTTTAGTAGTTATTTCAAGTATTCTAGACAGAGGTCATATTTTGGAGTAGTATGATAGTGATTTTGTAGTTGCATCCTTCATTTCTTGTTCCATTCTATACCAAGTGTGCCTAATTATAACCACCTTTGGGAAAATTAATGTTTCATCATTATGCTACTAAATACAGCCACCTATTAGAAAATTAGTATCATTAACCTATTCTATTAGTTCCTAATTATAACCACCTATGGTTAAATTAGGGGCAATAATTATTTATCATGGCTTAAAGTAACACCTTGCCATTCCTATGTCATATTATGCCATTTGCCTACTTTGCCTATTTTGTTTGAATTAGATGATAACTAGTCAGATTCCTCGAATATAAGATGGAACAACGTAACTTGAGTTTCCATCCTGGGACTATGTAGGCAACACTCAATTCACATTAAGGTAAGCTCAATCACCCTTTTCTAAACTCTTGACATTTTACGATAAATTTTTAAGTTTGGACACTCTCTCCATTTTTCAAGCATCTTAAGCCATGCTCTCCCAATTTTGTAAGCAATTTAAGTTAAAACACTTTGCCATTTTAGGAGAATCTTAAGCCACACTCTCACCATTTTATGAGAAATATTAATGTTGAACACTCTCACCATTTTTTGAGCTTAAACCATTTATTATCTCATCATTATCGATTGAGTTGAGATACATAGGAAATTCTAAGAAGATTTGTAAAACTATTTTAGAAAATCCAAAACACTATCTATTGACCAATTTTTTGCCTTAAAGATTCTAGGATCCTTAGATATCTCACAAGAAATAACTTGTCATTTACTTTCCCTATAATTTTTGCCCTTGTATCCCACTCTCACTATTTTATGAGTCCATTCCCATATTATTCTATAACATCCATCATGTTTTTCTTCTTATAATCTTTTTCTTTTATCCCATTTTTTAAGAGAACTACATTTAGCCTAAAGTTTTTATTAGATATTTCATCCATAAAACTATGTAGGTATTTTCCACTTGCCTTGAGAATATGGAGATATATCCACCACCTCCTTCCTTTTCTTCTATTCCCCCATCATTGTTTATCACATTATATCTTCTTATATAAGGAAAATGGTCATTATCTTGTTTGTGTCATGTTGCTTGTACTAACATTATGACTAACGATTATTTGTTTTTTATTTATCTTTATTTTGTTTGTTTTATTTATTTATTTTATTAGTGTTTTGTCTATTATTTTATTTATTTTTTAACCTATTTGTTTGATTTCATGTTGTGCCTTGATTCAGTCTATGTGCATTCATTGGGTGATACCTTGTGAATTATTCTTGAATATATCCATATTCCTACATCAACATTGTCATCAGGGTTTTTTATCATTGGTGCATTATTTTACATTGAATATTGGATCATGTGTTAGTCCATATGAATATTTTATTCAAGTCCTCATGGTGTTCTATCATGATGCCTACCATCACATGCTACAAAAAAAATTAGCTCAAGGAGTCTACACAACAAAGAAGCAATAGTACATCTCCTTGACACTAGAAAAATTCTTAATCTAATCCAAATCATATCCTACATAGAGTAATTAAACAATTAAATAATTTTCCTACTTTCTATTTTAACGATCATCTCCATACTAGTAAATTACCGAAATTCATCTTTATCCTCTATACTCATTTTCCATCATCTTCCATATCATGTTTTCCACTATCAGGGTATACTGATTATGACTGCACTAGGAAAATTATTTTATACTATCCCACTTACATTACCAATGATTCTAATTTCCTTTTAGTAAATCATTATGATTTCATCCATTTAAAGGTTGATGATTATAACCACATGTGGGTAAATCATTCTCTTTCTTTTTCCCAACTTGGCCATGTTTTCATTGTGATAATGCTTATAACCACCTTTGGTAAAACCATTATCTCTATCCACCCAATTGGGGAATATTTTTATCTTAAAAATGATTGTAATTTCATGTGGGAAAATAATTGTTTTCCCTTTACATGATTATAACTACCTTTAGGCAAATCATCCTCTTATTACCCTAAGCCTTTTTCAATGATTATAATCATCTTTGGGAAAATAATTACCTTTTCTATCCTACCTATGAAAATTATTATAAATACCTATGGGAAAATTATCCTATTTATCTTCCCTAATTATGATAGCTCCATATGCCACTAATTAGAACCGCATATGGGCAAACCAATCCCTTCCATCCTATTTCATCATTTTCGTCCAATCATTTCTTCCTTTTGAGGGAATGATCTCTAACCCCTTTTCCAATCATCCCATTGAAGGGGGAACCTATATTTCATCCATTACCATTGAATTCATAACCATATAGGACCTTTTCATTAATTGAGAAGATGTTATTATGCTTACATCTTACAACACCTTCCTAAATATGGAAAAAATTTAGACACCTAAAATTGGTAACTAATGGCCTTCGACGGGACTCTAGACCAATTCTTACCAACCATTACAAATTAAGCTTTATAATCACCAAATGTCCTAAATTTACTTGTGAATCATTAATCAAAGATTAGAATCTCATTGAGGCATCCCTAACTTTGGCATCTTACCATAAGCAACAAAAAACTCTCATGGATTTATATCTAATCAACCTGTGGCATCACAACATGTAATTTGGCTTATAAACATATTAAATGGGCCACATCAACATAAAAATCAAATCTTGAAAAGAGATAAAAGCCTAATAAAAATTAAGTAACAAGCTAAACTAGATTAAATGCCTAGTTAAATTATCCATGTGTAATTAATTAAATTATAAAAAAAGAAATTTAAACTTCCAAATATCTTAACTTTTCATGATTACCTTTTATGAGTTGTCAAGCCTTTGAAAATATCTCAAAATGTCTCATCCATTCCTATTCAATACAAATCATTGATTATTAACACCTTTTAACTCTACTAGGGGTAATTAAATCATTTAGTTTAGGTTTGAACCCATTCCATGTTTAAACTACACTTTAACTCACTTTGAGCTGGGGTTAGTTCTTAAGCCTATAAATATAAGTATTTTTATTTTCATTTGAGTGCTTGTAAATTGTAGATTTATAATGTAAGTTTTTGCATAAGACTCATGACAATAGTTCTATAATGAAAAAATATTGAGCCAAGCCATCAAGCAAGCATAAGCCATATCAAGCCATAATCCAACAATGGTGTGAAGGAGAGGAATAAAGAAAACACTATTGCCAAAGACTCTCTAAGAACAAAATGAGAAATCCATGAACAAATAATTTATATCTCTCAAGGAAGGTAATAATTTTTTTCTTTGCATTTTAGTTAGGTTTATAATTTTTTTGTTCATTATGCTCCCTCTAATATCTAGTCTTAGATATGTTAGCATGTTAGTGTGTTGATTTCATTATTTTTTGAAATTAAAACTTGATATAACCTCCTCTCTATTGTCAAATTCCTATGATCACATAATCTATATAAGTTAACTTGTTCTTAATAGTAATCAACCTCACAAACTAGTATCTAGACATTTCAAACACTCCATATTTGTAATCTTACCCTTCTTGCATGATTACGCCATCTTGATGAGTTTAAAAATTGGTTGATTGGTGAAGGTTGGTAGAATCACTTACAATAAGGAAAGTTGACACTTAATTATTTTAGAGGGTGAAATAAGAATGAAATCAACACCTCCAATGATTAAAAACTTTTGGCCAAATTTTACACTTCACTTCTTACTTAAAATACTAAAAACTTATAGTTTTTGGAGGTGTCTGTACATAATAGTACCCTATAAGGATCCTAATCTAAGTTAAAAATATGATCCAAGTGTTTCTCAAGTGGTTCTAATGCTTTTAGATGCATTTTATCATAAGTCTTTCAATTTGGGTCCTTATTAGGGATTTAGGGAGGTTTAAGAGTACCTAGGACTCTTAATGAAGATTCACAGAGGTTAAGGCCTTAACCTCTAAACCAATTTCACTAAAATCTTGTATACAAATCCCTTCACCTCTCTTGAATTTCTCATCCTCCTATTTATAAGCTTTTTATAGTTGTAAGCATGTTAATTTACCTCTTGGGTGAGGAGCATTTTTTGTGGGATGTACTGAAATAATTTGAGGTCAAAATGGCCAATTATGGATTATATATTACAAATCAAGGTGACCTATAACTAAAAGATAACATGATGATCTATCCCATGAATATTTTAGGTGTCATCAATTCCCATTTTACCCTCTACTCTATCTCCTAAGTAGCACTCTATTAATTAGGATGTTAGATCAATGAGCATAAGTGTAGGGTTTTTTGAGTTTTAGTCTTAACCTAGATATTTGAGGAATTTATCCACTACATTTGACATGAATATCACCCCTTATGGACCTTAGATTATCTTTGTTGGCATAAACATGCCATTTCTCTTCTATTTTATGTAATATAGTCTCTCACTTAGACACCCAAGTCTATCTACAATGGTAACCATTTATAAATTGCAATGTAGGTAATTAATATGATGTTATTTGGGAACCTTGGTACCCATTATATCCTATAAAAAATCATGGTTCATTAAAATCCTTCTTAATTTATTACTTGTAGACTTACACTAGCTTCTCTAGGCCTGATCTATATAGCATAACCCATGCACATGCTAATAAATGAGTCATTTTAGTGATAAAAAGACTTTATGAGACCTTTGGGACCATTTCATAGCTAAAATACTCTATTTAAATTCATTTTTAGGCATAATTCTATCATTGGGTACCATACAAGTTTTAAGAAGGGTTTTGGAGGTTTACCATCTTAATGATGGTTCATTTAGTATGAACCTCAAAACCAAAACTTCCTATCATGAAAATTTATTACATTTACCCCTTTATCTCTCCTAAATATCTTAGGATCACATGTAAAGTGTGTAGAGATAATATTTTTTGAAGGTGTACCTCAAACTTCTTGCTAAGCAATTTGAGCAGGTTAACTTCTTATTGTTCATTCATAAAACTAAGCCCCTCAAACCCTCTCATTATTTTAATGTATTTTAAGTACATAAGGGTACTTAAGTTTACCTAGTATTAATATTCCTAGGTCCTTATATGGTGAAAGGTATTAGTACTTGAAGATATAGCTTGACATGCCTATTCAGGAATATGGAGCTCAAGGAGGGGTAAAACCCAAAAAAAGACTATCTCCTTGAATTTCTCTAGCCAAAATGATTTCTTCAAAGTTTTAAAAATCCTTACACACACAAAACATTTTATTACACTTTTTTTAATGTCTATATTTGTTGTTGAGATGGAGGCAGGGTCCTAGACCTAAGAGAACAGCTTAAGCCTCATAGACCTAGACTAGTGTTTGGGGTCTTCACTCATATATGGGTGAATCTATGATTCCATTACTACCATGACACCCTATTCAACATATTTTACACCTCCTTCACATTTTACTATCTATATACTTAGAGCACTCACCAGCCTATACTATCTTTTGTGGCCTACTTAAAGCAACATTGCTTAGTGCACAAGCCTAAAGCAATTGACATGACAATCTGATCAGTCCTTTTAGATACTTATAGAGGTGTGTTCAAGGTCCATTTATTATGTTTAAAATCATGACCATAAACTTATTAATCATATCCATTTACCCTACCAACACATCTTCATACACAATCACATCATTGCTTATGTTCTTCTAGGTTTGCAACTCAGACCATACAACTTCATGGCTCAAGGGTACCCTCAAGTAAGACTTCAAGGATATTTTATGTTATTTAACCCATAGATACTCTCCTTTCACATATTTTATGCATTACACTCATATAAATTTATCTATATTTGGTAAGATGACCCCCATGTTTTAGTTCATTCTCTCAATTGGCATCTTTTCCCTTCATGTGCATAGACTATCTCATACTTAGGATGAGGGTAAAAACCATCCATAATAATGTGAGTATTGAGTCATGCATAATGACTAGTAAGGATTCTATATAAAAAATTTCTAAGTGAGGAGAAATATCTCCATAGTATAATTAAGCTTCCCATTAATCTTTTATGTTCTAGCCCATATCTATAAGATAGGCATTTGTTTAGTCATATCCTTCTCTCATAATTAGGGCTCATTTTCATATGATGGCCTTGAAGGACTTAAAAAAGTTGGTTTAGGTCATTTCATATAGGTGGTTAATTTTTAGTTAAATAATTTTTATGGATATGTGTCTCATTCTATAAGGAAATTACTTAGATGATTTGCAATAGTAGAATTATATATGGCAGAATTAAGATCAGAGTAAGTAGATCCATAACAACAATTGACAAAGGAAAAGAATACTTAAATATTATGAATAAGCAAATTTTAGGGGGAAACATCTATAATAACTCAATAAGAAAAATAATAATAATATGATGATAAAATACTAGCTATTACCTCCTATATATACTAAACTTAGCCATGGTTATTCTATAGGCCAACCATACTAAAAACATCAAGAAATATAACAAGCTAATATGAAGGTGTGTAAGGCAAAATTTAGCCACACATATCCCTAAATTAACTATAGTTTAATGTCATAACATTACCCTCCCCTTCAAAATAAAATTATCCTCAATTTTTGAATCAAACCATGATGTTTTTGTAGGAATGTTTCAATTTCCCATGTTCCATCTTCATAATTTAGGTTTTTCCATTTGATCAAATACTACATAATGGTTATGGTCCATAGTATATTATTAAAAATGTAAAGGATTTCCTTAGGTTATATAATGACCCATCCTTCTTCATCTAATTTAGGTAACTTAGTATGATTATAAAATCTATGTCCAATTACTTCTTTTAGACAAGATACATGGAATACCATATGTATGTGAGTGGTTGGGGGTAATTTTATATTGTCAACCATGCTACCAATATTTTTTAAGATTTTTTAAGGGACATATTACTTAGGTGATAGATTATTATCCTTCTATTTCTTCATAGACGTATATTTATATGGTTTCAAATGCATAAAGACCCAATCACCTATGTCAAAATTCTACTCACTGTGGTGTTGATCTATTTGTTGCTTCATTCAATTTTTTTCTATTAATAAATACTCTTGTGAACTAAAACCTCATATTGATGGTGAAAGTGATCCTCAATATCTCAAACCTTAGGATGCACTATAAAAATTAAAGTGATGGATGGGGATGATACTCATACTAATTTAGCAATTTTTGGAATATTGGTGTATTATTCCTAATTTAGTTAAAGAGTCTAAGTCATAAAATTAGTAAATAAATATAAAATAGTTAATATACTAATTTATTTAAATTAATTTGAATTTTAGCTTTTCTAAAAATAGTAATAAGGAAAATAAAAAAATTGTTGGAAATTGATTGATCCGACTGAGACATAAGCTATAATTCACTGTGAAGGACTAAGACACTATCACAATCTAAGATATAAAATTTGTTTTATGATTGTATAGGAGAAATAAAACAATATATTAGTGGTGATAATGTTATATTCCACTTATACCACTATTTTCCTAAGGATCTAAGCTTTCTAAGTTTTGTTTGTTATGTCTGTGTGACCCTATCTATAAAGTTTCATCAATTGGAAGTCTAGATAGCTCCTTGTAAAGTAGATTATTTCCTTAAACCTTATGTGTGGGAATGTTGCCTATATATTAATACTTCAAAGTGGGATCAAGCCATATGTAGTTCTCCCCACTTGATGTGTTTTGCACAATTATGTATTTGAATACGAAAAATGCTAAATTTTATGTTCTTGAGGTGGTTAGGGACTAGTGTAAGGACTTGAATGAGATTTTAAGTGTGTTTATTGACTATATGTAGAGAATAGGGAAGATTTATTGAGTAGTATTGCTTGTATTCTTGCTTTCTTAGTGATATTTTTCAACCCTTTCCAGATGATCTTTGAATGGGATTTTATAAGGATCTATTGGTCATGGATTAAATTTGATCATGTTAGGTTGATAAGGATAAGGATGGGGAAATTAAAAAAATTGACTATTGGGACTATGAATGGGCTTGGACAATAGTGATAAAAGTGAATAGTAGTGGTACCATCACTATATTCTAAGTGTGGCACTATATCCTAAGCAGATGGGACTTGCAGGGATTGATTTTTCTTCAAAAGAGTAGTCTAGGTGAGTTGGGACCACGTTTGAAAGGCTAAGAATGACTGGGAATCAATGAAAATAAGCCTAAGAGGGTCATGAAAGCAATCATGAGGTACCTAAAGGTTGGGTGTCATTATCCACACCAAGTTACCAATTTTTGCATTTTATATGACTAAATTTACCCCCTCTATTCTAGTGATGTAGCAAAGAAAAATACTAGGATAAAGGAAAAATATAAAGTGTAATTGAACTTACTTGCAAGGGTGAAACTCATGAAGCTATTTGATGTTGGGTGTGTATAGAGAGAACATGTTATGAAGTGTGAATCAGCAAGAGAAAAAAAAAGTAGATCAGTTCTTACTAGATATGTTATATTTAGAATAAGAATGTACAAAGCTAGGTAAGAGAGAGGAAGAAAAAGGAATGGATACACCTCACTAGGTACATAGACCAATATAAAATGTATTATGATGTTGAGTAATTTTGGATGTGTGTTGAACCACTGGTATTATCATGAACAAAGTTGAGTGCTCAATTCCTTGGAGGTGGTTTAAGAATACAAAGGATATATTTTTAGCTCCATCATCACCCATTAAGTTAATATAGGTGGTCTTGCATGTGTTGATATATGTTTAGACTATGTGTCCAATCCCTCTAAATAGGTTGTTCAAGAATACAAAGGCTATCTAGTCTTTTGGCTCCATCATTTCCCACTAAATGAAGCTATAAGCTGATACTAGTATGAAATATATGTCATATGAGATAGCTCTTAAATCTCATGAATTTATTGTGATATAAAAATGTTGGCATGGATATTCAAATGTATGTTAGAAACTATGCCACTCTTATCCACGTTGAAAGATGGAGATTAGGCTTGTATAAAAGCCACTCTTAACTAGTGCACTAGGCTTGTATGAAAGACACTTGAGAACTTAAGAAGTTAGGATTGTATGAAAACCATTCGAAAATTATGAAAACCACATACAAATTGAATAAGGCATGCAACTACTAAGAATACCTAGGTAATGTTGAACTTATAAAGAAAATAAAACAAATGTGTCATGCACATTACCCCTAATCACTGGTGTCTAAAACATGGATTCTGATCTAGAAGTTGTACCAACTTCCCTATCTAAAATTAGATGTTAAATTCATCATGTTGTGCATTATTACCCCTATATTTCGATTCTCTAAGCAAAACTAGATTGAAACTACTAAATTTGGTCTAGTCTATAGCTAACAAAACTATAACTAAACTTACCTTTCTATCTTTTTTTGGAAAATCTAGTTTTCTCTATATTTTGGATAGGAGTGATGAAAATGGACACTATTGGTAATGGTGCTATTATACAAGTTGGGTGCTATTATCTAGGGCCAAATCTGATGACTATTCTAGATTCTTGACTATCTTCCTAGTCTATATTGACTATTTTAATGTCTAGTTATTTTTTTAGGTTTGTTGAATGCTACTATTTTGACTATTAGGAGTTTTGGTCTCTAAGACAAGACCCTTGTTTATTTCCCCCTCTTATAAGAATAGGAATGAAGAACTTTCACTTAATACCCTCAGAAGAAAGATCCCTACAAGTGTGTTATGATGCTAAGATTAATAATATAACAATTATAATTGATAAGATATCTCAAAATATAAGATGATTTATATTAAGAGATTGTTAGATCAATAGGTGTATGCCTAGATGGATATAACAATGTAAGAACATGTGTAATGTACTAACTAAAAATGAAAGTCTAGTTAGTTATTAGTTGTTAATTGGAGGGATGAAGCATGATGTTCATTATGGCATCCAAAAAATCAAGTTAATGCATGATGTGGATCATGGCATTGCAAACAATGAGAAGCAAATAAGCAACAAGAACATAAGGTAAGAAGTAAGAGACATACAAGGATGGCCAAGGGGCTAAGAAAACAAGGGACATGGGCACATATCACTCAAACTAGAAATCAATCATACAAGGCATGTTAAAATTCCACACACACATATAATTGAAGCAAGAAAAATTGGCATGGAAGCCACACTCATATAGATGAGTAGGCGAAGGACATTGTAAATTGTCTTAAGGCACACACATGAATAGAAGCAAAAGACATTGAAAAATATCCTAAGGCACATACAGGGGACAAATAAGAATAATAAAATGTAACCACATCAAGCTATACTAAACAAGAAAGGAAATCATGTAATAATTGAAAATACTATCACATATAACTAATCAAAGCAAGAGGGAAAGTATGAAAGACATGTGAGTACAAGACTAGGTATATTATAAGAAATACACAAGTGTTATATACTAGTGAGTGTCGATAGAGAAATAAATATAAGCAAGTGAGTAATGTACATCAACATGATAATTAGAGTGTGTGGTTTAGGAATGACATAACTTGGATGGTGTAGTCATATATAAGATGCCCCAAATGGGTATGTATATCGATGTGTGTCATGATGTAGAAGTAGGATGCCCCTTAATGGGTAGAGTGAATCAATTAAAGAGTTGGATGTCATTGCATACACTCAAAATAAGATCAAGTGAATCACGGTAATTTAGATAAATTAACAAATAATAAGAATAGAATAGTATATGTAAGTTTAGCATGATAGTACAAATGTAAAGCATGGATGATGCATACAATCAAAATGTTTTTGAATTATTTCCATGTTTTTTTATTTTGAAATATTTGAATGTTTTTGATATTTTAAACTATAAGCTATTTAAAATCAAGAATAAGAAACTATATATAGGTAAAACTAAGGTGAAATGATACTAAATGAGTAGTCTCATGGGAGAATCCCAATCATGGTGTCTTGTATTAAGGAGAGGAATCATGCGTGATCATGAAACATGATGGAAATGATAAGACTATAGCTCTAAAACCTATATATGTTTTAAATTCTCTAAAATATCTAAATTAGAAACCAATTATGGGGTCCCCTTATAACTCTAAGAAGTGGATTCAATTATAGGGCACTTAGGGACCCATCTGGTAATAGGAAAAGTTCTCTAAACATGTGCTTTGTGAGTAGATGCATGAAATATCAATGATACTACCCTAGGTGTGAACACTGTAGCTAGAATATATCTAAAATCTTGAATTTATGGAGGTGTATGAACTCTCTATGCTAGTGATAGATGCCTCAACTATGTTTGAATCAGAATTGGAGGAAGAATTTGAATTGGTAGAGCAAGTAAAATTGGTGGCTAAACAAAAACAAGTGACTAAACTAAAAATGGTGACTAAAAATTAGAAGATGGCTCTGAGTTGGGGAGTGGTAACTCTTAAGGAACTCCACCAGCTATAATAACCTAATTATCATGGATGAATTTCATGCATCTATGAATGGTAGAATGTACTGATCAATTTTTTTGAATCCATGGTTGACCAAATAACATATCAAAAACTCTTACACTAGGAATAATAGTGAATGGTGTGGCCACATGTGTTGGACCCATCTATAAAATAATTATGATGTCACCTAATGAGATTTTTATGTTCCCATTGAATCTACTAATAATTATGCCTATCAATGTAATATCTTACTTTGAATATCCCAAATGTTGTAATAATGTCATAATACACATATTCACATTAGATCTATTATCTATGAGAACAATATGAATATGATGATTATGAATGTAAGCTTTGATAAAGAGTGCATGATAATATATATCATACTCAATGATCTCCTACTTTAAGAAGGAGATGGAAGGTCTAGTTGGAACTCTAGAATTGTATACACCAATCATGTTGCTTAAAGGATGTGTCTCAACTGAAGGTGTCCTATGTGTATATGGTGTGTGATGTCTATGATATGAATCATGAAACCCTAATGTGTCCCCTATTGCCTATTTATAATGATATGAAAAAAAATCTAAAAATATTTTTAAATCTTTATCTTGTGTTTATTTTTATCGAGGAGGCTCAACTGAAGTGCCAAGATTAATATGATTACCATCTATCAAATCTTATATCTTGTGTCTCAGACTAATGCATATATTTTTTCTATGGCTTGGTGCCTTATAAAATTAACAAAATGAATGTTGATCATATCCCCATAAAATAGGCTTCGTTGGGTTGACTTCCCAAATAGGAGGGAGAGATATGATGCTACATTCTAATAGTTTCTATAAAACTCTGGCTAGAGAAACTAGTATATTGGTGAAGGTTTACTGAGGAGCTGATGATAAAAATAACTCATTGAGGGGGCTTTGAGGTTGTATTAACTATAGGTTTATTCTGAATCTTGTTATCATTGACCTTTACTTTATATGGGACTTTATTGTTACTCTTGTTTGTTGTGAGATATTTGTGTACTTGACTTTTCCCATTGAAATTAAGTTGACTTCTCTTTCCTTTAGTGTGTGACATAATTCAGTAAAGGAAGAGAATATTTTGAACATAATTGATTCATGCAAAGCTGGTAGAAGACTTTATTTGAAGATATATTGTAACTCTTAATCAGCCATGGGGATAATCATCTTAGCCAAAATAGTCTTCTATCAGAGATCATAATCTATGAGATGCTTATTTGACCTTTCTTTTTGTTATGTAGCTTGAGCATATAAAACCTTATCACCAATGTTAATGTTGAAATGAGCTAGGAACATGTCAGCTAAAGGATTGAATGCATTGACTAACTGATTTAGTAGACTATAGAACCATTATAAATCATAATCCTTTAGGCTTCATGGAAATATTTTGGTAAGTAGCCAGTCATTGGGTACATAGTCCAAGCATGTTGCATGAAAGGATCTCAAATGTGTCTCTAGATCACCTTGCCATCATATAAAGTAATGTTGGGTTGAACAAAACCTTATGGCAAAGGTGTAGAAGCAATGTGATGTGCCAATGGTGTATGAAATAGAGTAAAAGAATACAAAACTTTCATAGTTATATAGGCACCTTGATCAAAATTAGTACCTTATATTGAAGATATTTTATCTCTTGCACAAGGGCTACCACATCGGGAGACAAAGATGTACTAGTTGTAGCTTGTCACATAAAGGTAGGCTGGGATGTTATAAGGGGTTGTTGAGACATAGTTGCCCCTATAGTGTCATTTGTAACTAGTTGGTCTAAAAGAATGGAATATTTAACTTACTTAGCCTTTTTAATTTAAATGATAGATTTCAAGATAAGATTATGATCTTGGGGCTGTTCTCGAAGTCTTTCTTTAAAACTTTGTAGGATCAAATCTTTATTGAGGACAACTTCATTGTCAAAAATTGGTGGAAGTGGATCAGTAATCCAATGTTGTGGATCATGAGCATCAATGTGTACATCATCATTATTATTTTCATACTACTCATTATTATATTTATCTTTATTAAAATTAGTGTAATATAGATGTGTAGAATCTATAAAAAGACCTTGCGTTGGTTGTTTATCCATAATATATGGCTTAGTTGTAAGAATCTAGGTGAATTCAGGATGATTTCCACTATGTCTTGCACTTTGTCTTGAAGGAAGAGATGAAATAAACTTAAGTGGCATAAGGAAAACAACTTGGATAATAGTATAAAAGATTAAATTGATATAATCTAAACAAGGAACTAGAATATGCATAAAAAGGATATGAATTTCACAAACATGTAAGGTGATACCTCAATAAGCAAATAGGAACTAGTACATACAACTAGGGTTTTAAAAAATGATTATTTGAGCAATTTAATATGGAATTTTGAAATTGAAAGGGAATTTTTGAGTTATATATGTAAGTAAAAATTAGAAATTTATTGGAAAACTAGTGATCTAACAGGACCTAGTAGATGCAACTAGGGTTTTAAAAAATAAATATTTTTGAAACTTACTATTGAATTTTGAAATTTGAATGGATTTCTTATATTTAAATATGCTAGTAAAAAATTATAAAAATGATTGGAAAAATATTGGAAAAATACTAAGACCTAGTATGGGTAACTAGGGTTTGAAATAAAATTATTTTAAAATTACTAAGAAATTTTAAAATTTAATGTTAATTTTTTATTTTATTATGTAGGTAATAAATTTTAAAAATATAATAAAATTATTAGCAAGTTTACCCTAGGGTTTTTAGGGTTTTTGTGTGTAAACAAGGTAAGTCAGATTCACCAAATGATTTAATAGTTTTGAGAATATTGGTGTATTATTCCTAGTTTCGTTAAAGGGTCTGAGTAGTAAAATCAGTAAATAAATAGATAATAATTAAGATACTAATTTATGTAAATTAATTACAATTAAATTTTTTCTAAAAATAGTAATAAGGAGAAGAAAACAAAACTTAGCTAGAAATTGATTGATGTAACTGAGACAAAAGCTAGAATTCACTATGCAGGACTAATACACTATTGTAAATTGAGATCTTAACCTCATTTTGTGATTGGAAATGAACAGTAAAATTAGACAGTAGTGGCATCAACCCCATATTCCACCTCTTCTAATGTTATCATGAGGATCTAAGCTTTTTGGGTTTTGTTCGCTATATCTATGTGACCCTATTTGTGGATTTTCATCAGGTAAAAGTTCATATAGATCCTTTTAGAGTAGATTCTTTCTTCAAACCCTATCTTCCATTATGCTTTGAACAATTTTAAACAAAAGGGGGGTGGGGGGTTAGTGTGTGTAAGATGCACTAGATGTGCTTCACACTCTATGTATAGACACACTACCTACATACCAATACTTTGAAGAGGGATCAATTCATATTTAGTTCTCCCCACTTGATGTGCTTTATGAAATTATGTATATGAAGATGTAGAATGCTAAAATAAATGTGCTTAAGGTGGATAGGGACTAGTGTAAAGACTTGAATGAGATTGTAAGTGGAAATGGTGCTATAGTCCAAGTGTGGCACTATTATCCTGAGTAGATGGGACTTGGGGGGTTGATTCTCTTAGAAAGAGTAGTTTAGATGAGTTGGGACCAAGTCTACAAGGCTACATATGACTGGTAATCAATGAAAATAAGCCTAAGATGGTCATGAAAGTAAGAAAAAGTGACATAAGGGTTGATTTTCATTATCTATACTCAAGTTACCAATTTTTTCATTTTATATGACTACACATACAATGCCACAAGAGGAGACATCTTGGAAGAAGTGTTAAAATAAGTTTTATACCACCATTCAACAAGCGGCATCTAATGAACCAATTTATCTTATTTATTAGAAAAATAATAATGAAGATACCCTTATAGACATTTATTAACTACCTATGTTTGTTCATCATATTTAGGATGATAGGATGATTTATGAACCAACTGGGTACCTAAACATGACAATAATTTAGTCTAAAAATTACTAGTAAATATGGGATCTCAATCACTTAAAATGATCTTTAGAGTGCCATGAATGTTTTGAACTATATTAAGAAAAGTAGAAGCTATTGTACTGGAAACAAATGGCTATGATAAGAAGAAAAAATGATAATACTTGGAGAGTTGATCCACAACAACCATGATAACATTTTACCCTCAGACCATGGTAACCCTATAATTAAATCCATGAAAACCTCTTCCCAATGCTAGCTAGGGATGGATAAAGTTTGTAAAATACCTAGGGTCTTAATGCTTTCACCTCTATTTTTTTGGAATATTATATATTTAAACACATTTCTAAACATCCCCTTTGAGTCTTAAAAATAAATCTTACTTGATTCTATGATATATTTTCAAAAATACTGAGTCACCTCTAAGTGAGGAGGCATGAATTTCCTAAAGAATTTTATGTTTGAGGAGAGAATACTTACAAAGATATAATTTATATTTATACCACAATACATTCCCCTTCCATGTAAATTTTTCATATTTGTTACTACCTATTGAATATTGTGAATCAAATCCTTCATAGCACTATCATTCTCCCATTCTAATCTTGTTTCATCTCGCCAATCTGCATGGTACATGGTCATGGCACATAATAATGCCTCAACTGATTCATCTTATTGGGAGAGGGAATCTACCACCATATTCTATTTTCCTTTCGTATACACTATTTAAAAATCATATCTTAACATTTTATTCACCCATCTTTGTTGTTCTTCAGATGGAAAACATTATTCAAAAAAATATTTGAGGCTATCATGATCAATCTTTACTTGAAAGAGATGTCCCATCAAATAAGATCTCCATTGCTTCACTACAAGAAAAATAGAAATCATCTCTTTCTCATATATTTTTTAAGCCTATTTATTCCCTTTAGTTGGTGAATTTCAAATTCTATTGGTCTTCTTTATTACATGAGTACAACCCCCATGCCATATCTTGACACATCACACTCCATAATAAAAGTTTTTGAAAAATTAGGAGTAGCCAGAACTAGAGTTTTTCACATAACTATTTTTAACTATTCAAATTCCTTGGTAGTTTAATTATCACACTATAATGAGTCTTTATTTAGTAAAGAGGTAAGTGGGGCTACAATGATACCATAATTTTTAACAAACCTATGATATTAACTAGTTATCCCTAATAATCCACAAAGATTCTTGAGGGTCTTGGGAACCTGTCATTCCATCATCGCTTGGATTTTATTAAGATAAAATTTCACTCCTTCATGTGAAAGAATATGACCCCATTAATCCACCTATTGGACAATAAAATCACATTTGTAAGGTTTGGAAAAAAGCTAATGTTGTTTTAGAACTGAAAGCACATATTTTACATGCTTTAAATGGTCTTCCTAATTTTTGGTGTATATAAAGATATCATCAAAAAACACTCATACAATTTTTCCCAAAAATGGCCTAAAAATAGTGTTCATCAAACTCTAAAATGTAGATGGTGCATTTGTGAGGCCAAAAGGCATTACCTTAAATTCATAATGGCCTTCATGAGTTTTGAAAGTTATTGTAGATATGTCCTCATCATAGATGCAAATTTGATGATATCTAGAGTGAAGATCTAACTTGGTAAAATAAATAGCACCATGCAATTCATCTATAAAATCATCAATTAATATAATATGAAACTTATCTTTGATGGTGTATTTGTTGATTTCTTTATAGTTTGGGAACATCTTCCAACTATCATCCTTCTTCTACACCATGACCATCAAGGAGGAATATTCACTTTGACTATGTCAAATGATTTTTGCCTCCAGCATCTCTTGCACCATATTTTTAATTTCACTATTTTGGGCATAAGGATACTTGTATGGTTTGATATTAGGTGGTGTATTTACTATAATGAGTCTGATAGAATGAAAATGTACATGACTTAGAGGAAGTCCTTTAAGCATGCCACCAAAAATAATAGAATGGTCATCCAAAACCTTTCCCAAATTAAGATGTATAGAATCCTTAGTAGGTTGAAGCTTTATGGAAAATAAGCATGACATAAATCCTTCTGCACCTTTTCTAAGAATCTTCATCATCTGGTGGAAACTAACTAGTTGTGGTGATTTATCCCATAATACATATAGTTCAAAAGTCTTTCCTTTTGAATGGAAGCTCATGAATAATTCCTATAAATTCATCTCAATAATGTGAAAAGTGGTGAGACACTGCACTCCCAAAATAATGTTAGCTCTTATCATGGGAATAGAAAACATAGGGGATTATAATACATAGTCTCCAATAACAAACTTAATACTTGGCATTTTCTAGAATAGTTGAATGTACCACCATCTACAATCATGAGTAGAAAGTCTGGAATTGGGCTAATGAAATAATTCAAATGAGTATCCAAGTTATTATTCATGAATTTATGTGTACTCCTAAAGTTAATTAACATAGATACATTTTTTTTATTTAGGAACCCCACCACCTTAAGATTTTGAGGAGTACTAATGCCTAAAAGTGCATGATAATAAATAGTAGGTTGAGAATCTTTAGATTTATCCTCGGGTTCTTCCAACCCTTCCCCTAAAGCCTCCTCATATTCTTCCTCCTCATTATAATAGTCAATATAAAACAACTTATTTTCATCATATCAATTCCCTTTGCTCTATTTTCTATCATAACCAAAACATAAACCTTTTTTACTCTTTTCTTCCACTTGTTGAGGTGTCAATCTAGTAGGATGATGAAATGATGGTGCTAGAAAGGTGCATTCACAAACATTGGTGAAAGGTCTTTGTATGATCAACTATTTTTCCTCAACCATGCATTCCATTGGTATGGCCTAAACTACATAACTAGGATGAAACATGAAAACTTACAATTGGATGCAATCTTTGAGGCCACCCAAAAATATGCTAGTCAAATTTTCCTCAGTGATGTCTACCACATGTAAGGAGAGATTCTAATATTGATTAATGTAGTCCCTAATGGTCCCAATTTATAACAACTTGGATAGCTATCTAAAGTAGTTATCAGAGACATTATTGTGATAGTTGAGCTATAACTCCTTAGAAATTACTAACCATGAAACTAGGACATCCTTATTTTTATTTTGAACACATAATCAATGATACCAAATAAATGGCTCAAGTTCTAGATATAGAGAGGCCATCACCACTTTTTATGAACATGAAGTATAATGTAGATTAAAAAAAATTTAATTTGAGTGAGCCAAATAAGTGGATCATTACCATCAAACTTGTGCAGGTCCACTTTTGGCAACATTAGCTTAGGTCTAGAATTGGTGTTGGTATTGTGTAGAGTAGGAAAACCAAACTAAAGTGGTGGAGGATTATTTTACAGTGGCTGAGCTTTCAAGTTAGTAAATTACCAAGATATTTTTTGTAATTGATCCTTTACACTATCTAGGTCCCCTCTCAAACCTATAATTCCCCCTTAAACTATATCAAAATCATCTTTTTTCACCATGCCCTGTAACTCTGAATTAAGTTAATGAACTACCTACCTCTAAAATATATGGATCAAAAATTTCAAATTCCATGTCATCCTTATGAGGATTTTTTGGAGTATATTTCCCTTTCCTACATCTATGAGTATTTGGACCAACCATGCACAAACCGTATGAGGGTTTTAACCCCCAAAAAAATATACTAGTGGAATACACCATTATGATCATCTCGTTGAGATGAGTCCAACTACTGTTATTATGTACAAGGGTGAAAATTTTTGACCCAAAAAATTTTATTAGTAGAATATACCATTATGATTATCTCATAGATACAAATCTAAAAATTGATAATTTACACAAGGTAAAAATCTCTAGACTTATATATGGAAAACTTAATAGCATAATAAGCAGATCCACAATAACAATTGGTGAAAGAGAAAAATACTTAAAAAATTTGGCTGGGCCACTTTGAGGAGGAAATCTCCACAAAAATGTAATAAGAATAGAATTCACAATATGATGATAAAATACTAACCATTATCTCCTATATATACTCTACTTAGCCATGGTTATTATATATGTTGACCATACTAAGAACATCAAGAAATGCGACAAGCTAATATGAAGTTGTGTAAGCCACAAGTCGGCCACACATATCCCTAGATGCACTATAGGTTGAGGGAATAACACATTCTTCATGATTTGATGGTTATTGAAAACTCTAAGGAGTGTTCAAACCTTGAGTTCATGATTTATACTTGGGTAGGGATTGGTGACCTAGGGATGATGATTGGTAATTTCAAATGTAACTTGAAACTTGGAGATAGGGATTAAACTAAAGTAAAATGATATTTCAAAGGTTGTCAAAAGGAAAAACCTCTTTTAGGGATTGAAATGAACTATGGACTCACATTGAATATGACCTACAAGGACCTTAGACACCTCTATGCATAAAACTAATAGAATATAACACTTTTTAGGCCATTAATGAGGTATAGATGGTGAAAAATACAACCTAGGACTTTATGAAAAACCTTAACTGCTATTAAAAGAGATATGAAGGTGTTTAAAGGTAGATTAGTAGTTTCTTGGCCTATTGGGGTCATGTTGAATCTTGAAAACCTAATGAGAAGGATATATAGGTGTAAATGCAACATTCCATGATGTGTTTTACTACATTTTGACAACATAAAAGTTGCCATTAGGTAGTATACTACCTTTTATATAATGAAACCCACATCTATAGGTCAAATCACTTGGAAGCACAATTTTATAAGGGTGTATACCATTAAGAATTTAAGTTGGAGTAAAGAGACATGAATACCCTCAAGATACCATGATTATACCTCCAAACACTTTTCAATTTTAGATATACACATTGTATATCCTCTTCATTAATGAAAACTTTCTTTTAGTCTATAGACACTAGCAGTTTAGACATCTCTCACCTCTATATGCCCACACGTGTAGACCAATTGTTGAATAGGCCATGAAAAGTCTCTAAAAGACTTGAGGAACTAAGAGTAATCATAAATTTTATTAGATAGACCATAAAATCAATGAAACATCCTCCTTATTTTGCCTTATGTATATCAAGTTGGTGATTAGATTACTTAACTTCTTAGTGAATGTTCATAAATCTCAAGGGACTAAACCTACAATGAATGACCTTTATTGGAAGGTGACCAAGTTTAATTTCTTTGTCTAAGAGATTGAAACCTCTTTCTCTCTACTTTATATAGAATGAACACAAACCTGAAGTTCTCTTCATGACTTCTAATAAACTCAATGGGGAAGGTGAATCAGTTTTAGTCTTTCCAAACACTAAATCACTCTGATTTCTTCAACACAAGTCTATACTGGATCCCCCTTTTAGAATCTTGATTCCACCTAAGCTAGTTTGTATTTTATGAATATGTACCACTCAAAAATCTCCTAAAAACTACAAATCCTCTATTTTTTCTCATGTTTCAAAACATACACCATTATTAGTAGGTAGGAGGATGGAAAATAGGTGTCAAGTGATGTATGAAGGTTCATGGTATGAAATGAGGAGTTGAAGAGGCATATTTTGGCACATGTGGGGCTCATTTAGTGGTAATTAAGTGTTTAATTTTGTGAAAATGGGATAAATAGTGAAAATAATATTTGGGTATGGCACAATGGGACTCATAAAGTCTCTTGAAGGCATGAATAGTGGATCTAGTCACCTTTTAGGGTCAAATGGAGTCACATTAAGGTCAAATATCTCCCTTTCAGACCATATACATGAACTTAAGGTGGACTATCAAATGAGTACCATTTAAACACATATTAAAAGACCTTAGAAACTATTAAAGACATCAATTAGGTTCCCCTAATCCTAGATAACATACATAATACTTAAGATCAAGCCATACCTTGCATACTTTGAATACACTAGAATGATTCATGATGACTCATTAGTTGCATCATCTAATCATCTCCACCATGGAAATTTTGAATTATTGAGACCACTTCAAACCCTATTATAGGACTTTACATATGCTCAAACACTCTAATGAAATTTAACACAAGTTTAAATAGGGAGTGAGGATAATCACCATGTGTTTCATGACATGACTAGATAGTGGACTTGATGCACTTGAAATGACAACCAATGATCTTACTTGTAGACTATCCTAATTTACTAAGAGATGTGACAACTATGAGTTCTTATGTTGACTGAGGTTTATAGGGATTTTGTTGACCACTTTATAGGCCTAAGGGTAGAGAGTGGTCAAAAATTATGGTGACTCAATTGGCTTAATTACCTATCGATCAAGAGAAATTAGATTACATTTGTTTATCACTCATGATTAGATGAGGGCCCTTAACTACATATATACCTTTTATAATACCATATAGACCTTGAGGACAAAAAAACACAAAAAGAGACAAAAAAAGAGTCAATAAAAGAATAAAGACACATAATAGCAAGAAACTAAAACAAACTAATAACTACCAAACATGTGCATCAACACTTAGAGGAAAATAAACTAGCTACTATATACAAGTGAACTTGGCATTTCTAATAATAGTACTTGAGGAACATCTCATTAATATGGATAGATATTTACTCACTACTCAATCAATATAATTTATAAAGTATTTCTTTCTTTAAAACTAGTAATGATGTATGTCCCACTCCAAAGGCTATCAAATTTTAAATGCTTACCTAGCCTAGCACAATGGTCATCCTACTTAAACATAACATCACCTTCTTGAAAGGTCTTAGATGAGGTCCTATTGTTAAATGATATTTTTAATTGGTCTTGGTTATATAAGATGGCATGCATGGCACTATCTCTTATCTCTTCCAACTTGATCAATTGATTCATCCCCACTTCCATTGCATCACTCTCTATGAGCTCAAGCTAGTGTACAAGCTCCAAAGTTGGTAGTTTAAGTGATATGGGAAGTTTTGCTTCTCTACCATAAATAAGTAGATAAGGTGAGTGAATAATATACTACTTAGTATTAATTTTATCTACCCACAAGGTAGTCCTTAACTTGGTGTGCCACTCCCTTTCACTCCCTTTCACTGTCTTCCATTGTCCTTTTTATGATCCTAATCAATCTCTTATTTGTGGACTCTACTAGTCAATTACCATATGGATAGTATTTTTATGAAGACTTGAGGTAAATTACATGATTAAGGCCCACTCACACACCTTTTAACTATTTAATTCCAAGGAATTTTCTAATATAATGGTGAAGGGGACCCTAATCCTAGTCATAATGTTGTTATAGAATTCCAAAACTAAGTTTTCATTTACCTCTTTGAGTGAAATTGCCTCCACCCACCTAGTGAAGTAGTCAGTACCTATTAAAACCCACTAATTCCTAACACTATATGAGGTTTGAATCATACCTATGAATTATAATCCCCACTGCATGAAGGGTTGATCAACTTGAATGTGTTTTATAGGTAAGGCAACTTGTTTTTACTTGTTGGTAAACATAACACATTTGGGAAACCTCTTGACCCAAGCATGTGAGTCCATAAATAAATTGGGATAAAATTTTCATTATCTTATGATATTTGATGATGTGTTTTTGTTTACAAAGTGTCCACCTATAGGGCCATCATGAAATTGATCTAAAATTTCATCCATTTGACTAGTCTCCACACATCTTAGAAGAATACCACCAATGTCCTTCTTGAAGAGTACTCCACCCACCAAGATGTAATGGATGGATTTAATTATGAATTACCTCCTCATTTTACTATAAAATCCCATATGAAATTATATTATTTAAAGGAACTTCACTATGTCTTAGGTCTAACTGGAAGGAGGGATAGTTACATCTATTTATTGACTATCTTGGACTATAAAAACCATATATTTTTCTTCATTAAAATCTTATGAAAGATTCTAAAAAATACCTATACCTTTTATAATATTATTAACCTTCACCTCTATGTCATACTCCATGCACTTAGTCACCCAACCAACCCTCTTCTCACCTAAGTCTCTTTTGAGTATGAAATATTTTATACAAAGGTGAATTACCATCAAAAAAATATTGTTGTTAGACACCATGTGTCTAAACCTTTCTAGTCATCTCATCATAGAAAGTATATATTATTCAAAAAATATATATCTTACCTCATACCCTTCCAATTCTTGACTAAATAAAACAATGGGTTGTTCTAGTTCTTCACTATTTTATTGCATGAACATAGTAAAAATAGTATCACTTGTGGAGAAGGCATACATGAATAAATATTTGGTAAAATCAAGGTTGAGTAGGGTGGGATCTTGGGAAATGCCTTTTTTATGGCCTCAAAACTTATTTTACCTAATTTTCTCCATGAAAACTCCTTATTTTTCTTAATTGTGTGAGTTAGTGGCCTCACCAATTCTATAAAATTTGGGAATGAATCTTATGATGAAGTTGATCTTGCTAAAGAAACTTAAAAACCCTTCTTGTGTTTGGGTATTGTCAAAAAAAAATTGCATGTATCCTCTGAAGATCAATGGAGATTCCATCCTTTGATACAACATGTCCTAGAAGTCTACCCTCATGGACTACAAATATACATTTTGGGGGGTTCAAAGACACCCCAAACTACCTGCACCTATCAAAAAACAACTTCAAATGTGTCAAGTGATCCTTGGGATCCATTGAAAAAATAATGATGTCATCAAGGTAGATGAGCACCATCTCATTTATTATCCCTTTGAAGGCCACATATATTTCCCTTTGAAATTTATTCCCTACATTAGATAATCCAAAGGGAATCTTCATGTATGCATAAGTAACCTACTTAGTTGTGAAGGAAATTTTATATCTATTCCCCTCCCTCACTAATATCTAATTGTATCTAGATTATCCATCAAGAAAAGATAACATTTGTAAACTTGAAACCCTATAAATAATATGATCCATTAATGGTATAGGGTAGTGATATCTTAGGGACACCTTTTTGAGATCTCTGAAATCCACACACAAACGTATCTCCCCATTCTTCTTCCTCATAGGCAAAATATTTTTCACACACAAATAATGTTTGATGGGGAAGATAATATTGGATTCAATAAGTTTTTGTCAAATCCTTCCTCATAAGGATCTCAATTTTGGGGTTGACTAGCCTTTGATTTTGCCTCATAGGTTTGGCATTCTCCTCCAAATCTATATTATGTTGAGAAAACCTAGGATTAAACCCTCTAAATTCATAATATTCCAATGCAAAGACATGTACAAATTCTTGGCACAGTTCTATGAAGGTTGATCTTTCTTCTTTGGTTTTCACCTTCCCTAACTTGAGTAACTTATCCTTGAATATGAAAACCTTCTCATAGAGTTCCTAATTGGTGTAGATACTCAACCTATACTTACTTATATGGTAATACTAATTGAATATACTCTTCAATGTTACCAAGACCTTAGTTAACTTATTTTTCCTCAACTGGACAATCTAATATCCATAATGATGTTAAAACCTACCTTGATTCTTCAAGTAAAATTCTGACTCATGTTGTAATAAGTAATCAATTTGTACATCACTTTCAAAAAATTGAAAACTCAATTAATTATAATGGCCTAAGGGCCTACACACCACCTTTATTTTGGATTGTTCTTTGATATCCTTGACCCCATCAACTATATCATACTATGCTCTAATGATAGTTAACCAATCTACATGTTGATTAATATCTCTACGTATAGAGTGAATGTTAAAGGATTAAAATTAATCCAATAGGTCCCAAACCATGTGTTTTTTGGACTTCAATAATGTATTATTTATTTCACTTAGGTCCCTTACCTATTTCACCACTAACTCACTATCTCCTTTATTTTTCAAAAACTTGATGCCTCTCTTCCTTGCCCGTTTTAGCCCATGAATGAGGGCCTCATATTATAAAATATTAGAAATGCATCTAAACTAAAACCTTAGGGAATAATAATACCTTTTCTTGGAATGGGAGACAAGCATAACACCTACCCCACTCCCATTATTTTATCTTGACCCATAAAAAAATAAGTTTCATGCCCCTTCAAGTTCTTGAATTATGTTGGTGAGACTTAGCATGGTAGTTATTTCTTCATGCATGAAATACACACCTAATTATACATATTTAATGGTCTTGTAAGGATCATATCAATTTTTGTCTACTACTCACTCACCAAGCAACAAATATGATATGCCTTCTAATAGTTACGTCGGATCTTGGTCATCTGGGCATGCAGTTGATATTTTATATGTTGGGTATATAGGATTCTAAGTGGAACCTAGAGATAGGCTCAAAACTTCTAGTAATATTTATCTCATACCTAGTCCTAAAGACCATGTATGACCAACTAGAAGAGAGATAACCCCAATTTCAGCAATGAAATACTTTGATAAGCATAAGGCAAAGTAGGGAATAAGGTTAGCTATCATCACATCTTAGGATATGGTATAGTTAGGACAAGAAGCCAATATGATCTTAAGGTCCTTAAGGACACCGATAGTCTTGGTAGGAGACCCATCTAATTGTAAAAATCCATTTACATTAGGTTTTTATTTGAGCCCTAGTTTATTATATATAGACTTAGGCATGATAGATGTGCTAACCTAACTATCTATCATGTAATTATGCATAAGGGAATCATTTATGATGACTAAAATTCATAATGAAGGTGGTTTAAATATATTAGGTGCTTTATACTAATTAATTTGACTATAATTAGTAAGTACTGCACCTACCTTTTTTGTTTGTTTATCCAAGACATAAAACTTAAAGAGTTAATCTTTAAGGAGGTCCTTTTATCCTAGAATAAGAAAAGTATCCCACATAAGGAGAGTAACATGGTCCTTATTCATGTATTACATAATACTAATATGAGGGATAAATTTTTGGGATTGCAACTTAGGGGTAGAAACAATGCTTAGAGCTTGTGTAAATTAAGGCATAAAAGGACACTTCTAATTGTACCCTTTCCCATCTTGTATCTACTAAGTTGGTGATGTATTATGAGTTGAATATTGAGTGGCATCCCCTTGAGTTGTTTGAGAAGTTATGAAATTTAACTTGGTAAGTCCTAAACTACCATCAACTTCCCTTCTCTTAGCCCTTATATGGGTTGCAACTGAATTGTCCATCTTCCTTACATTCTGACCTTGATTTGCTACTACTTGTCAAAATGAATGCTCACTGTCTTATAAGTTGAAAAATGTATTTTTAAAAGGTTATTTGCTTCCAATCTACCCTTATTTAATTGGAATATAAGATCATGTGCATGAAGGGAGTGTCCCCATGAGGCATAGGAGGACCTTCCTTATTTTGTGGAGGAGGTAGATTGTCATGTGATGGAAGAGCAGGGCCTTGTTACACAAAGGATGCTTGATAGATATCACTACTTAAAGCCATTTAAATATAATTTGACTACCCTAATTGACTTGTATATTTTTCCTCTTGATCATAATTATTCTAAGCTAGAACCAAGGCTCTATAACTACTCACAACATTAGAATTATAATTATTGTAGGGCCTTAATTGTGTAATAATTATCGTAGAGCCTTATTGATTTAGTTGGTAGGAAGGCATGATATATTTATATGGATGATAAGGAGGTTGGTGGGGTGCTTGATAAGGCATATAAAGTGGGGTTTTTAACCTCTCCAAGGCTACTAATTTGTTATTTTGGGCCTTTAGAAGCCCTTCTATCTTGCCCAATCTGTCTACTTGGTTATCATTTATTTGATCTTGATTGGTTGGGGTTGGTAATGGAGTAATTGTAGGCATAGGGCGTTGAATATATATGAAGAAAGGAATGAAGGGTCTATAAGTGAGTTCACCTACTTGAATTAGGCAATTTTATGCCCTTATAGTTATCTCATAGGATTTTAGCAAAGTTCATCCCTGCATTGACTATGTCATAACTATGACATCAGAATTTAGAACCCTTAAAAAGTAAAAGAAAGCATAATTAGGGGTGGGCTTGATGATTGTAGGGATATTATCTTAGGTTTAATAAAACCTGTAGTTTAATCTACCATGAATTCCTAGGGGACTCTTTGAATTGTGGTAAGTTGTTCTACCAAGGAGAGATGATCACTCCCATCCTCAAAGTGCTTACACAAATGTTCTCCAAACTCATCCTAGGTGTTGATGGATGTAGGTGTAAATCCTTAATACCAGTATTGACCAAATTTTTTCCCTTTAGGCTAAAATTGAGCACCCTTTTTCCAAAAAAATTTCTGATTCTATACCTTTGTCTGAGTTCAGTATGGAAGTTTCATTTAGAAGAAGTGTTCTTATACAAAGCCCAAAGTTTCTTACATAAAATACCAAGTGTTTTCCTTTTGAAAGATTTATTGTTTAGTATTTTGGCTAAACCTTTATCTAATTCTTTTGGACTTTATATCTGAGGTTTTTTCCCCTAAGTGTATTTATTTTAGACTTTTCATTTGAAAGGATTCTCTTAAAAAAAAATTCCAAGGGAGCTTTTCAAAGATGAAGTCTAATTCCTTCAGGAAAATTATTGAGATAACTTTTCTGAAGGGTATTTTAAAATTTTTTAAATGAATTTTCCAATCTAAAGGACACTTGCCTTTCCAAAGGGATATTTTCAAAAAATCTAAAGGAAAGGATTATTTCAAACATTTTATCTAAAATAAATTTTCTAAAGGTCCATAACAATTTTTATGAAGGGCAACTCAAAAAGAAAATGGCATCTTCAATCTTTCAAAAGGCACTTAAAATTTTATAAAGGATATTTTCTTTGGAAAGTGGACACTTTCAACTTTCTTGAGGGGCATTTCAAATTTATTGATAGGACATTTTCAAAATCTCAAAAGATTGTTTCAGTGGGAGAGTGGACCATTTCAAATATCTGAAGGGTATTTTCCTTTTGGAAGAGACACTTATAATTTTTTTGAAGGGTCACTTGCAAGAATATGAAGGGTATGTTTCCTTTTAAAAAGGGTCTTTCTCACTTCAAAGAGCCAAAAGGGGCCAAAAATAGAGTTTGAAGGAATTCTTTCAAAGAAATTGTCATAAAGGACCAAGAAAAAAATGAAAGAAAGGAACAAAGGAAACAAAAGACCTAAATAAATTATTTAGGGAAAAGTGTCAAGATAATAAGTTCAAGGAAATAAAAATCCAAAGAAATAATTGAAAGGTGATCACTCATATAATGTTAATTTTAGACTATGAAAACTAGCCATTGGAGTTTAAAAGAAAGGATCAACGAGAACTTGAAGCTGAAGATGAGAGGTAACAAGTGGCAATTATAACTAAGGCATTTTGTTTTAGTTGTAACTTATTCAACTATAACTGATTCAATTTTAATTGAGGCTTTGGTTTAGTTGTAACTCATTGTAACTAATCCATTCAATGACATGGCATAGCTCACCCACTTCTCTCCCATGAAAATGTAGCTGATCTTGTCAAGATGACACATGTCTTAGTGACCCTTAGATTTCCTTTCATTACTCTACCTCTCAAGGCTATATATATGCATCCTCTTGGATCATTTCATATCCTCTACTAGTTATTGGGGAAACTCTATCCAAATTTGTACTTGAAGAACTCTTGAAGAGATATACAAGTCTGATTGCCTCTCATATGATGTAATATTGAGTAATGATTGAATCATTATTGTTCTAGTCTAGTGAAATATTGTCTTTTCTAGCTTGTAGTCTTGATGGTCTACCAATTTGTAGAAATGAGATTGTTGTAAGTCTTTTCTAATATTCTTTTTTGAGTGTAGATATATCTTAGAAGTGATTTATGACTATATCTTTCTTTATATCATTCATTTCCCTTCTAAGAATCATATACCTTCTTAAATCTAGCATATGAAATATTGATGTAGTAATGGTTCTTGAGTTGTGAGTTATGTGAAATAAAACACCTTGTTTTATCTTTAAAGTAGTGGTTTTATTCAATTAGGAGGATATTAAATATTGGTGCATCACCATTTGTTTTCTTAGTTGTTTTCCTGAACTCTTTTCATACACTATCAATAGATTATAGAGAGCTTTAAAGGTGCATTAAGGGGATTTAGTCCTTAATATAGAGATTCATCTCAACAAAATTGCCACCTAAAGCAAGAGAGATGATTCCATTTTTCTGTTTGGATGAGGAGATATAAGCATCTCTTCAAGGGTGAAAATCTAAGTTTCAACAATTTTTGGCACACCCAGTGGGACCTCTAAGTCCAATATTGTTCAAGATTGGTGTTGGTCTCAGCATTGTTGAAGAGAAATAAACATCTACATTTAGTACCTAGTGAATTCATTGAATAATTCAAGTATTTGGTTGATAATTAGTCCTATTTTCTATCCCAAAGGTGACTACAAGGTCTATTGTTAAAGGTGTACCCTTTGAATTTATGGAACTACCTCCATATTCCACCAAAAGATTTAGGTTTATCAACACTCATTCTTACAAAACATATTTTATGTTTAAATATTCCATGTTTGTGTTAAATTCCATCCCTAAAATCCATATTAATCATTCCAAAACGGATAGAATACAACCTTTTGTGCCTTTCACTGGGGTGTCTCCCTTGCATCTTACCCAATATGATCAAATTCCAAGAGCTGCCCTCAAAAGTGTCCCACCTTTTAGTGGATATGGTCCAATTACTGCCATTAAACATATCAAAAATATATAAATTTTTTTAATATCCATAATATTACCCAAGAAAATGTAGATATTATGTTTTTGGCCTTGTCTTTCAAAGGAAAATTCTTGGACTGGTATGTGACCCTACCTGTAAATTCTATTCACTCATGGGATGAGTTAGGGGATTTATTGACTGATAGGTTTGGGGGAAAAAGTGATCACCTATCTCTTGATAATAAATTTACCATAATAAAGATGGAACCTCATGAATTCATGAAATTTTTTAATACTAGGTTCCAAAAGACATGGGATAGAATCCCAGCCCTTATGAGACCTATCCTAAACTATGCATTTTTATACTACTTGAAAGCATTGAATAGTGAAATTTCCATGATGATTAAATCTATGGGTGGAAACACATTTCCTAATACATATGAAATATCCATAAATGCTAATAATTTTATTATCCAAGTGGGAAAGATAGCTCCTAGACCTACAATGCCACTATTCCCTGATTTGCATTCTCCTAGTCAAAGTGTGTTTCCCACTTTAGCTCCTTTACCTAGTCAAGAAAAATTTGTCATTACCCATAAAAATGAAATGAATGAATTAAAAATATTGCTTCAAAGTTTTAATAATTATTTAGTTTCTCTCAAGAGGAAACAATCCCAAATCTATAGGCCTTATTAGTCCTACAACTAGTTTGGACAAACAAATAGACCTCCTTTTTAGGGCAATAATCAGGGACAAGGCCAAATCACTCATGTCAAACCTTATCAAGGTTATAATCCTAATTACCCATAGTCCTCCAAATCAATTATTCCCACTCAAAATAATTTTGTCCAAGAATATCCCAACTACCCTTCTTTTGAGCAAGGTTAATAACATGGTTTCTTATGCTAATGAGATGCAAAATCAAGGCATGACTACACAAGGTGATCAAACATCTCAATTTTTAAATTTTGATATGCCAATGTAATTCAATATGGAGAGTAGATATGTTAATTCTGATTCCAATATCATTAATCATTTGGAGGGTGAGTTTTATGCCATTAATTATGTGGGGAATACAAATAATCAGAATGCTAGTGCAGCTGCCAACACTAGATCAAAGAAAAGGGTCATTGAAGAAGTTCAAGGAACCAACCAAGGACCTATTTTGACTCCTATATCAGCTCAGATGGGAGGAGGGCCTAATTTATCTCCTAAATCACAAGAAAATTAGGTGATTCCAAATTTTAGGATAGATGTTACAACCTTGCCTCCACAAGCTACATCATAAGGTGCAAATATTCATAAAGAGAACCCCAAGGTAAGTAATCCTTCCATTAATGTTATATACTAGATGAAAAAAAATTAAATGAACATCTCATTATGGGATTATCTAGCATTACCAATACATAAAGATATACTCCAAAAGGAATTGTATGCATTGGGTAAACAAGCTGGCCCATCTAGAAGTGGCAGTGTGGTTTTGGTTAATAGAACTCAATCTATAGATGGTCAGGTAAAGAAAGATGAGAAGAATCCTTATTTATACCTATCTATTATTATTAGTGATTTATTGGTTGATAATTTCATCATAGATAGTTGATCAAGAACATTAGTTATGCCCAAATGTATAGCTGATAAACTAGGCTTAAAGTATGAGTCAATGACTAAAGGAGTCTTACAATTGGATGGATCACTAGCGTATACTTTGGGGATAGTAAAAAATTTGAATTTGATACATCATTATTTTCCTAATTATTTAAATCCCCATGATGTGGTATTAGTATATTTACATCCCTATTTTTCTCTTTTCTTGTCAAGGGACTTTACATCTAAGATAGGTGGATATGTGACAGCTAATTGGTCCTACATGGTTTGTAGAATAAAATATGGAACTAAAGTAAATATTGAGTCAAAACCTATCCATAGAGATCACTTGGAACTATACTCACCTAAGGTAGCAAATGTTAACTATGCTATCATTGATGAAAAGGATTTTCACATTGACCAATCCCCATCATCTTCCCTTGAAGGAGTTTCTAATTTGTTCCTAGATGAGTGGGGAGATAAAAACTATGAACATGATCCTTAAAAATTTATTGAATAATATGGTCTTGGGGTCTATTATATGCATGATAATTATTATTTCATGCCTAATCTGATTAAATCAAGTGAGGATATGAATGTCTTATGGTAGTTCTTCTTTGATGGGTTTAGAAGCAATATTGGGGTAGGTGGTGGAGCTATGTTAGTTTCACCTTTAAAGGAAAGGTATTTTTTAACTTTAAAATTTTATTTATCTTGTACTTTTAATGTATCCAAATATGAATCCCTCGTTCATGGCCTAGAGTGGGCTAGGAAAAGAGGTGTCAGAGAATTTCAAGTGTTCGGTGATAGCAAACTTGTTGTTAATCAAGTCAGAGGGTAGAATTTGACCAAGAACTCCCTACTTAAGTCCTACAATCATAGAGTTTGGGACCTTGTATAATAATTCATGGAATTAAATATTACTTATATTTCAAGGGAAGATAATAATCATGCTAATAGGTTGGCATCTATTAGTGCTCAATTTGATGTTCCAAAAAGCTTAAGAGAAGACAAAAAACTAGCCCCATCTAAAGGTGATTGTGAGACCATCCATACCAGATAATGTCACCAATTGGCAAGTATTTGATAGTGACCAAAAAATAACACTTTTTTTTCAATAAGAGGCTGATTTTTCTTCCAAAAATTAGTCTAAGTTGTACCAACAATATGGAGGGCAAATTGTCCAATTGAAGTCCAACAAGCTTCGTAAAGGCCTAGTGACTCTTGAAAGGATATTCAATGAAGATGACCAGCTAAAAAAGGATAAGGTAATAATGTCAACAAATAAAGAGAAATATTAAAGGTTATAAATATTTAAATAAAATCTACTTGCACTTGGGAAGGTATGCACTAGTCAAACGAGGCATGATTTCATTGAACTATGCAATCAATTTAGTGATATTTTTGCATGGGAGTATAGCAATTTGAAGGGTTTTGATCCAATATTAAATTAAAATACCATAGAATTAGATGAAAATTCTAAAACCATTAAGAAAATATAGAGGCTAATCAATCAAAATATTGAACCACTCATGAAGAAAGAGCTCACTAAGTTGATTGAATCCAAAATCATTTTTCCTATCAAGCATTCTTCCTTGTTGGCCAATTTAGTCCCTGTTACGAATAAAAATGGAGAGATAAGGTTATGTGTAGAATTTATGGACTTGAATATAATATATTTGAAGTATAATTACCCACTCCCTTTTATGGAGCACATTTTTCAAGTGGTGGTAGGTAGTGAGAGGTTTTCTCTCTTAGATGGTTATTCTAGGTACAATCAAATTTTGGTGAAAGAAAGTGACCAATACAAGATGGCATTCATCACTTAATGGGGAACATATGCCTATAATAAGATTAATGTATTTTCAAATTCTATAGATACTTTCTAATGTGTAATGGATTTGGCTTTCCAAGGACTAATCAATGAAATTGTATTGGTTTATCTTAATGATGTGACAATTTTCTCTAAGGATGCAAACAATCATTTGAAGCACTTGAGGTACATTTTTTAGAGGTGTAGTGAGTTTTGGATCTCTTTAAACCCAATTAAGTGTTCGTTTATTATTCATTAAGTAAAACTCTTAGGCCACATTATTTCCAAAAAAGGCCTATCCATTGATCCAAAAAGGGTAAGTGTCATCTTGGTATTGTCTTTACCTAAACATAAGAAGGGTCTATAAACATTTTTTGGTAAGCTAAATTTCATTAGGAGGTTCATTCCTAATTTTTATAACATGTTCAAGCACTTGACATCTATGCTAAGAAAGGATGAGATATTCACTTGGATAAGAAGGATAAAATAAAGTTTTGAAGAGATCAAGCAAGCCATTACCCAGACCCCTACTCTTGCAAGTCCTAACTTCTCCAAGGACTTCAACTTGTATACTTTTGGGAATGAAGAGTTAATATTTTCCATGATTACTTAAGCTAATTATGAAAATTTTGAATAACCTATTGAATTTTTTAGTCAAGGTTTGGAATGATATGAGATAAGATACACATATGTTGAGAAATAAGTAATTTTAGCCATAAGGAGTTTGAAGAAGTTTAGGTGTATGTTGTCTAGCAATAAGATTTACATTTTAGTGCCTCATCCTAGTGTAAAATAATTTATATTGAGAAAATATTTGAATAATAAAAGGGTAGGTTAGATCACCAAACTGATGGAATATGATGTGGAGATGAAAACAACCAAGTTAGTAAAAGGAAAAGGACTATGTGAGCATCTTGCTTCATATTTGAAAGAGTAAAGGGAGGTTGTTTTGGTACTTCATGATGATCCTATAGTATTTGTACCTTCATCCATAAGGATTTGGACACAAGACATGATTCATTTCCTTCAAACTAGTGAGTGTCCATAAGGTCTTGACAGAGCTAAAAGAAGGTATTTTAGGTTGTAATCCATTCCTTATATACTTGTTGATGGATTGAGTTTTAGAAAGGAATTTTCAATTATACTTTTGAGGTGAATTAATTCAAATTATATTTACAAATTATTTCATGAGTTCCATGATAGGCCAGTTGGTAGCCATTTTACTCCAAGAACTATAGTTACTAAGGTTATGAGATCTAGATACTTTTGTTCTATCTTGTTTAAAGACACCCATGCTTGGGTAAGGAAATGACAAAAGTGTGCTCTTTTTAATGGAAAAAAAATCTTGATGTATTACTTATTCATCCAATCTATGTTGAGAAACCCTTTATGTAATGGGGTCTGGATTTCATAGGTCTGATCTATCCTCCTTCTAGTGCTAGTCACATGTAGGTATTGATAACCACTAATTATTTTACAAGATGGGTGGAGGATATAGCTCTTAAGGAGGAAAATGAATACTCAGTCTTAGACTTATATGAATGTATAGTAACTAGGTTTGGATCTCCTTCAATAATCATTTTAGACAATACATTAGCCTTCTTAGGAATAAGGACAAGTGAATGGGATTTGAAGCATGGGATTTATCTTAGCACCTCCTCCAACTACTATCCCTAAGGGAATGGACTAAGTCCAAAAAAAAGAACTTAATCAAGATAATAGAGAGGACAATGAAGGGGAATCAAAGGACTTGGCATACCAAGCTAAAGATAACCCTTTGGGCTGATAATATCACCCCAAAGAGAGCAATTAAGAACTCACCATACACACTTGTGTATAGAACAGAGGCTAGGCTTCCAATCTCACTTAAGTTACCAACTTTAGACCTCACCTATCAGCTATAATTGATGGATAATGAGAGCATGGGATTCATATTATGTGAGTTGATGGAGCTTGAGGAAATAAGAGATCAAGCTCTAAAAACCATGACAAATCACCAAGAGTGAAGAAACAAGTATTTTGACAATAGATCCATGTCAAGAAGTTTCAAAGAAGGAGACATTGTCTTGAAATCAGATGAAGATAGGGCTAAGCCTGGAAGACACATAAATTTTGATGCTTTGTGGAGTGGCCCATATATGATTACACAATGCAAATAACACAATGCTTTCTAACTCTCAAGGTTGGATGGAGAGGAGTTTCATATCCCAGTTAATGGGATATATCTAAAATATTGTTATTGAGTTTCTCTTTTCTTTTGTACATAGTTCTTATTTTTTCTTATGCTTCCTAAGTGCTTATACACATGTGTGAGTTTGTCCTAGTCTTATTTTGTATTGTCTTTACTTGGTATTTCTATTTTTTGGTGGTGTGTTTCCTTGTGTTTTATTTTGGCATAATCCTTTTAGTCATCTTCAAGAATCCATTAACTCCATTGGCCTTGAGTTGGATAAGGTTACTAGTTTGGTTAGTATAGTAGGTGTACTAGCCCTATGAGTCACCAATTTATTGACCAAATTTTTTCCATTTAGGGAAGAATTGGCACCCCTTTTTACAAAAAAATGTCTAAGTCTATACCTCTGTATAAGTCTAGTATGCAGGTTTCATTCAAAAGAAGTGTTCTTATACAAAGCCTAAAGTGTTTTACATAAAAACACCAAGTGTTTTCCTTTTAAAATCTTTATTCTTTAGTCTTTTGGCTAAGCCTTTACCAAATGATTTTGGACCTTTTGTCTGAGGGTTTTTTTCCCTAAGTGTATTTCTTTTAGACTTTTCATTTGAAAGGATTCTTTCAAGAAAATTTTCCAAGGGAGCTTTTCAAAGACGACGTCTAATTCCTTTAGGAAAATTATTGAGATAACTTTTCTAAAGGGCATGATATAACCTTTTTTAAGGACTTTTTTAAGCTAAAGGACATTTTCCTTTTTGAATGGAACTTTTTAAAAAAATTGAAGGAAAGAATTGTTTTAGATATTTTGTCTGAAACAACTTTTTTAAAGGTCCATAATAGTTTTTCTGAAGGGAAACTCAAAAATAAAAGGGCATATTCAATATTTTGAAAGGCAATTCAAATTTTATAAAGGATAGTTTATTTGGAAAGTGGACACTTTCAACTTTCCTGAAGTGCATTTCAACATTCTTGAAGGGACATTTTTAAAATCTTGAAAAGTTGTTTCCGTGGGAGAGTGGACCATTTCAAAAATCTAAAGGGTATTTTCTTTTTGGAAGAGACATTTTTTTTTGAAGGGTCACTTGAAAGAAGCCAAAGGGTATGTTTCATTTTAAAAAGGGTCTTTCTCACTTTAAAGAGCCAAAAGGGGCCAAACAAAAAGTCTAAAGGAATTCTTTTAGAGAAATTGTCATAAAAGACCAAGTAAAAAAATGAAAGAAAACAATAAAGGAAATAAAATATATATTTAAATTATTCTAAGAAAAGTGCTGAGGCAAGAATTTTGAGGAAATAAAAGTCTAAAGAAATAGTCAAAAGGTTATAGCCCATAGAATGTCAATTTTAGACTACAAAAACTAACCATTAGAGTTTAAAAGAAAGGATCAATGGGAACCTGAAGGTGAAGATGAGAGGTAACAAGTGGAAATTGTAACTGAGGCATTTTTTTTTTAGTTGTAACCTATTCAACTATAGCTGATTCAATTATAACTAAGGCTTTGGTTTAGTTGTAACTCATTATAACTAATCCATTCAATGATATGGCATAGCTTGCCCACTTCTCTCCCATATAAATGTAATTGATCCTTTCAATATGACACATGTCTCAGTGACCCTTGGACTTCCTTTGATTTCTCTACCTCTTAAGGCTATATATATTCATCCTCTTAGCTCATTTTAGATCCTCTATTGGTTATTAGGGAAACTCTAGCTAGATTTGTACTCAAAGAAATCTTGAAGAGATATAATAATGTGATTAAATATTATATGCTATAATATTGAGTAATTATTTAATCATTGTTGGTCTAGTCTAGTGAAAGATTATCTTTTCTAGCTTGTACTCTTAATGGTCTACCAATTTATAAAGAGGAGATTATTGCAAGTCTTTTATAGTATTCTTTTCTAAGTGTAGAGATATCTTAGAAGTGATTTATTACTATATCTTTCTTTGGATCATTCATTTACCTTCTAAGAATCATATACCTTATCAAATCTAACATATGAAATATTGGTGTAGTAATGGTTCTTGAGTTGTGAGTTATATACAAGAAAACACCTTATTTTGTCTTTAAAGTAGTGGTTTCAGTCAATTGGGAGGATATAAAATATTGGTGCATCACCATTTATTTTCTTAGTCATTTTCTTGAGTTCTTTTCATACATAATTGATAGATTATAGAGAGATTTAAAGGTGCATCAAGGGGAGCTAGCCCCTAATCTAGAGATTCATCTCAACAAAATTTTCACCCATAGTAAGAGAGATGATTCCATTTTGCCACTTTGATGAGGAGAGATAAGCATCTCCTCAAGGGTGAAAATCTAAGTGTCAACAACCACTAAAGTGCCTTTCCCTTCAAGGAGGTTATTATTAGTCTCATAGGCACATTCTCTTGGGTTATATTATGGACTACATATAATTTGGATATGTCTAAAATATGTTTTATAGGGGTAGTTTATTTATCTCCTTTGATGTAGGGAAGACTTTTGAGAGCAACAATAGGTATGTCATCAAACTAATTGAGGTTTAATTGGCTACCATAATTGAAATGCATAAAGGCTTGAATTATAGGTCTAGACATTAGAGGTATAGGATCTACAATAGTGTTTTTCTGGGCATTATTAGGATAGCTAGGGGTTATAGGGTTGGGATTAAATCTAGGATACCTATTTCTCCTAGAAATGTCTAATAATAACTCAAAAAACTCATTGTCATTACCTTTTGAGGAAGATCTGGTGGCCACCTTTTGCATGTAACTTGATTTCAAATCTACCACTAATGTACTTGAATATTTTATATGTTCTCCAAGGATACCAAAGCATGCTCCAAGTCACTTGAAATCTAGTCCTACTAGGTGTTCCAAAACTATTATCAACCCAAGTTGCACCTTGTAAAGGAGATAGTTCAATTCTAATTCAAACTTGGACTACATAAGATTGGCCTAAAGGTTGTGGGTGACCTATAGTTAGATGAACCCTATAGTATATGGGGATAAATCCCATAATATATCAATTTAAAATCTTCTTCTAAGACTATATAATATTGAGATGAAAAGGTATAGGATGAAATATTGAAATGAAAACCTATTAGAGGGGTGGTGATGTACCAATCTTCACTTATCCTCTCTTAACTGATCCTTAAACACATTTGTAAATATAATGAAGGACAAGTAACTAACCAAGATTCTTGATAAATTATTAAACATAAGTATTTAATATTAAGGTTGAGTGGAAGGGATACAACTTGAAGGTAGAATAATGAAGGTCTACATGAGGCACTACCAATTAACTCACTCTTCAACACAAGTACCACATATTAATACTTCATATGATTTTTATAGAATGATAATGTAACACTAGGTGAAAGAGAAGATAAAAAATAATATGAAATTAATAATTTTATAAAAATCAAAGCACACACTAATGCTAATGAAGAAGTTTTAAATAGTCCTTTTCTTTATATATTCTTAAGATGTAATATATATTTTTAGCAGAGCTTTTCTACACCCAACTAAGGGATGAAAATAAAGGAATCAATGTTTGAATACATAGAGTTGTACATAAGAGATATAGAGAGGAATATTTTCATATAAGTGGTCGTGAAGAGTCAAAGTGATCATGTATTAGTTACAATAATATCCTTTACTCCCTTATGTATTGCTTGGTTGATAGGTGCCTTGAATGAACTCCTTAGAGCATTAACATCTAATTTTAGTAAGTTTTGACTTATGAAGATTCAATGTAAAATTCATATATCAAATCCCATATCCTTTCATAAACTATTAAACATTTAATGAGGTTTAATTAGACCTTTTTCATGAGGCATTAAGTGTCTGCCCATGCCTACACATTGCCCTTATTGAATAAACTTCCCAAAATCCTTCATAATTATCATTAATATAGGGTATAATCACATAAAGTGGAAGTTATAGTTATCATAATATGTATCATTAACTCCAAAATGTACTTCAATGCCCATATTATTCTCTATTATATTATCTAAGTAGGCCTCATGGACTAGTAACCTAGTTTAGTTCATTCATTATTTGGGGGGGATCATCAAGGTTGAATCAGGCCTTCAATATATCTAAGTTAACTTGTTATCAACTTTAATCAATGTCCCACACTAGTATCTATACCTTTAAAACACGCCATATCTACAATATTACCCTTCTTACATGATTAGGCCATCTTGACTAGTTTATAAATTGGTTGATTGGTGAAGGTTGGTAGAAGTACTTCTAGGTATGTATTTAGACACTTCATGATTTTAAGAGGTGAAAAAATCCTCAAAATAACACCTTAAATTATTACAAACCTATGTATAAGTTATTCACTTTATTTCTTTCTTAAAACTCTTAAAACTTAAAGTTTTTGGAGGTGTCTGTATACTATCTATACAGACTAGTAACCTAGCAGGAGCCTCCTATGAGTAAGAAAAATTATCCAAGTTTTTCTCAAGTGGTTCCAATGATTTGGATGAATTTTATCCTAATTATTTCCAATTTTTTCCTTATTATGGTTTTAGGGAGGTTTAATAGTGCCTAGGACTCTTAAGAATGTTTCATATAGATTAGGGCCTTAACCTCCAAACCAATTTCACTAAAATATTGTAGATAAATCCCCTCACCTATCCTAAAGTGTATATCCTCCCATGAATAATTTCTTTATATTTTTGAGAATGTGAAGTTTCCTCTCAGGTGAGTATCATGCATTCTAAGTAGTCTTCAAAAAATTCCAAGTTAAAATGGCCAACTAGGGATTACATCCTACAAATCAAAGTGACCTATACCTATAAAACAATATGATGTTCTCTCCCATGAATATTTGAGCTATCCTCCATTCTCATTTTACCCTCCTCTCTATCTCCTAAGTGGCATTGTCTTAATGAGTATGTTATATCAATGATCATACGTGTAGGGTTTATGATTTTTGGCCTTAACCTAGAGATGTGAGGCATCTATCCACTAACTTTGACATGAAGTTAACCCTTGAGGGCACTTATAGTATTTTTGTTGGCATCATCAATCCATTTACTTATGTTATATGTAATATAGTCTCTAAATTAGACACCTAGGTCTATCTACAAGTGTAACCAATTATAAATTCCCTTGTAGGTGATTAATATGATTTTATTTGGGAACTTTGGGACCCATTCGCTCCTAAAAACTCATGGTTCATGTAAATCCTTCTCAATTTCTTGATTAAAAACTTAAACTAGATTTCCCAAGCCTAATCCATATAACATAACCCATACACATTCTAATAAATAGGTCATTTTAGTGATTATAATACCTAAGGAGACTTTTAGGGCCATTTCATAGCTAAATTACTCCATCTAAATGCATTTGGAGGCATAATTCTATCATTGGTTACCATCTAGGGTTTAATAAGGGTTTTGGAGGCATAATTCTATCATGATTTTATGGTTCTTGACAACCCTAAGGAGTGTTAAAGCCTTAATTTCATGGCTTGGACTTGGGTATGGGTTCATGACCTAAGGATGATGACTGGTAAGGTCAAATATGGCTTGAAACTTAGAGGTATGGCTTAAACTAAAGTACAATGATAGTGCAAAGGTGGTTAAAAGGTATAATATCTTTAAGGTATTAAAATGAACTATGGAATCACACCCAATGTGACCTAAAGGGAACTTAGACACCTCTATGCATATACATAATCTAATATAACACTTTTGAGGCCATTAATGAGGTATACACAATTAAAAATGCAACCTAGAACTTTCCAAAAAACCTTAACCTTTGTTAAATCACCTTAACTTATGATAAAAGAGTTTTGAATGTGTTTGAAGTAATATTTGTAGTTTCTAGGCCTATGGGGGCTATGGTTAATACTAAAAACCTTGTGGTAAGGATATATAGGTGTGAAATAAACATTCTGTGATGTGTTTTACTAAATTTTGACAACATAAAAGCCACCATCATGCAATACACTACCTTTTTATGCAATAAACCCCACATTTTTAGGTCATATCACTTGGAAGAACCATTTTAGAAGGGTGGAGACCATATTATCATTTTAGTTATAGTAAAGAGAGATAAGTACCCTTAATACACCATGATTATACCTCTAAACACTATTCACTTTTATATGTACACATTGGATATCCTCTTAATCAATGAAAACTTGCTTATAATCTATAGAGACTAGTAGTTTGGACATATCTCACCTCCATATGCACACACATGTGGAAAAAATGCTAAGGAGGCCAATAAAAGTCTCTTAAAGACTTGAGGAATTAGGAACAATCATCAGTTTTATCAAACACACTATAAACTCAATGAAACCATCCTCCTTTTACTTTGTGTAGATGAAGGTGGTAAAATTTCAACCAATGCTCATGATTATAAGGTGACTAAGTTTAATTTCTTTATCTAAGAGATTGGACCCTCTTTCTCTCTCCTTTATAAAAAATGAGCACAAACCTAAAGTTTTATATATGACTACCGATGAACTGGTTTTGGCTCTTTAAGCACTAATTTTTTTTATTTATTCAACATATGTTTGTAGTGGATCCCCCTTACACACACCTGACTCCACCTAAGCTAGTTTATATTGTATGAATTTGTACCACTCAAAAATTTCCTAAAACCTATAAATCCTCTTTATTTTCTCATGTTTTAGGACATACAACATTATTGGTGGGTATAAGTAGGGAAAATAGGATTCAAGTGATGTATGAAGGTTCATGGTATGAATTGAAGAGTTGAAGAGGCACATTTTACCACATATTGGGCCCATTTAGTGGTAATTAAGTGTTGGATTTTGTTAAAAGTGCATAAATAGTGTATGAAACACTTTGGGTATGGCCTAATGGGATTTATGAAGGATTTTAAAGGTGTATGGAGTCACACTAAGGTCAAATATATCCCTTTCAGACCATATACATGACCTTAAGGGGGGAATATCAAATGAATACCATTTCAACACATATGAAAAGACCTTAAAACTTATTAAAGACATTAATTAGGTTCCCATGCTCTTAGTTAACATTTATAAGACTTAAGGTCAAACCATACCTTACATACTTTAATTACACTAGGAAGGTTCATGATGACTCATTATCTGCATCATCTAATCATCTCCACCATGTCACTTTTAAACTATTAAGACTACTTCAAACCCTATTATGGGCCTTCTCATGTGCTCTCAAACACATTGAGGATATTTAACATAAGTTAAAACATGGAGTGAGGATAATCACCATGTGTTTCATGACATGACTAGATAATGGACCTATTACACTTGAAATGACAACTAGTGACTTTGCTTGTAGACCATCCTAATTCACCAAGAGATGTGACAAATATGAGGTCTTATGGTGACTAGGATTTATAGAGCTTAGGTTGACCCCTTTCTAGGTCTAAGGGAAGAGAGTGGTCAATAGTATATACACATAATTTACATTTATTTATAGAAGTCAATATTTATAGACACAAAGTAAAAAGGGTGTTTATAGATAATGACTCAGCTTGGAACTTGTGTACATTAAGATTAATCAAACATTTGAGGTATCCTAAAATAACACTAGAATCAAATATTATTACCATTAAGGCATATGACAACAATGAACATGAGTCAATGGTTACCATATATCTTCCTTAGATGTTGGGGCCTATCATTTAGGAAACATTGGTTCATGTGCTTGACTTGGATTTACCATATAATTTACAAATTGGATGCCCATAGATACATTATATGAATGTTATACCAGCCACTCTACACTAGTGTTTGAAGTTTTCTCATGATTGCATGAAATTAACCATACCTAATGATCTTGAACCTTTCCAATACTAAAAATTACTGGAAGTATGTTATCAGAAAATTATCTCCCTTTTATAAAAGACACATATGTTCATATTGATGAATTACCAAAACTTAGAAACTACATTCATCCTATAACATTTCTTCAAAAATCCCCACTTGGTGGTTGGTCGAATACATTATCCACATCAAATTTCATAGATAATTTATATTCAATTCAAACATCCAATCAACATTCCACTTCAAAAACCACACCATCTCCTCCATCCCAACTCAAAATTGTTGACAAAGGCATGGGAAAATATGAAATATAATATGCTCATTACTTAGGTAAAATCCATATGTTTTAAAATAATCATGTCATTCCCCATTATCAAAAAGACACTAAAATGGTTTAAAATTTTTGTAGAACATAATTTTTATAAGGTGGTCTTCTTTATGATTAACAAATTGAAGATTTAATTTCATCTTAGATTTATTCTAATGAATAAGCTACTTACCTCCTTATCAACCAATATCCCATCACCAAATCCATCATGTGTAATATAATGAATTATAAAGGTAAGGGCCTTGGCCTCCATAAATAAGGACCAATAGAACCAATCACACTTACATATAATGAGGTTTTCTATGGTATAAGATTTAACGCACATAATGTGATAACAACACTTTACCAAAGTGACTCTTCTAATGAGGTTGAGTCAAGATCTTAAGACACTAAAATAGGTTCCATATATACCTAAGTTTAATACTTATCCATGACCAAATCATTCAATGTAAACTTTGTTTTAACACTTGACCTAACATATCTAAACCTAATCTAGTGGGAACAACAATCAACACCTATGCTTTATTACTTTAAAATTAATGAAATAATATCTAAATTCTTGAGTAAAAGATACCATATTATAGTTGGTGATCATAAGAAGTGTTTTTCCATCTATTTAAATAATTCTACATATTAGGGGAAATTATTATCACCTTATAAAATATGTACAACAACAACATCTCTATAAGAAACATCTAATCATGAAAACATGTAGGAGGAAATTAACCTTCCTCCACCACCTACAAAACATCAAGAATAATTGACTCTTCTATTTGGAGACACAATATTATTTAACATTGGGATAGAAGAAAATATAAAGATAGTTAAGATCACCACATCATTAACTCAAGAAGAACAAAAATATTCACCCATTTGTTTAAGTAATTCTTATATGTGTTTTCAAGGTCTTATACAAACATGCCACAACTTGATCTTTAAATTTGTATGCATCATCTTGTGGTTAATTCATATGCTAAACTTATAAATTAAAAACTCAAAAAAATGCATCCCAAAGTAACACTCTTAGTGAAGGAAGAATTGAAGAGTTTGGATTCATACATCCTATTTATTACTCATAATGGATATATAATGGTGTACTAATATTAAATAAATTAATTAGAATAATAGTTTGTATAAAATTCAAGGATATAAATAAATAATGTCCAAAATATGAATTCCTATTTCCAAACATAGACATGATTATATACTCCATTGCTGGTCATGAGATGATGTCTTTAATGGATGGTTTATCAAGTTATAACTAGGTTAATATAACTCCCTGGGACAAACACAAGACAACATTTACAATGCCTTGGGGTAATTTTTTATATCAATTAATGCCTTTTGGATTTAATAACATTGGATCCACATACCATAGAGTAATGGTAGTTATCTTCTATGATATGCTTCATGACATAGTGGAAGACTATCTTGATGACATCATTGTGAAATCCAAATCTAGATCAAACATCCTAATATATTCCACATAATTTTTGAAATAATGAGATAGTACATGATCTATTTGAATCCAAATAAGTGTGTGTTCAAGGTTACATCAAGAAAGTTATTGGGATTCATAGTTTCACACCATGGCACGTAGGTTGATCCTTATAAATTTTTAGCTATCATGGTTATGCCTCCACCTAAAAATCTCAAGAAAATTCATAGTCTACAAGGTAAAATTCAAGTAATATGAAGGTTTATATCATATATTGTAGACATTTATCATTCATTCAAATTATTTATTAAGAAAGACAATCTATTAATTTGGAATGAATGCTATCACACAACATTTGAGAATCTTAAACAATATCTTTCCAATCAACTAGTCTTGATGCCACCTACTATAGGAAATCTTTTCCTTTTATGTATATTGGCTAAAAATTATGAATATGGGGTATTTTTATCTCATCATGATGAATATGGATCAAAATTAGTAATTTATTACCTAATAAGAATTGTGGTGTCATATGAGATTAATAACTCTCCCATGGAAAAAGCGTGTTTCATGGTTATTTTTGCTTCACAAAAACTTATTCACTATATGCTCAAAAATCAAACAAAAATATATTATGTTCAACACACCCCGCTCTATATTTTTCTATTCTAAAAGTGGGAACCCTCTTTGTTTTTTAAGAATAGTGAATATCTTCAAGGGACACTTATGAGTTTTGAGGGTTATAATACTTGTGATACTTATACAAAACCATTGCTTCTAATGCTAAAATAATTTTGTGTTATATTTATTGATGCAATTACTCAAGCTAACCTATTAATGAAAAGTATGGAAAGATTGGATTTGCATGATAGGTATGAAGTTTTTTTATTACAAAGCATTCTTTGGAAAAATTCCATTTCGAAAGATTTCAGTTAGAAATTTTTCTTCAGAAGGATTCTCTATAGAGGTTTTCTCATCAAAAACTTTGTTTCAAAAAAATATATTCAAAAAGATATTTTGTGGAAGCTTCTTCATTGATGACTCTCATTTAGGGAACTTTCCTTTTGGCACTTTTATTTCAAGAATTTCACATCGACAACTTTTATTTTGGAGGTATTTCATCAGCAACATTCATTTCCAAGGAATTATTTTAGAAAGTTTAGTCATCAAAAAGTTTGGTCTGAATAAGATTTCCTTTGACAACTTTATGATGGAAACAATTAATTTAGCATGTTTTTTTAAAATGGCAACCTTCTTTAAAGTCTTAGTCTTTAGGAGATTATTCATTGCTAACTTTATATCAGAGACTTCACTATGAAAAATTATTTTTTGAGAACTTTCATTTTGGAAGGATTATATCATAAATATTCTCATCGAGAAATTTTGTTTTGGAAACATTCTCTTCCATAAGATTCTTATCAAAGACTTTTATGTTAGGGATTTAAATATTGGAGACTTTGTATCAAAGCTTTTAATTTAGAGACTTTTCAGTGGAAGGATTCCTTTTGGTATATTTATTTTCTCAACTTTATTTTAGAAAATTTGGGATCAAATCTTTCCAAAATACATTATATGTTTCAAGTCTTTTGGCTTGAAGGTAAATTTTTAATTTTATTGATTGGTTTATACAATAACACATGGAAAAGGATGGAAGGTTACACCATGGCACCTCACATGACAAGGAATCCTACATGGCATGGACACTAGGATAGGGTGGTCAAATTTGAATTGAATGAGGGTGATGAGCTCATAAACATTAATATGTAATGATGCATGACTTGGAAATCAATGTAAGAGATCTATTTACATCAAGCCCCCAATTGAGTTCATGTAATTCAATCTTTGAGCTCAAGTAGAATTCAACTTCAAGTGATCCCAAAATACCTAATTACTATGATAATAATTTATGACTTGATAAATTTAGCTAAGTGAATACATGACATTATCAAAATCATGTAACATACTAGTACTCAATAGAGTTACCATGGCATCATCATTTAGGACCTATAGGTGATCCTCAACACCATCTAGGTTTTTGATCAAGGACTCTATAGAACACTTGGATACTATGTTCAAGGTTACTATGTTTGATGGGAGTTATTCAAATTATTCAATGTTGTGGGAAGTAATAGAGAACATGGACTCATTTTCACTTGAGGAAGACATAGAAACTGAAGATAAGTGGATGATAAAAGACCTAATCATATTCAAGCACCAAACCCTACACTATGATGTTACAAAAATAGAGGTAATGTCATGCATAAATTTGTTGTATGGTCCATTCTTTGAAGGAATAATCATGAATGGAGGATATCTACATTATGTAGATATTAACACCATTATTACATGTATATCAGGAGAAGCATTCAACAAAAATTTAATCTTGCATATTTTAAATGTCTATGATTTACATACTATTGTCACATGTAATAAGGCCCACCATCCAAAATGAGCTCTTTAAAAATGGCTACTACTTGGGGGGATTTTCACCTTGAAAGAACAAGTTAGGAACCCTATCCCCATTACTAGTTATCATATGGGAATATACATATAGATGGCACTACTAAATAGGCTCTTTAATCATGATAGTATCTAATACATGCACCTATAATGGATTCCCCCTCTGGATCTTCTAACTACCTCAAAGCAGACCTACACCTTGGGGGAAATCATCATTACATGCCTCTGAGAGCAAATACTACATAAGGATAATCGGCCATTGGGAGGTAACTTCTAAATTATGTACTACTTATTGGATTTAGTCATGGGCACTATATATAGACACAATGTAGTCATGTAGGATCCCAAAATCAAATTTATCAAAAATAGTATATGTGACTATTACATCTTCATGCATATATATTCATATGCAATAAACATAATAAAATTTATTGAGGACCTTTACCCTTAATTATGGATGGATATACATGATGATCCATTGCCAAGGATTTCAACTAAAATAGCCAAGATAATGGTCAATAATGTAAAAGACTACTAGCTATATCTGGATTACGTAGTGATCATGATGGTAAGGTATAAATAAGATTTTATCTAGCTACCAAAGTTCATTCTGGAAAATGTAGATGAATAGAAAATCACCTACCAAATTTGGAATAACATAGATGAGGATCTGATGAAAAATAGGAAGGCCACCTTCCATGGATCCCACGTCACCATTAAATGAATGCAATTCACCATTCTCAAATAGATTAGGGGGATGGTAATGCTAGGAAAGCTTATGCATTACCCACCCTACCTCATATAAAGTTGGACCCTTATGGCAAGGTCCAAAATAAAATTCACACCTTTGACCTTGACTACAAGCATGAGTTGATTCATCATGACTTTCTCTTCTTGAATGCCAAAGATGACAAGAAGGTCATAGAAAGGACCATAATTATAGGGATAAGTGAGGACTTTTTGAGAATGATCTAATTAGAACCATACTTAATACTTGATGAATCAATGTTTATAATTCTACCTTCTAAAGGATGGAGGTCCTCATATTTAGATAGTGGGAGACAATCACAAAAACTAGAAGGAGAGGGACCAGATCCCCAACAAGCTCAAATCTAGCCTTATGACAAATAGTAATTAGTTTCTAAGGAATCATTCCTTAAAGAAGATGAAGAAAAATATGAGGATCAATAACTAACTACCTTAACACAAGAACAAGAACAAGTTCTCCTAGTTTAACCTTAAATAGTTGAATTGATCAAATTCAATTAAGAGTTAACCAAGGAGCTAACTATAACAAGATGCAACACCAAAGTAAAATCTAGAAATATATGATTAGATTAATCCATTTAATGGAAAAAATAAATACTTTAGTCCCAATGCCAATCATTATTCCCTCTTCTCTTCCATCATAGTCCATAGGCACATAAACATGGCTAACAACAAAGACATATCAAAGGAAGCCCAAAGACATGCCATAGACCCCTCTAACCCAAGAGGTATATGAGGAAGATCTATAATAGTTAAAGGTTCTAAGATTATAATCACTCAAGGCCAAATCACCTATTAAAGGTGACTCATCTAGTAAGGGACCCTTGCTCACAACTACTTTTTTTCCCATTTTATTTCTTTATCAGTAATTTTAAATCACCCTTAGACATATGGTCTCCACATTCATTCCCTAGTAGATAGTCTCTATAGGTTTACTATTTCTTCACCCATCTATGAGTTTTCCCACCACCACTACCCACTACTATAGATCCTATCCCTATGTTTTTTATCCCTTCCATTTCCATTCTATTGACATATACTCCATTGGTTCTATGCATTCCTTCCATTGCTTAGTCCATCACTCTAGTTGCATTCCGTTCTACCCATTTGGGTTCATCCTTATCATCTTCCACTCCCACCATATTAACCATATTGGTAATGAATAAAATGGAACCTAGGATGTAGCTAGTGTTTATGGTCCATCCAATGCCCCAGTATGGGAACAAGACTGGTTGAAGATTATTTGTCCTACAATGCCCAATCCTTCCATCCAAACTAAGCAATAACCTAAATAACATGCTTAAGTGATGTCATATCCATCTGATCCCTCAAAGATCCATCTTCCAAATTAGGATAAAGAACTATTAGTCTCAGCCTTTAAGAGGCCTAATATGAAAATAATAGAGTTTCTAATGGTGATATCCCTTTTAGACAAAGCCACTACATCACTACAGAGGGTGAGGAAGAATATGATAGCATACAACTCAAAAAAAAATTATAGAGAAAAGGGAGGAAGTATACTCCCTAAGCAAAAGGAAAAATAGGAAAAGGGTTCAATCCCCTTATATTGAGGACTTAAATTCATATAGGAGACCCAAATAAAATCCATAATTACCATACATTAAAGAGCCTAAATGGCTAGACAAGAGCTTAAAGAAGATTTAGAGACACTTAGAGATCAACAAAAAGATATTTGGGATCCTTATGGAATTGATAAGGATTTAAATGATGCTTACCTTATATTGTATGAAATTATTGATTCCATTCATTCTTTGAGATTTAGCTTAGCTCTACATGTTAATAACATAACTAAATTGTTCATGAGCCATAAGGAAGATGACAACAAGCTATATTTCCTTGTGTTGTATACACCTAATAAGGAATTCATCCATATTGACTTGATGATCCTATTACAGGCATCAAATTATCTAAAATTATCATTTATATGGACATAAGAGGCCTAATACTAGTTACTATCTTCAAAGGCTTTGGTCAATAAGTTGACTAAGCAAGAGAAAGAGGCCAAGTAGATTTTGTCAGGACTAGAGTTGGCTACTATTTGAGATAATAGAGGTAGGTTGGTAACTAGAGCTACATTTGACCAAATGATCAAACAAGACTTTTATAGATTCAATCAAATTCTACAAGGTCTGATCCTAAAAGACATAGATGTTAAGTGCGGTAAGGAAAAAGGCCACAGATGTGGAAGTATTCAGGGTTGGCTTTAGAATAACCAAGGTGGAGCAAAATAAACTAATGGGTGAGATAAGTAGGTTAACAAGTCCATCTCTCCTAGATATGAGTCTAATTAGAGCACAATATGATAAGACCTTAAAACATTACAAGGACTTAGATGTGAAGAATAAAACTTCTTCATTAGTGCCACATGATAGTTCTACCATGACAACTCCAACCACTCTGCCTATAATGACAACTACCATGTCGATGCCACCTTAGGTAACTATTCACATGGTCACTATAGTTAAAATAGTCAGTTTATATTCAAGTGAAACTCTAGATACTATGGTGTTAACCATATATACCACTACAGTGCCCATAATAGTTTTGAGATAGGTTAAACAAGATCTAGTTTAGATATTGGCTAGTTTTATACATTTTACATGTAACCTACATAACAAAATAGTTAAGTATAAATTTATATATATTGTAATTAAATAATTTTTTAGCATCATTCATACATTTCATGTCTATTTTATGTGTAATTCATCAATATGTAACTCAGACTTATCTTATATTCTATCGATATGTAAACAAGGTGTTTTAATCTTGGCGATGAGGTGACCCCTTCCATGAGATCTATTTATATGAATTGTAACCCTATTTCAAAAGGGGTCAAAGTTTTTAATGAAATATAATAATAAATAAAGTATCTTTATTATCATTTAACTATGTTTTTTCTATCTTATTCCCTTTTTATGTTTATGAATTTGAAGTTTCTTTAGTTTGAAAGTTGATTCAATAATTTTGATGTGTGATAATGTTATGAATGAGTCTAACTATTGTATGTTTATGAATTTTAATCCTAGATGTGATATAGATATTAAATATTGATATGTTTCATTGATTTATCTAGTTAGTATAGGTTGAATCATTATTTTGAAGTGTGTATAAATGTCTTTTTTGATATAGTATTATAGGTGTGAGAAATAGTTGCCTTAGATCACTTCTTGGTCTAAGTTATAATCTCCTATATAAAGGCATGCTATATGAGAATTGAAAGAGAAAAATTTAATTAATACCAACAAACACCCTATATATAAATACCCAAACTCTCAGCCAAGTTTGTTTGGAGTGAGCAATGGCTAAAAATAGCAAACATTGGTCCTTGAGATACATGTCCATTAAAGAGATAGACTGAGAATCTCCTATTCAAAAAAGATATAATCCATTTTTTCTACCTTAGCCTTCCCTTTTTTTTGAATTTTATTTGATTCATACCCACCATGTATTATGTTTTCTCCCATCTAAATCACCTAGTGATTTATCCTTTTTATTATAAACCACATGTCCACCCACAAACTTGGTTGAACAAACCACAAGCTTAACTGATATATCACCACTTGGTTATTCTAACCACATAGCTATAACTCATTCCCCAGAGTGGAGCTTAGTTCCACAAATATCCTAAAATGTTATAGGTTACCTCATTTAAAACTCTCCCCATTAATGTAATCATTTCTAAAATTGATCCTCTTAAATATCTCTTATCCAAAACAACTTTCAGAGGCACAATGGATAAGTGGGTCATGCTTCTTAGTGAGTTTGATCTTGAGTATGTAAATAATAAATCAATCAAGGTATAGGTACTAGTATATTCATTGCCAGAGGATCCTTTAGAAGATCACACACCTGTCATCACAAATTTCATAGATTAGGCAATCATATCAGTCGATGAATCCCTAGTCTATAAATTATATTTGATGTCTATTTTACCAATCATGTCTTAGGGGTAGGTATATTATTAGTTACTCTTGATGTGGAATTAATTATAAAATCATTATAAATTGAATCTCCTTGTAGAAACAACATAGTAGAATATAAATCCCTCATAACTAGTCTTAAATTTTCAATACAATGGGGTATACAAAATATTCTTGTATTTGATAATTTAAAACTTGTCATACATCAAGTAAATGATGAATTTTAAGCTAGAGATGACAAACTAATCCCATACAAGAGGATGGTGGATAGCCTCAAGTTGTGATTTACACACACACACACACACACACACACACACACACACACACACACACACACACACACACACACACACACACACACACACACACACACACACACACAGTTTAAATTTTTTCCAAAGGCTAACAACAAAGAAAATAATTCCATGGAAACAATTAGTTCATTACTTGATATCCAAACTAAGCACACCAAATTTCTTGTATAATTTTGATGATACTAACTTATGACACTCTATATTATGAGATGGTTTTCAAGGTGGTTGTTCTCACTTATCCTTGGTATAATTAAATATATTAATACTTCCATAGAAACACCATTCCATCCAACTTAACTCATAAGAAACTAAAATCCTTTATCTAACACACATCACACTATATTACCCTTAGTTAAAGCCTATATTGAAGAAGTTATGATGTAACCTTGTTATGGTTTTTAACTTCTAAAGGGTCCAACTTATCCATTAGATAAATTCATGACATAATTTGAATTGTTCATTCTAGTGGCATAGTCCTTGTTAAGAAGCTCTTATGTGTGGGTAACTATTAGCCTATAATAGAATCTAATTTTTGTGTATATGTCAAGAAGCATGTACCTTACCAAAAACATGGTGATAATATACATAATAATTCACAATCCTTACAATCCATCACTACACCTTGGCCATTTTCCACATGGAGGTTAGTCCTCATTAGTAAAATAAATCTTATTTCTTTGAATGTCCATGAACATATTATTATAGATACCAAATACATTACCAAATAGGTTAAAATCATACCCTTAACATATGTAATTCACAATCAAATTTCCAAGTTTATCTTAAACCACATTATTAGATACATTGGATTCCCATCCACTATCATCTTTGATAACAAAAAATCATTCATAAACAAGGATGTCAAGGTTATTTGTAATACTCACCATATTAAACACAATTGGTCTAATCTTTACTACCAGAGAGGTAATGACCAAGTCGAGGAAAAAAATAAGAACATCCTAAAATTTATTAAAATATTTAACTCATTCATTCATGACTAACACACACAACATTATCTCACATTATGGGCATACTATACAAACATCTGCACACCCATTGGGGTAACCCCATATTCCCTTGTTTATGTTAGTAAGTAAATTTTACCCATTTAAATTGATATCCAATCCTTATGCATATCCTTTAAAAATATATTTGATGACAAATCCTATCATATTTTATTCTTAAGTGAGCACTATCTCCCTAATGATAAATGCCTCAATACCATAAACCACTTATAATTCTACCAAAATCACCTCTATCATAGTTACAATAAGAGGATTAAAGATAGGGAATTCATAATTAGTGATATTATTTTCACATAAAATCAATGGAAAATTAATGCAAAATGGGAGAAAAAATGAAAATTCAAACCAAATTGGTTGGGTCCATACATCACCATTTCCAAATATAGATCGAGAGCTTAAAAATTAGTCACAAAAGATAAAGAGGAGCTTGATGATCCCATTAACATCTTCCACATAAAATGGTTTTATGGATAAGTCATCCTAGTGATGATATACATATATTACATGTCAAAAAATCCAAATAAAAAAACTCATCAAAAAATAAAATAAAAAATAAAAAATCAAAGATACAAATCAAAAAAATCAAAAAATAAAAAAAAAATTAAAAAAGAAATTCAAGAAATAAAATAAATAAAAATTATATGTCCAAAAGTGAAAACTAATTTACTAGCACTTTTGACATGTACCATGGTCAAAACCTAATTTTAGCACCATTTGCAATCCATTGTCTATATATATCCTAGTTACATGGGAGCATCCCATCACATTCATCACTTGTATATTTCCATTTAGTCACTTATTCCACCATCTACCCATCACATGTTAGCTTAAATTATAACCCTTGCACTTGTGTAAACATTTCCTTTCTCATGCTTATAGGAACATATTTTATGTGACCCTTGTTATTACTTATATATACATAACCAAATTTACTCTTATATATACATCCCAACATACAACACTTCATCTAACCAAATATACAAACCATCTATATTCCAAAAACAATATCATTCATGCACTTATTTTCTTGGAAAGGAAATAAATCATATACCCATCATAAATTTGAACTACATCATCAAATTTTCATCCATTCCTATATTGGGAGAACTATATCTATTTTGATATCCCCAAATTGTAACACTTAGAGACATGGGGTCTCTAGGGACAACTCGGCCACCAGCCCCACCATCCCATCATCTCAATCATTCATGATTTCGTTATCACCATCCCAAACAAGATGGTTTTATTAGGGCTTCCTTATCAAAAGTTCAACATTGACATGGATCTTGATTATAGAAGGTTCAACTCTAGCCTGATGGGTCAATGAAGATTTTTTTTTGTAGTTTGTTTGTCATTTATTTCTTTGTTCATTTTATTGTAATTTGTTTCCTTTAGTGTGTTTCTTAATTTACTTTATTAAACATTTACTTATCTTTTGTGTGAACTTTTATTTGTTGAAACTTTTCCTTCATTATCATATTTACATAGTTTTTATTATTACAAACTTTTTTATCTACTTTATTATTGCCTATTGAGTTAAGATAATTGTGTATTAAAATTGTGTAATTATGGTTTTCAATATCATGATGCACTAAGTATTTCAAAAATAAATGTTTCAGTCCTTATGCATATAACACAATAGTCATCATTTTTATTCCATACCATTGGCACATATTGTCTTATGTTATTCAAATAAAGGTTGTTAAACTCTTACTCAATTATTAATGTTGGAAATATAAGAAAATTAAATCAACAAGGGTATCTATTTAAATCATTCATACATATATTTTTTCATTTCATTTTATACCGTAATAAAATATGTAATGATTAAAATGTGCTATAACATATCAAAATTTGGAGAAATAATTGTTATATCAAATCAAGTCTATCCATATATCTACCATACTTATAAAATTAAAACATATCCATAAATTCATAACATATCCATTTTTAAACCATAACACAAATATAAGGCCAAAAATAATCATGTATATATAAATCTCAAATGTGTCAAAGTACATCAATATGATAATAGATCTCAAAAATATGTTTACATTGATATATTATATACATCATATCATGTCATGTCTCTCCCTAAACCTTAGATGTGGCATATAAAGTTGGGTTCAAATCATATTTTGTGGTGTACTAATTAGAGGACCCATGGCACATTATGATCCCTATCCCATAGATGTTTCTAAATACATAAGCTAAATTATCCTTCATGATGCTGACCTCATTACCGAGTGTTCTCTAAAGGAAGGTGCCCATTAAGCTCATAATGCTACCTCCTCATGTAAGTTCTTACAATAGGTCACCTTATCTATAACCCTTATGACATTATCAAAAGATACCAATTATATAGGTACTATCAATAGCTCCCTATCCTATACCAACTTAACCCATGTAATATTCCTTACTCTCGTATACCTCTATATCAAACATATATCATCTAGAGTCTGAGTTGTTACATATTATGTGAGTATCCCTCTATCTCTACCATACCCTTCAACCATAATCCTCTCCATATTATCATGTTTCCTATTAGTCTTTAACTATTAGCTATAGTATCTCTACTGATCTCACCTCCACTTGTCTATCCCTACTATCTCTATCTCCCTACAATCCTATTATCTCAATATCAGGATCTCTAATCTCCTCATATAACCTATCAATCAGTGCTTAGTCCTATGTTGACATCCCTATTCCTAATGACCATGCTTTATCCACTCCCTTATATGTACATTTGATGTAGGCCCTATTGACCAATTTTTACCTCTAGGTCAAAATAGTAAACCACCTATGGGTTGAAACATTCTTTTTATCCTTATTAATGAGTTTTAAACATTATTTTAGGAAACAAAGGTTTTTTTTATCATAGTTTAAGGTTTTGACAATGTTAAATTTTTTCCATTATGGTCAATATGAGTATTTTCAAATCCTATTAAGTTATCAAAGCCAATAGTGAAGACATCAACTAAATTCAAAGGTGGCCTTAAAATGTGTTATGTTCATTCATAGAACCATATAACAATTATCAATCTAGATTTCACCCTTGAGGTAATGGGTTTCAAGCTTGCCTCATCCAACTGATATAATGGGATCACCTCTAGGTGTGGGTGGCCTAGTTGATGAGGTGAACCTATATTTTATGGTGTTAAATCCTTTAGTACATAAATTATGAATTATTTATTAAAACTAACTATTTTGACAGTGAAAAGAGATAGAAGGGAAACATGAAATGAAGCCTATGCTATTGGAGGTGATGCACCAGTATGATGTGTCTACTCTATTTGACCTTTTAATAATAGTAACAAACAATATTAGGAATAAAAATAGAACCACTCTCTCCAAAGTATTTTAAGCATCATGATTTAACATAGAGGCTATGCTAGATGATTAAAACCTAAGGGATATGAATATAAGGTATGATTTAAGACACTTACCAATCAAATTCCACTCCAAGCTTAACTAGTAATACCTTCACACACTATGTGACCTACATAGAATATTATACTAGCATCTAGGTGAGGAAAGGACATGAAAATAGAGATAAACCTACCATTTATGCAAGTTAAACAAGCATGAAACATACTAAACTAGTATAGAGAATTTGAAATAGACCTATTAGTTCAAGAGGTGACAAAGTACAAATTTGGGTATATTTTCATCATGCCCAATATAAGGATGGATACAATGGAATTTAAGCCTCAATTTTTAGAACATGAGAAATATAGAGAAGATAATGTGGAATGGATAAGGCATTGAGAGGTCATGAATGACCATACTTCACTCAATGAGTAGTTATAACTAGCCCCAATAACTCCCTTCTTGTGTTGCCTTGGTTGTAAGTGACCTTCAATGAGCCTTTTGGGAATCAATATATTTTTGGCCAAGGTTGAATCCATGCACAAGATGAACATGCCTACCTAGTCAAATCCCTCTGATTTTGATAGTTACAAAGGTAGAAATGTGGTCCAATTAGGCCTCCATGAAGCATCAAGTAACCATCTCTCTTTTGCATGTCAATGAGTCTTAAAAAACTACTCCATCCTCCATGATGGATATGAAATGTGTTTAATTTCATACACGAGGTATTTACATGGATGTTATGACCCTACATTCACTCCCTTAACATCCCTCTATGCAAATAGTCATCTCCCTTAGTTGACCAAGTAGGCCTACTAGGTAATTAGGCTTAGTCACTTAGTGCTAGCTACTTAGATGATCATGATGCTCACATATAACCTTAAAGGGTGCATTATTGAGTATTTTTAAAGTCTATAAAAACATGTTATACCATGATTTATGCCTTCTAAGAAGTATATACTTCCAACTCTTGATCCTTTAGGTGACTAGCTCACATCTCACTAGTATTTATGGACTAGCTCTTTAGATTAAACTTGTAGGAGAATTTACAAAGAGGTTTGAGAGTATTTTATTATCTAAGAATCTAAAAAATTCCTCTAACCACCTTCCTTAATAATATATAACTATTAATCCATCCTTATATCTTAAATCCATCACTAAATCTTGATAAAATAGTTCTTCTAATGGGTCCATACAACTGTACATATAGACCATTGGCATGAATGGGGTATACTTAGAGTGAAAAAGATTTTTCAAGTGTCTTCGAATTAATTTTAATGTATTTCAATGTAAATTCCTCAATTTTTCCTCTATCAAGTCTCTATTAGGGTTTAGGAAGGGTTATAGTGGCCTACCATCTTAACAATGGTTCATAGAATATAGGCGTCAAATCTAAAATTTATTTCCATGGATGTTGAACCCATATACCCATGAAAAAATACAAAATATATCTTGGTCCCATTCACCTTTAATGGTGAGTTATGAGTGAAAGTAGGTAGTATTTGAGTTCTTGCTAAGCATTTTGGGTGGGTTGATAATGTTAGGGATTGTTCATAGAGTTGAAATCTTGAATGAAACTCTTTCCTCCATGGATAGTAATTTCATAGGGGTCTAAAATTCCCCCTAATATCACTTGGAATTATTCACCTTTCCATGCAATATATGAGAATTAGAATCAACACTTCGAGATGGCAGACTAGGGAGCTTGAGAGGGGTAATAGGACAAAAATAACCACTTCCATACCTTCATCTACCTAGAATACCTTCTTCAGGGTATGAATCATCACTATAAACCTATTCATGACCATAGGCCTACCATGGGGGTTTGAGTATGTCACTAATATGGATATGGGGTCTTGAGGGTTCAAGGAAGGCCTTAGGTATTATGGGCTTAGACTAAGTTTCAAGACTTTGAGTCACTTGTAGGTGTATTGGTGGATTTAATGGTATAATAACACAATTTTTCATATATTTTCATCCTTTTACACTTTTACTTAGTTTTATAGACTCCCATATCTACCCCACTCTCTTGTAAGTCTGCCTTGAGCACCATTGCTTAACCTAAGTGTTTGAGTTAGTTTTTATACTAGAGACTTGTATAGTTTCTTCTCTTATTATTTACTATTAATAGGGTTAAAAAATCATGTGATATTATATCATGGTATGGTAACACCTTTTTAACTATGCCTCAATGGATCCTATTCTCTAAACTCATTTATGTAGTCATGCACACAAGCTTGTGACTATTTAGGCATACTAGGCCTAATAGATTATCAAGGTTATTTTTACATCCAATGATCAAATAATTTAAATGGAAAAAACTTGTATCCTTTATAAAATAATTAAATACACCTAATTTCCTCTCCTTCACTTCAATTCCCTATATGGTTCTTTGTACCTTCAATCTTCTCCAATGTCTTGCCTATAGGTGCTCTATTAGGTCTGTCTAGGTGAGATATGCATACATCTTCCTTGATCATAATTGAAATTTTAAAAATTCATTGAATATTAAATATTGATTTATAATACCTTAATCTTTTAATAAACCTTTTAAACCTTCTTATCATCCCAAATTGACTAGGTAGATATGTATGCACTAGGTTCATTATGTGTGTGTAGGATTTTATCGGTTTATATCAACCATTCTTCTTAATAATTCATTTAGGACCTCAAGTGATATGATAATTTACCATTAATATATAATCCATCCCTTTATACATTATATATGTCCCTTTTGTCCTTTATCTCTATCTCTATATATAAGCTTATCTCATACACTTGAAAATGAAGACCTACAAGTCTGCAGAATTATAGGTCTACATTTTCATTATTTAAAGATCCTCATGGTGAATATATGGATCATATTAGCATTATAAACATATTAACACACCTCTTTAAAAAAAAAAAATTACTTTTATACCCTCATTTTCTCTTCACTTATCAAGTTTCCATACATAAGCTTGTGTATTACTATTCAGCTCCTTTAAGCCTAATTGCATGCTTTGTTCATGAGATTATCTTCAGTCTCCATGGTAAAAATTGGTGAGGGAACTATGGGAACTTAGATTGGATTACATATTTTACTTCATCTCTTAATTATTCACTATCATTTTATCCATTAGGTATTTTTATAGATGTGGTTTAGAGTTTGTGAGTTTAGAATATAGGCTCATTATAGGGTGAAAATGGATTTGGATCTTCAACACAGATCAAAATTCTAATGATACCATAAGGACTACCCTTCACTTACTCAAGATAGTTATACTAATCCATAAGTATATTAAACTTGGATATTTAACAAAATATGATATTTAACTGACTAGACCAAGCATTATAATGGAGAAAATGAACCGATAGCTCTCAGAAAACCTTAAACTAGGCTAAGAAACCTTAAAATGTATTAAGAAGCTTGTGAATGATTTTGGATATATCCTATATGTGCTAGTCTTGATGTCCATATTGATAATATTTCTCTTCAAAAAAGAGATCTTCTATAATCCCAAACCATCCCTACAACCTAAAGAATGCAATCAATCATGCACTTGCCACATGAAGATGGACTGCTTATGAGAAAAAACTTGAAGCTTTTCCTTCCTCATTCACATGGTGGGAATTGAAACAAATTAAAAGAGGTCCAATATTATTAGATGATGATCATGTGGAGCATGATAGGTTCATGTAAATAACATGGATACTCTTCATTGATCACCTTTATGTCATTTTATTTTATGAAACATATAAACTTTAGAACATAACCTGTAAACTACCCACTAAGGAAAACTATGTTGATATATCCTTGAAATTAATGTAAAAACATGATTAGATTAGTCTAAAAAACTCAAAATACCCTTATATACCTTCCTCTATGCTTAATCCACCACAACAATCTTAAACCTTTCATGAATCTTCTTGTGGTTAGGCCTATGGGGTTTGCATAGGGCTTAAGACCTCTTGGGGGTCTTAGAAATCATTTATAAAGTTCAAGGGTTGTATCTAAGAACCAATAAAATTAATTACAATCCCACTAGGGACCCTACATCTAGATAATATTTTGGTCTCTAAATCACTTTGTATGGGCCATACTATCCATCTCCAAATGGGCCTTATGAGATTTCCAAAAGATAGTTGTGAATTCAACTACCTTTCCTTCATTTCCTTGCATATTTAGGTCATGAAACTTTTCTAAGATACCTATCATAAATTTCATGAAGGGTCTAACCTCATTCTATACAGACTTGACCATAGAGATCCATATAAGCTACACACATGTAAAACACCTATTTCTATATTTTGTCTAGGTCTAAAGATTTAATAATCCATTATAGGGAAAAGGGAGGGAAAACAGGATCCAAGGACAAGTTTTAAATATGTGGTATGGATGGAGGTAAGTTGGAGAGTCATTTTCAATATGTTGGGTCTGATTGGTGAATGAAAGATGTGTTTGACTTTCTAAAAGTACCCTTTTATACATAAAAATACCTTGTCATGACATTATAATCACAATGAGACCATTTTGGAGAAATTATTAATACAATGTGACACCTAAACCTATATTTTCCAAAGGTGTATAATGTGGAGTTTAACTCATATGAGATGTTTGAAGGGTCATTTGATGACTTGAAGGGCTAATTAAATCTTGAAATAGGTTTGAATAAGTATTCCATAGATGAAAATCTTAGATAAATTCTTAGATCTCATGTTAAGATCCAAACATGACTTGAACACCTTCCTCATCTTGATATCAAGGTCCCTCCTCAATAAATGCCTAGGATGGGCAGAAATACCATGAAAAAAAGAAACCTTAAAAGCTCCAAATTACCTTTTTTTTACTAAAGAACCTTAACTTTGTCAAACAAGGTTTGGATCTTTCTCTAATCCTTAAGAGGCACTTAACACCCTTCCACTCACCCAAGAACCACCGTGACAACTTATCAAATCATCCAAATACTCAAAATAGGCTATCATATGATAGTCCCTCAAGCAGTGTTTAACACATACAATGATACCTTAAACAATGTTAAAAGGTTAAAAAAGAGACCAAAAGAGGACATCACAAGGCATTTAGACCACCATGTATAGTATTGGAAGTGTATTATGAATATTTTTTTTAATGTAGGCATAAATTTTTTTCTTGGGAGGCCAAACTATAAATATGTTTGGCTACTCATAGGGGTTGACTAGCCTATTAGTCAAGAGAACTAGATATCTCATCATGATAGGCACAAGACTCATAGTTGTAAATATGACTTGGATGACCACTCTGCTTGGACTATTAATTAGATTTATCACCTTATTAGACCTTTAAATACTACAAAAACTTCCCACACACAAAAAATACACCAAAATAAAGCGGCACCTAACACATAAGAAAGTAACAAGATAGGACAACAAAGTAACTAAGGGAGATAACACATCACACTTGTGTTGACAACACTTATTAGAACAATAAAACAATCTACTATAAACAATTAACTTGAACACAACTTATTTCTCTTCTAAGATCAAATGGGAAGCCCTTTTTATCACCATGGCACCATGAGATCATATTATCATGTGTTGATTGAAGCCTAATTAGATATTCTTAATGGGATGAGGACCTCTATTTCCATCTTCTTACTTTATTCCCAAGTTCATAGGTTAGATATGTGAATCAAGTACTAGTCATATTCATTCCAAACTTGTTTACTTTTCATGAATAGTCTCATTTTTGTCTCATCCATAGGATGCTCCTAATTAAGCTAAATAGTTTGAGGTAGATCTTGTGGCATGATTGTAGGGTTGAATTCAAAGAGATATGAATCTTGATTCATGAAGTATAGAGACCAATGAAGTTTATTTTTATTCCCAAAGAGTGAAGAGACACCTATAAATGGAATGAGAGGTTGATATCCTTGTTTAAATACCTCAAACAAGTCGCATTCAAATGAAATAGCCTCTTGGGATGGTATGGTTGGAAGGATTCCTTCTTCTTATTTGGTGAAACTATATTATTCAATTTGAGCTAGATCACGACATGCTCTAGGAGAAATTAGCCTAATATTGTGATTTAAAACAAGTCTTTTGATTGGTCCTCACATGGTTCTAGTATGCTTTGGATTTATTGATTCATAAGAGTTAATGTAGAAGTAGGAATAACATAGCTTGAGAAGGATTTGGGAAATATACTTCTTTGACCATGCTCATAAGACTCTAAGAAACTTTATGCCACCTCTAATAGATCATTAGAATTTCCTTCATCTATCATAATAACTTCATCATCTTGTATCTCATCAAATTTACCTTCATCTTCAACTCTATAGGCTTTTTTACATCTTTCTTGACCAAATGAAACCTCTTGAGGGTTATCCCTTTGTTATGAAACTACTATAGGTTGGAAAAATACTACATTTTCATACTCTTTAGGATTGTCATGAAAGAGATAAGTTTTCATGTCATCAAAGAAGTCTTGAAAATCACCTTATTCTTGGCTAACTAATATGTTTTCCTCTTATGACTCACTTTGCTATTAAAGTCCATATTCTTCTACATTATCGAAGGCTAATATATACCTCTCCTCACTAAGAGGTGTCCCAATATCAATCTCTTCTTCTAAGTAATATAAATCACCTAGCTCAATTTTTTCTATAGCTTGAATTTTTTCACTCACCTCCCATAGGATAGGATCCTTCTGAAGGAGGTTGAGGGTGGGAGGATGATGGATGTATTTTTGAGTTGGCTTGGGTGTCAAGGTATCACCCTTATTTATTTGAAAGACTTCTTAGTTATAACTTCAATATGGGAAATAATTGGGTTTTTAGGGAGAATAGGATGTGGTTGACTAATCTCAAGGTTCTTTTTTACTTCAATTTCTTGGTGTTGGTTCCCTTCCTCTTATTTTCCCCAAGATTTCACTACTTGGTTCCAAGTTGGGATTTTGACACTAGAAACATGTGTTACAACTTGAGGGATGAGTGAAGGATTGGACAAGACCTCCACCACCTTCTTTTGAGGTTCTATTACTCTTGTTGCTTCCATTGACTGAGACAAATGTTCATTTGCATGTTTAATTTCTCTACTTAGGTGAGCTTCAAAATAAATCCTCATTTGATCAAAAATATTCTCAAGATGATTAGGAAGGGAAAGGCTCTACCAAATCTAATTGGAACCATGATATTAAATCCTCTCAACACTCTCTTCTTCTCTCTTTTGCATAGTTTCATGAATATATTTCTAAGTAGGGAAGGCTTTGGGAGTTTGTGGGGAACTTCGAATGTTTTTACACTCATTTGAATCAATATTTTGAGGAAGTATGGGCTGATCAAAATAGGACTGATATGGAATGGGGAAGGGCACATAAGGTTGATGACTATGGATTTATTTCCCCTCATGAACCAATAGCTTTTATTCTACACTTGAAATCAGACTACGTATGTCTACCATATCACTAGTGAGTCCTAAATGATTATCTCTCATAGTATATGTCTATTCTCTCTTGATTTGTTGTAGTGAGTCTCTCAAATTAAAATTAGGTTAATAGGGACCTCTTGTCCATACCCCCTTTATGTATCAATTCCAACCATATATCTCTCTTAACCTAAGAGATTTTTCTTAAGTCTTAAGATGGATTGATTTAGAACATGGCTATACTAACTAGGAAAATCATGATCCTACCAAGACTGGTCAAGAAGATAGTTGGGCTACTAAGGGAGCTAATAGGGCTCACAAGGAGGGTAAGGGTGATATTATTAGTAGTAAGAAGGATCATAGGATTGATGTGATCCATCATGTTGATAATATGGATCAATGTAATATTTCTAAGGCTCATGGTGAGGTAGGTACAGGTCATAATGTTATTGATAGGTAGGTGTAGGATAGAGGTTTACTTTATATGCAACCATTACACATCATGAGACAATTGAAGAGTGAAATGAACTATCAAAAATAATATGTTTTTACCCTTTAGTGGAGACCTTTTGATGACCCTTGGCATGAGATCCTAACTACAAATATACCACTAGAGTTCTTAGAGTTTATTCAAACCACCAAATGCTACAAGTGTGTGCTCTAATTTCTTAAATCTTGGTCCCAATAGGTGTGCCAAAAATTATTATTAGTTTGGCTTGCACCCTTGAGGTAAGGGGTTTTAGGCTTGCATCATCTAGCTGATATAATGGGATCACCTCTAGGTGTGGGTGGCCTAGTTGATGAGGTGAATGTCTAGTTTATTGGGCTAGATCCCCTAGTGCATCAATTATAGATCATTTCCTAAGACTACCTATTTTTATAGTGAAAAGAGATAGAAGGGAAACATGAAATGAAATCTATGCTACTCAAGGTGATGCACTAATATTATGTGTCCACTCTATTTGAGTTTTCAACGACACTAATGAATAAAACAAGGACTAGCAATAAAATAACTTTCTCCAAAGGCTTATAAGCATTAGTGTTTCACATAGAGTCTATGTTAGATGATAAAAACCTAATGGATATGAATATAAGGTTTGATTCAAGATACTTAAAAATCATATTCCACTTCAATCTCAACTAATAACACCTTCACACACTATGTGACCTACATAGAAGATTTTAATAACATCTAGGTGATGAAAGGACCTAAAAAAGGGGATAAACCTACCACTTATGCAAATAAAAAAATCATGAAACACACTAAACTAGTATAGAGAAGCTAAAATAGTCATTTTAATTTAAGAGGTGACAAAGTACAAATTTGGGTAGAATTTATTCATACCCAATAGAGAGATGGATACAATGGAATTTGAGCCTCAATTAATAGAACATGAGCAAGAGAGAGAAGATAATGTGGCATGGATAAGACATAGAGAGGTCACAAATTACCATAATTCACTTAATAAATGTTAACAGAGGTTCCTAAAGAATCAAAACATGCTAAAGATGAGGATGGCTATGAGATACTTCATGTGCAAGAGTAGTTTTATCATACAAAGAGAGGAATTTTGATGACACAAACATAATAAGCATTAATTATTATATGTTATTGAGGAATTAAGAGAAAATAGTATGATATTAACTAAAATAATGCATTTAGAATAGTTTAGATAGAAAGTAACCAAAACATTACACATGAGAATGCATGCAAGGAACACAATAAGAAACCATACAAGTAACCATAACTAGATAATCTCTATTGATATCTTCTAAAAGTTAGAACCCTCTTCTTCTTATAAACAAAAGTATATATAGATGTTTCCAATCTATGGCTATTCCTATTCTTCTCATAATTAGTGCCAAAAGTGGACTCTCTTTATATTCTAGCCTATTACAAGTCATGAAGATAAGACAAAGTAGCCTATACAATGAAAAAATGAGTGAATAGCATATGAATATTAAATAAATACCCTATGCAACTTTACAATCCAAATTCTTTTACCAACACTTTATCAGAATTAAAATGTTATCTCATTTTGAGACAACATCATAGGATCTCAGAGAATGCCCAAGTTACTAGGAGTAGAAGAAATAGTTAGACCAATAAAATTTGGAGTAATTGCTCGAGTCATCATTTCTAGTTTTCACCTCTTATGCAGTACTTAGCTACCCTTTTAAGTTTTCAACTAAGTATCATACAAACCTACAACCCTTTATAGGTTTTCAATAGGATGGAATAACTAGGTGGTCACCATTTATGGGTTTTCAACCAACCTAGCCCCTTTTGTCCTACTAAGTCATCTCCAATACAAAATGTATATACAAAATTTTCAAAATTTATACTCTGTGTAGTATTTAACTTGATGGTGGTAGCATGGATGCAGATGAAGGATGAATAAAAGAGTCCTTAGACTAAGAATGAGTATCTTTGTGTTGTGTGATGATTTTTTATATCTTTGAAGGTGGCCTATGCATAGGTGTATTTACAATCCATGTAATTGAGCTAGTGAAGGGAGTTAAATCCATTTTGTATGCATTCCAGTCTAGCATCACTTCTTGCATTAATTGTAATAGGTTAAAAAATATACCATGGTATCCAATGATATACTTAAGTTCTACATCATTAGTTATCCTCAAATAGGCCTTGGTGTTCACAACCCTTGTTTAAATCTCTCCATTCAGCTACTCCATCTTATCTACATGTCTTTGATCTTGGAGGCTAGCAAAGGAATTACAAAAAAGTTGGGTTTACCAAATTTTAAGGTTGTCATGCACATTATCCTTGACATTCAATGATTCTTAGAGTGTTTCATATTTCTCCTCCACAATTATAGTGTGACTCACCATAGTTTCTTTGGTTATAGTGGCCATTTAAAGACCCATGCTAGAACTGGCTATTATGGTCTCTAATTGTTGTTTCTAATCTAGTAAGTTATGTACGACCTATTAAGATTGAAGTGTAGTGGCATCTAACAATCCTTTGTATTCCTCCAATATAATGATGAGTGTGGTAGCCTCAACCTTAACATATTGATCCAATGTTCCCACTACATGGATATTCTATGTTACACACCAATCCTTTGTTAACTTAAAGATAAGTGTCTTGAGTCTACACTAGTTGAACATTACCTGGTCCCCAATTACTCAAGTGACAAACTTAGAACAAGTATCCTAGATAACCTTTGTAACTTTTTGCAGTCAAGCCTTCAACTAAATGTTATCAACCTTAGATTTGTCAACCTTCTACTCTAGAGAGGTAGCCTTTTATGAAATGGACTCCTATAATGTTGCATCACCCTCTAACTACTTCTTCAATGGTAATCTAGAAACATCTAATAATGCTTCCTACTAAAGTGAGAATGCTACTAATATTCTCATGGTAGTTGAAGGATTAGGTCATGGCATAGTCACAAATTAAAGTGAGAAGGTGATGTGCCAAGAACCCATAGTTAGAACATCCCATAGTTAGACTCTTCCCAAAGGCAAAGTTTATTTTTGGTCATTTTTTTTAACTATAGATGTATCTACTTCTTGTCCCAATTGCTCTAATATACCTATTGTTGTGACATCATAACATCTTCATTATTCTTCCATTTTTCCATAATGTATTCATCCTATTTTCTCTTATCTTCCTCCATTTATTTCCTATTGAACTCTTCCTCTAAAGCTTTATTTTTCTCCTATAGCTTCTTTGCATGTTTTTCTTCCTTTTTATTTTCCTTAATTATAGCCACTTGTCTTGTTTAACCTTAGCCTATGCTTTGGATGCACTTGCTTATTATTACTATGATTAAACTTGTTATTTCTATAGGGATTCATCTTCTTCTTCTTTCTTCTTCTTGATAGCTTCATCAGCGTGTTGTTGTGTGAGAGTGGCATCTTCTAGAGCTTAATTTACTTGCATTATTTCATCTTGTTATTGTTTATCTTCTTTTAATTTGGCTTTGGGAGTGAGAATAACATCTTTATTCCTTTGATCTTCATCTATCTTCTTCGGGGGTGCTTATTGTGCCTACTTTGTTGTATTGGAAACCTCTTTCACCTTCTTTGCCTCATTGATATCATTTTGTCATTTAGCCTCTATGTCCTAGGCATTTTACATGGCCTTAGCTTCTTTAGCATGATGATGTGCTTATTGAGCTTATTAGTGTTGGGCCTACTCCTTCTAGTACTTATGTTTTTCTTATTAGACTCATCATTCTATTATGTGATTTGTTTCCTCCCATGATTCCTATGACTCTTTAGTTGTAGGCTAGTTTGGCATTATCTCTTCAGACTCCATGGCTTGTTCTAAGGGTGGTAAATCACTCAGCTAGACCATAGAGCTAGAGATAGATGATTTTTTATTCCCTAAAGTAACTAGCCTATATTTTGGTGGTGGTGAAATAAAAGAAGGAAAACAGTATAGTTCCTTCACAATGGTTTCCCTACCAAATGTGTGTTATTCTAGGGTAGGATAAACCCTAGTCTCTCATCAAGTTTTGGGTTTGCACACCAAAGGCTCCTATAAATTTTCAAAAAGTGGCATAAATGCATCAATGACTACATAAGTGGTATAAGGTTGTTTGTCAAAGAGGGTGGCCATTATTTATATATATTTTTATTTCTTTACACATAGTGTTGATAATAACATATGCATGGCATGGTGTTAGTTTCACCCAAAGATTTGGAAGGACCTTATTATGCACTTGAACCATGCACACTACATTTTAAAAGAATAAATCCTTCCCCTCTTCTTTTTCATAAATTTACCTATCATATCTATGATCATCACCTGATAGACCTCTTTCTCATCCATTCCCATCTAAGGTAGTGTTAAGGTTAACATACCCCCATTTTTAAAAATTAGGATGCTTGAGATAATTTGAACCTAAACCCTAAAACCATGGCATGTTTTGAACATTTTAAGAATTTAAAGATCATCCACTTCGATAAAGTTGGCTTACTAATATATGGTTCTACTTTGAGCTTCCCTAATATTGCTAATAATTGGTGTTCATATTTGATAGTTATAGGTTTGATGGGGGCCTATTAAAGGGATCATGCTTAGAATTTAAAGAGTGACTCTATTCATGTTTTCACTAGCCTTGGGCTTGTGAAAATTTGAATATAAATTCATGTTGTAAAAGCTCTCCTCCAAAAAAACCTAGCATAAACCCTTGGTTCAAATTTGTATTTGGTGGGAGCACTTGGCAAGAATATTTCAAATTATGACTTAAGCCTAATTTTATGGTAAGGCTTGGTCATGTTTTTTAACATAACCAAACCTTAGCCTAGGAATTATGCTTAGTCCCCTTTATTTTTCCCCCTTGTATTTCTTTTATTTTATAACTAGGCCTAACTTTCATATTGGTAGGGTCTATTTATTTTACTAAACATGGTCCCCTTTATTATCTATTTAGCCTAAAGTCTTAATTATAAGGCCTTATTCATGTTTAGAAAAATGAATGAGACCTTAGCCTTAGTGTTTTAGCCTAAGTTTCTATTTACTTGAGTAATAACTTAAATACCTCACTTCTTTGTAGATCCACCAACCAGCACTTAAGTTGAACTAAAGATTGGATGGTGGGATGGAATCCCAAAGGTTGGATGGGCCCTAGTATTAAATATAATCTTAAGCCTAAGTTTTATCATAAGGCCTTGTTATCTATTTTAATACAACAAGACCTTAGTTTAAAACTTAGGGTTTTTACTTTAATTAATCAAAGGAACCAATCATGTATAAGTGCCCAGATCATGATCCATGGTTCACGGTCACTCATAGATTTAGATCCAATGGAATGAAGATGTCATCAAAAATTCAAAAGGCCTAGAAAGCCCTAAGAGCTACCATGTGTCAATTTCACATACAATAACTTCACGAGCTTAACATTTATGTTCTCATGACCATCATTTGATATCTGTAAGGCCATCATTAACATCCATGAGACCATCAATTTTAATCCCACCAAACCTAAAGGACTTCATGAGCTTTAATTTGAAATTTTTGTGAACATCATTTGACATATATGAGGCCATCATTGAAATTTGTGAGGCCATAAAATTCAAGCTCATCTAAAATTTTTACTTAGACAAAGGGACATGTTTTATATCATTTGAGGGATCTTTTGATATTATGATTTAAAACTTAGCATAAAATACTTTAACCTAAGTCTATGGCATGTTCATTAATATGAAATAGACTTAGATAGAAGCATTTTAACCTAAGTTCCTTTATATAACCATATATTGATTAAAGCTCATGCACCTTGTAGGATCAAAATCTCATACTATTTTAGGACCATATGATCTAATGGTGAAATATCATTAATGAATTTTTAATGGTTCTATAAGATCCCATGAACTTGACATGTAATAGATGCTCATTCGATATGTGATTGATACAAGAAATAGAGATTAGAAAGCCCTCAAAGGTTCCAAATGGCACAACCATGAGGATTGATACAAAGATGTTCAATGACATACGAAGGCCTAGATCATGATAAGTGGCCCACATTGATCCTTGGATCTTGATTGAATGGTGCAAAGAAAAAAACAATTTTAAAATAATAATGGCTATTAATTTGAAGGAATTTATGAAAAATGCCATGAAATTGATAGATAAATTCTAAATAAGCACTATGTAAGCACAAAATGACAAAATAAAGATATTATGTCCTAAAAAATACAAATGTATAAAGGCAAAGGTCAAAATCAAATTTGAGGCACATATGAGCCAAAGTCTAAGTAAGCCATCACCATTAAAGCTTAAAGAGATCCCCAAACTTGCATAAAAATCCCTAATTTGAGCTTGGATTGATCATAGTTAAGCTAAAAGAGAGTCTAATTACAATTAAAGCATGAGAGAATTGACCTAGAGACCATTTAAAACATAGTAGTAAGAAATTTTAAAAAAATAAAAGCCATGGAAACTTGAAGGAAATAATATAGGGATAAGAGAGAGTTGTATTTGTCTATAGATAATAAAATGAGGGTCTTCAATGACATAGACTTAGACACTATTGCATTGAGCATGGGTAATAAGAATTGGTTTGAGATATTTTGGACCTTTGAAGACATGTAGCTCATCACTAAAGAATAGAAGATTGGCACTATAAGTAGAAGGTAATACAACCTATTTGCATTAAGATGGCCAATCTCCACCATGACGCTACCAAACCAAAGGTAATCCACTACATTGACATCCTTAGTCCCATTTTCAAGAACTATAGAATTGAAAAAGGTTCGATTATTCATGAAAGGACTTTTAGGAAAATTGCATCTATTTCCCCATTGGCATTTGAGAGTTACTATAAAATTCAAAAACCCCAAGCGGATTTACTTGTTATTAAGGAATGGATTGGCAAGAATGATCTAGACACCATCTTTCAGCTATAGTTTCTCCAAGGGAACCATGTGATATGATACCTTATTGGTAACATCCCAGTTGCCTAATTTAGAGAGGGGGTTAGGGTAATCATAACCCTATTGAATAGAATATTTGGAGCCCCTTCAACCACTTATGTTAACAAAATTTGGGTGTCTTACATCTACTTCATGGTAGAGAAATAACTCACTCCCCCAATTGGAGAGATGATCAACATCTATTTAGAATGACAATTTGAATCCATTAAGAAGAAAACTAGTAACCAATTCTTCATGATATCCTATCTATTGGATGCCTTACTATCCTCTACCCAAATACCTTATATCAAAAATTGGTCATCTGAGGGTATATTTACAATCTCCCATCATTCAAAGCTACACATATTCAAATATAGGCATAATAACCAATTCATTTGTGACTATGTGTATCCAACCTTGGAATAAGCCATCATGCCTAGGGTAATCCCTCTAATCAGGAAATATGTGGATCTAATAGGATACATCTAGTTTTATCTAGCTTTTATATTTATCGAAATTGAATGGATTTTTATCCAACCTTATAGGCTACCTATCTATGTTCCCATCAATTTTTTAGAGCAAGAAATTTCATACCAACTTATTAATGATGTGGATAGAGTGTGTAAAGACAAGAGGAAAGGCCTCATCCATTCCTTTCCTTTAACCAATGGCATAACTATGTTATAGAATTGGGATCAGGTGATTACTCTAGCTAAGCATAGAAAATCTTTCAAATTATAACTTGATGAGCTAAAGATGTGGGACCCCAATGACACAGTCTCCACACACTTGAAATCTAAGTAATTACCTAAGCCAGTGTATGTGCACCAACTTGGTGTCTATGACACCATATATATCAAATAAAATAATTTTTAATAAATATTAGCTAGGCTCAAGGGACATAACATTATACTTGAGCATAGACTGACAAGTGATATGAAGCCCCCTAGAGACATATGGAAAATGGGAGCCCTACAATACCATTTTTTGCCTAGACCTTCAATTTCCCATAAAGAGAAACTGTAAGTGGAAGGGAAATATCCCAAAGCATATATTACCCAAGGTCTTGATATGGAAAATTTGGAAGAGAGACCTGGTGAGGGCCCATCATCCTTATTCCCTCCCAAAAGACCAACATATTTAGTTGAATACATAGACATGATTGCCTTAAAGCTTGATGAGATAGTGGAGGATGCCTTAAAGGTTATTATTGAGACATATGATTCTGATGAAGAGGAAGAGCATTTTGAAAAAGCACAGGCCCAAATAGAGGAAGCTGAGAGACAAAAAGGAAAAAGAGTTTCTCTGTATCTTGTCTCAGTAACACCATTAAAGAATATAAAGGAAGAATTATCAATGGTCATAATTGGATCAAAGAGGCCAAATTTGACTTTCACTCACCCCATGATTGAGGTCAACTTATTTAGTGATGAATACCCCATCCATAGACCAATCATCCTTGAGTGTTTCATATATGGAAAAATTCAAAAAATCACCACCTAACACTACTCATGGGCACTGACCAAGACTATTAATATTGATGTACATGATGATATCAATCCATAGATAAGGGATTTTATGAAGGAGAAGGAAGAAAGAATAATAGTGGCCACTATAAGGTCAGATAACAAGTAGATGGATGCTCTAAGAGTATCAAACAATACCTAGATGGAGGCCCCTGAACCTCCAAAGTATACAAAAACAACTTCAAGGTCTAATTAAATCCTGATACTACCATGTTAGAGAGATTAACAACTAGAAAATCCATGGTGGGGATTGAAGATTTCACCTTTCAAAAGGTTGATCCATTTGTTGGCTTAACTCTAGTTGGAGGTTAGAGACCTAGTCAACACTTTTTGACATTAAAGAAATGACTGAGGCTCACTTAGCTTAGGTCAGATCCTACATTAGAGGTATAAATCAAATAATAACTAACTTGGAGAAGGAAACAAAAATAACTCTGTGACACAAGTTATCTTATTAGTGCCTAAGGAAATGATTAAAATGCTTAATGTATCCTTATATTATATGTTTAAAGCCTTGAAAATAATGATGCTAAGGCAAAGTGTACTGATACAATAGAATACATTGGCTAAGGGTTTATTAACCCAATGACAAGCTTTAAAGGATACGATAAGAGGGTTGATTAGCATCTGAGTTGAAAGGTATATTCCTAGATTCAAAATAATAAGTTTAGGACATTTGAATGCAATTATGAGAATTATTATTGAAAAGATCCAAAGTTTGAGTGCATGGTCACAAGAACTAGAGAGACTCCTAAAATATGATGAAGAGCTAGTAGGGAGGATTGAATAGCTCCTTGGAACCATGTTGACTGACCCTACATAACTCACTACCTTAGGCATCATGAAGGATGATGAGTTCAAACATAAGACCACCTTGGTGATATAAGAAATAAAAAATAAGAGTCAAGGCTAGTCTGGCGTAAACAATAGTAGAATCCTAGATATGATCCTTAATGCAGGAGAAATGATAGCTAAGGCCAAGAACACCAAAGAGGCCATGGCTAGAATGATAGGGAATTGAATGAACTTGTTGACAAAAAGGAAGAGTGTCTCTTGAAATTGGCTGTGAACTTAGAGCTAGTTAATAAACAACACTAGAAGGCTATGAACATCCTTAAAAATAGTAAGAAATTTATTAGGTGTAGGACCCACCAACTAGCTAGTTAATATTCTATTGTTTAAAATCTTTGTAATATTTTGAAAGAGGAATATTCTTTTGTAAAGGTATATGCTAGTTTGTTAGCATATTTGCCTCTAGGTCAGTTTAGTTTGGAAAAACAAATATATTATAGAACTTTGTAGAAAAAGGATAGTTGTCCTTACTTCTTATACATTTTTATCTTATAACTAACTAGTATACTACCTTGTCCTCCTATTAAATCTAGTACTACCATTTTGTAAAAGGAGGGAATTTTGAGCAAAATTTGTATACTTTGAGTAGTTAATATAATCAAGGAATTATGAAAAGATTGTCTAAGTTTGTTTGTGTCAATTGTTACATGGATTTTCTCTCAATTACTAATCTTAATTATTAAATTTGAATAGTTTCTATGAATTTTGAGTTGCATCTTTGGTTACAGGGTTGATTATTTATGCTTATGCTATATTAGTTAAATGATCTTGAATTTAAATTTTTTTATGTGCTCTACATTAGAATGTACAAATGTTATTTGAGTGTGGTAGAAAATATTTAAATTAAATTTAGTTCTTACTTGTACTTCTTTATATCATCCTAGGAGGTTTACCTAGTGTGTAGTGAGATATGAGCTTATGTTATTTTGCACTATATACTAGTTAAATTCATACTCAATTGTAATTAAAACTTATCATAATGTTTGAGGCTAAGATCAATAATCACTTATTCTCTTTCTACCTTACCCTTCTCTTTTTCTTCTTTTTTAACTAGATCACTTTAGTTTAGATTTCATTGTAAATGTCCATTTAGATTAGTCTATAGTTTAAGATTTGATCATAATTCACTAGTATTATCATAGATAATTATACTTTATAAATATTTGGTCAATGGTGGCTCCTGACCATAAATTAATATAAATCTTGTGGATCAAGTTAAATATTACTCTATTGCTATTTCATCACAAGTAATATAAGTTATCAAAACCTATTACTCATGCTCTGAATTCCTAGAATTATAAAATGAGAAGTGTTCTTTGAACACTAAAGACATATATGATACATTTAGAGGCATTATCAAGTCCCACTGGTACTAAAAGGAGGGCGCATATTTTTTAAATTGTTGAATATTCGTTAATCTTAGTGTTTTGATCAAAGATTGGTGTTATGTTTGTACTTTTGCAAAATTCTTTACTCAAAAGCATAAATATCCTTGATATTTGTGGTATTTGACATATATTTGTGCTTCCCTTAGACAAAGATCATAGTTATTTGAAGTTTGATGCTTAATTTTGGTAAAGATGGCTTAAGATCTGAGAATCCATGGTAGTTGAGGTTAGAATAGCTTGTTTTAATCAAATATTGGTATATTTTTCATACATATGGATTTATTTAAGCTTAGAATTATAAATATAGACCATATTTACATAATTAGACACATATTTGAGCTATCTTAGTCAAATATTGACATCATTTATTGTTATTTATACAAATATTTACAAAATTAGCTTAATGTCTAATTTTAATCCTTGTTCTTTATAAAGATTAACTTGACACATCATATTTCAAATAGGATCTTCAATCTTCAACCTAGAATTTCTAAGGATATAAACAATATCACATTTAGAGACAAGAGAACCTTTTATTGATCTTGAATTCCATATAAGAGCTAGGTGAGATAAAGGTAGGCATAGATGTTCCAAATCTTTATCAACCTCACCTCTTCAAGGTACCCCTACCTTGGACCTTCATCTAGGTATGAACTGTTTGGGATATTCTTCAATCAACACGCCATGTTTGGTACATGATCTCCCACATAATATTAAAATATACTTTCCAACATTTAGTACAACTGGTATTATAAATGTTGAAGAACACATTAAATATTTCAAAGCTGATTTAAGGTTGTTAAATGTCATACATGAAGATGTAGCATGTAGATTGTTCCCCTTTACTTTTAAATATGTTTCATACAAATGGTTTATCAATTTACCTAACAACTATATTACTAGTTATGATGGTTTCACTAATGTTTTCATAGACTATTTTGGCAAAATTGTTAGTCCATGTGTCATATAACACTAGTTAACCACCATCAAGAGGGATGCAAGTGAGACCATAAGGTCCTTTAATGATAGGTTATATAAAATTTATAGTAAGACCATAGACCCTTATAAACTTGATGATGTTTTATCTCTAGAAATCTACAAGGATTTAGTGGATCCTATGACTTCTATATTTTTGAAAAGATATCTTCTATCTATAACTTCATTATCTAGGGCTTATTCTGAAATAGTGATCACTAATGATCGAATGCATCCCCAAGGAAAAATGGCCTACATTGTCCCAAATATAAATCCACATATTCCCCTTCTAAACATCTTCCTAAACAATAATCATAATGTTCTAGCCTTGAATTAACTCCCAAATTTGAATCAATTGCCTTTGAGTCATGTTGCTCCCACTCAGAACCTAAGATTCTTAAGTCATCCTATTACTAATGGATTCAATGTAAATGATCAAAGAGATTTAGTAAAATCTATTGGTATTTAAAATAACTAGGTGCATAATTCTAAAACCCCCAAGAATGAGAATGAATCTATTCTAAAAATAGTCCAAAAGTTAAGCATTGATTTCCTTCAACTACAAAAATAAGTTGGAAATATTGGAGAGATATTTGGTAGGAGATTCTCATTCCAAAGGTTTAATATTCCTAATAATAGGTTTTATAATGATATTTTCCATAATAATAAGAATAATAAACCATATTCTAAAAAGAGGACTATGGACATTAATCTTACTGACATTGCTTTGCCTAATTATTATAGAGTGCATTGTACAACCAAACATGGATAGATTTATTGCATTAAGTTTTGTAAGGTTTTTTAAGATTTTTAATAATATTTACACATTTGAAGTGGTCCCTAATAAGGATAGTGGTGAAGTTACTTCAAGGTCCAAGATTATTGATCAAAATTTAATGGTGGAGACATTTGGTTTCCCTTTTCAAGAGGATAATAAACCTGATGATGTCCCTGAGGAAATCAAATCCTTCCAACAATTCTTGAATAAGACTTATCCATTGAGGAAAAGAGAGTACAGGTAGACCTTGACCATCTCAATTCCTTCAAATAACTTTATAACTCTTCAAAACACCTCATCAATCAATGATCTAGAACCACCCAAAGGGAGTACCTCTCAACATAATGTTGATGTTCCTAGTTCTTTAAATAAGATTGGTTATAATATTGTTCAGGATATGAAGAAGATAAAAGTTAACATCATAGTGCATGAACTAAATAACATCATAGAATAAGAGGACTTCTTTATATAATCATCATCAAAGAAATCCAACAAACCATCCAAAGATAACAATGCTAATATGGCTTTGCATAAAGCCAAGTCATAATATGCTCCTTTCATGCTCATAGTTAGAATTTTTGGTAAGAATTTACACAATTATTTATTGGACCTAGTGTATCCAATAATATCATACTAGTAAGTATTTGTAAATAACTTGTCTTAACAATTATTAAGTTTGATATATTTGTTACTCAATTAGACAAATCTTGAGTCAAGGTGATTAGGGAATTAATAAATGTCCATATGTAATTGGGCTCTAAGCCTAGATTACATTAGTTTATTGATATCTAATTTATTGACATTCTTGATGCTTATGGGATAATTTTAATTAGGGAATGGACCAAATATTTGAATGGCTACATGTCCATGGATTGTTCACATTTATGGCTACATTGGAAAGGAGTTTCAAACCAAATCAAGGTTGAAAGAGAGCCAAGAATGAAGCACATGACCACTGAGTATAATGTTGTGAATGAAAGGGTCAACATAATTGACTCAAAATTAGGTTTTTTCACCCTAGATACTATAAAGGTATGTGATCCTAAGAATACTTATGTTACACTTGGGCTATGGAAGCTACATTTTGATGGTGCTAGGTGTAAGGTTGGATATGGAATAGGCATTATTCTAACTGACCCTGTTGGTAAGAAATACCATTCTTCCTATAGGCTCTAGTTCCCATACACCAATAACCTTTATAAATATGAGGCCCTCAATTTAGGCTTGCAATTTTCCATAAAAAATAAAGTCAAAGAATTACTAGCCTATGGTGACTCTAAACTAGGAGTCAACCAGGTGAGAAACAAATATCAATGCAAACTCTCATACCTCAAGAGGTATAAGTTTAGGATATAGGATATAATTGATTATTTTGATGCCTTTAACATTATATCCATCCCTAGAGAGGATAAAAATACTACTAATGAGTTGGCATCTAATGTAGCCAACCTTATGCCTAACTAAGACTCATCCAACTTCAACATTGAGTTGATACCTTATCCTTTGGTCCCATATAATGTGAATCATTTTTAGGTCTTTAGTTATGATCAAAAAATCATATCTATGACTAGTTTAGGGTCATTTGAGGCTTAGATCAATGATGATGTTTATGAAAATGCACTTAGGGAAGGAAAATTTGATGATAAAGTCATTCAGTTGAATGATAATAAGATTCCTAAAAGCATTGTTGCCTTAGAGAGGTTGTTTGATCAAGATAAGCTAGCTAAGGTTTATAAGATTCCCAAAGTAAGTGAGAAGTATTATAGTTGTGTTAATATTGGCCCTCAATATCAACTTCGTCTAGTAAATTTTGTAAAATATTATAATAACATTGAGAACAATAAGGCCAAAGAGTTTTTAACTAAGTACAAGGATGTTATATCTTGGTCTTATGATGAATTGAAGATCTTTGATCCAAGAGCCATCACCCACACTATACCCCTTAAATAAAGTTGCAAACCCTTTAGGCAGAAGCAAAGGCATATGAACCCTATCTTAGAATCATTGATCTTCAAAAAACTTAAGAGATTTATAGATGTTAGAATTATGTTTCCCATCAGGCTTTCTACCTAGGTGGCCAATTTGGTATCAAACAAGAAGAATAATGGTGAGATTAGGCTATGAATTGACTTTAGAAATTTGAATAAATCATATGAAAAGGATAATTATCCTCTTTTTTCTTTTCTCTCTTGACCAAGTAATACAAATTGTTTCAAGATCATCCATGATGTCTTTTCTTGATGGTTTTTAAGGCTACAACCAAGTGTTGGTTGATAAAGAAGACAAGATGAAGATATATTTCAAAACTAAATGGGGAACCTTTTCATAAAAAATGATGACTTTTGGATCAATAAATGCAAGAGATGCTTTTCAAAGCACCATGGACCATGCCTTCCAAGGTCTAATTGGTAAGTGTATCATTATATACATGGATGATCTAGCCATTTTTTAAAAAAATAGGGAAGATGGATTTATGCAGTTATAGCAAGTATTTGAGAGATTAAAAAGGTATGGAATCTCCCTCAACCCCAAGAAAATCATATTTTGTGCTACTAAAGGCAAATTGTTGTGTTCTGTCATAACTAAAGATGTGATCTCCATAAATCCTAAAAGAGTGGAAGCTATATCTAAGATAAAGCCTCCAAATAGTATAATAGAGTTAAAATCATTTTTTGGTAAGATAGACTTTGTAAGAAAGTTCATTTCTAGCTTTGTAGAGATTGTCAAGCCATTGAATGATAGATTGAAGAATTTAGGAAGGCATTCAATGACATCAAAGAAGCAATTACCCAGGTTTTAATCTTGATAAGTCCTAAATTTTTAAAGGACTTTTATCTCTATTCTTTTACATCTAAACATACTCTAGATACAATTTTAACTCAAACTATTGATAGGTGTGATCACCCAATAGCTTTCATGAGTACTAATTTTAAGAATGTTGAATTGAATTATTCATTGATTTATAAACAAGCATATGAATTAGTTAAGGTAGTGAATAAATTTGAGCACTATATCCTTAGAAATAAGTTGCATGTTATTCTACCCGACCCTGCCACAAAGATCATGATGAGCCAGAATGAGATTGGAGAACATAGAGGTAAATGGATGTTAGTTTTGTAAGAATATAACATATAAATAAAAATATAAAGCTGGTAAGGTGCCAAGGTCTAATTAAAATGATTGATAATTCCAAATGTAAGCTAAGTATTATTCAAGTTGATCAACAAAGATTTCATGCTAGTGAGTGGTATGATTCTGTCATCCATTTATTAATTAATGGTACTTGTCTTGTAAGACTAACTAGGGAGCAAAAAAGGGACCTTAAGCTCAAGGCAGCCCATTATTTGATCAAAAATAGGGTTTTACATAGAAAAAACTTTGAAGGGGTCTATTTTATATGTGTCTCAAAAGAAGAAGCTAGCCAAATCATGAGCATCTTACATCAAAAATTTGGTAATGGGAACCCATATAGAAAGACAACAACCCACAAGATCCTTAGATATAGCTACTATTGGCTAACTATTTTCAAGGATGCTCATAAGCACATGAGGGAATGTCACTCATGCCAAATCTTTAGCATCAAAGAGCCAAAGGTAGAAATGTCTTTATAACCAATCATGTATGATAAACCCTTTGCATAATGGGGGTTAGAATTTATAGGGGTAATCAACCCCAATTCATCAAAAGGTCACAAGGATATCCTGACTACCATAGATTATTACACAAGGTGGACTAAAGCTATAGACACCAAACAATGTAGGACTAAAAAGGTGATTAGTTTCTTGGAGGTGAACATAAATATTAAATTTGAAACTCTAGTCTCTTTGGTGTGTTATAATGGATCTGCATTTATATCCATAGAGATGTAAGAATGGGATTATGATAACGGCATTTGTCTTAAGTTTTCATCCAACAACTATCCTCAAGAAAATGGATTGTATGAGTCTACCAAAAATAACTTAATGAAATAAATCAAGAAGTCTACTATAGATTAACCTAAGACTTGGCATAATATTTTCAAGTATGCCCTATGGAAAGATAGGATAAAGATCAAGCAAGCCTTAAAGGCATCACCATTTATGTTGGTATATGACCAAGAGCCTATCTTCCCTATCACTCTCGAGTTACCTATTTATAACTTCATGCAAGAGTATATGGAAGAAGGATAGGAGATTAAAAATTAAAGATTGTTAGACATAATCCAAATGGAAGATGCACATGAGAAGGTTTCTGCTAATTTTAGTATACATCAAACCATGGTGAAGAGGTGGTTTGACAAGAGATCAAATATAAAGGTGTTCAAAAAGGGGTATTAGTTATCCTTTGGGACAAATCATATAAGTCTAAAGGAAAGCATATAAATTTCACACCTTTGTGTATTGGCCCCTATCATATTGCAGACACAATAGGAGATAACACTTTTTACCTCAAAGACTTACAAAGACTAGATGTCACACTACCCACTAATGGGTAGTACCTTAATTAATTTTCTTATTCTCCCCTTGAGGTCTTTATGGAGTAAATATATAAGATTGTTAGACTTAGTGTAGGTAGTCTAGTTAGTTTATTTTAGTTCTTTCCTTCATAGACCTTGTTTTTACATAAGCATGTATATATCTATTTGTTTTCTTTTGTTTATTACTTTGATGTTTTTTGTTATGTGTTTGCTTTTGTTACCTTATTCCTTATTTCCAATAAGTCCTTTTGGACAACCCTGAGCTCAAAGTTTGTTTAGTTTTATTGAAAATCCATAGTATAAGATTGTGGGTATGAGCCTAATACATGTACTAACCATGGGTCTAGAATATGAACCTAATGTTGTGATTTAACAAAACTATTAAAGACCAATGGAAGAGGCCAAATACTCTATGAGAGGTTAAACATTGTCTTAACCTAAATTTGTTTTTAAGAAGATTTTCACTCATAGGATGAAAGCTTAATCTATTGAGGCATAGTCATGTTTGCATGTAACAAACATCATTTCCTAGGACAATGGTTGTAACCATAGGTGATTTTATGAGGATCAAACACTTGACCAAATCCTTAAACCTAGATATGGAGCCAAAGGTATCTTTGTAAGGGATATGGACACCTAGCTAGTAGCAAATCAATGCCCAAGCCTTCCCTAAACTAGAAACATGGTTCTTAATGAATAACTAAACATGATCCAAGTCAGTGTTAATGATTGAAGATATGAAACCTAGAAGTTGTCCCCTAAATCCCAAGGGTGAATATTAAGTGGAATCAAAGCACACACACAACATGGTTATGTCTTAATGTTTGATGCCAATTTTGCAAGTGCAAGGTTTGTTTCAAACATAAAATGAATTAGATAATGGCATTAATCAAGTGGAGTGGATGACTTGGTTGTTTGTTTGAACCAGAGTCTTTAAGTTCTAATATATTACTTTGTTTCCCATAGAAGTAGCTATTTTTTAGGTTAACATACCCCCATTTTCGAAAATTGAGACCCTTGAGATACTTTAAATCTTAATCCTAAAAACATGGCATGTTTTTTAACATTATTAAAATTTAAATATCATCCACTTTAATAAAGTTGGCTTACTAATTTATGGTTTTGATTTGAGTTTGCCTAATGTTGATAATAATTGGTCTTCATGTCTTATAGTTGTAGGTTTTATGGGGCCCTATTGAATGGATCATGCTTAGAGTTTATAGAGTGACTCTATTTAAGTTTTCACTAGCCTTGGGTTTATGAAAATTTGAATCTAAATTCATGTTCTGAAAGCTTTCCTCCAAAAAAACCTAGCATAAACCCTTAGATCAAATTTGCGTTTGGTGGGAGAATTTGGTAGGAATATTTCAAATTATGACTTAAGCCTAATTTTATGGTTAGGCTTGTCATGTTTTTTAACATGACCAAAACTTAGCCAAAAAATTATGCTTAGTCCCCTTGATTTTTCCCCACTTTTATTTCCTTTACTTTCTAACTAGGCCTAACTTTTGTATTGGTAGGGTCCTTTCATTTCATTAAGCATAGCCCCCTTTATTATCTATTTAGCCTAATGTATTAATTATAACACCCCATTAATGTTTATCAACACGAAAAGACCTTAACCTTAACACTTTAGCCTTAGTTTCTATCTACCTAGCCTCACTTCTTTATAGAGCCAACAACTGGTGCTTGAGTGGAACTGAAGATCAGATGGTGCGAGGGAAACCTAAAGGTTATATGGGCCCTAGTATTAAATATAAGCTTAAGCATAAGTTTTATCATAAGGCCTTGTATATTTTAATACAATAATACTTTAGTTTAAAACATAGGTTTTTTACTTTAATTAATCAAAGGAATCAATCACGTATAAGTGCCTAGATCATGATCCAGGGTTCATGGTCACTCATAGATTTACTTTTAATACAATGAAGACATTGTCAAAAATTCAAAAGGCCTAGGAAGCCCCATGAAATTTCCATGTGGCACTCTCACATATAGGAACTTCATGAGCTTAAAATTGATATTCTCAAGACCATCATTTGATGTTTATGAGGTTGTCATTGGCATTCATGAGACCATCAACTTTAAGCCCAGCAAACCTAAAGGACTTAACGAGCTTAAATTTTATGTTCTTGTAAATGTCATTTGACATCCATGAGGATTTCATTGATGTCCATGAGGCCATAAAATTCAAGCTCATCTAACATTTTTACTTAGACAAAGGGACATGTTTTATATCATTTGAGGGGTCATTTGATATTATGCTTTAAAACTTAGCATAAAATACTTTAACCTAAGTCTATGGTATGTTAATTAATATGAAATATACTTAGATAAAAGAATTTTAACCCAAGTTATTTTTTATAACCATGCATTGATTAAATCTCATCCACCTTTTAAGATCAATGTCTTACACTGTGTCAGGCCTAGATGATCCAATAGTGCAATATCACTGATCATTTTTTAATGATTCTATGAGATCCTATGAACTCAACACATTATGGATGCTCATTCAATATACAATTAATATAAGAAATAGAGATTATAAAGGCCATAGAGGTGCCAAGTGGCATAACCATGAGGCTCAATGTAAAGATGGCCAATGACATGTGAAGGCCCATATCATGATTAGTGGCTTGCATTAATCTTTGGATCTTGATCAAATGGTGTGAAGAAAAAAAGCAATTTTTAAACAAAAATGGCTAGTGTTTTGAATGAATTTATGAAAAATTCCACAAAAACTAATAGATAGATGCAAAATAAGCACCATTCAAGCACAAAATGACAAAATAAATATCTTGTGTGCTTAAAAATGCAAACATATAAAGGCAAAGGTCAAAATCAAATATGAGGCATGTATGAGCCAAAGTCCAAGTAAGACATCACTATTAAAGCTTTAGGAGAGCACCAAATATACATAAAATCCCTAATTTGAGATTATATTGATCATAATTATGCTAAAAGAGAGTTTAAGTGTAATTAGAGCACAAGAAAATTGACCCAAAGACCATTTAGAACATTGCAGTAAGCAACTTACAAAGTTTGGAAGCCATGGTAACTTGAAGAAAATAATACAGGGATGAGAAAAAGTTGTATTTGTTTATATATAATGAAGGGAGGGTCTTTAGGGACATATACTTGCATAATGATGCTTTGATCATAGGTAATAAGAACTATTCTAAGATATTTCAAACCATTGAAGACATGTATCCCATCACAAAAGAAGAACAAAAGGTTTCCACTACAACCAAAAGGTACTATGACATAGTTGTAGTCTAAATGGCTAATCTCCACCATGTTGTCACCAAACTAGAGGTAATCCATTATATTTACATCCTTGCTCCCATTTTCAAGGATTGTAGAATTGAACAAGGTTGGATTATTCATGAAAGGACTTTTAGGAATATCACATAGATTTCCCCATTGTCATTCGAGACTTACTATAAACATTAAAAACCACAAATGGATATGCACACTATTAAGTAATGGACTAGAAAGAATCATTTAGAGACCATCCGTAGGCCATGGTTTTTGCAATGGAACTATGTGATCTGAGACCCTATTGGCAACATCCTAGTTACCCAATTTAGAGAGGGGGTTAGGGTAATCATGACCCTATTAAACATAATATTTATATCCCATTCAATGACTTATGTTAACAAGATTTGGGTGTTTGACATATACTTAATGGTAGAGAAATATCTCACTCCTCCAATTGGAGAGATGATCATCATCTATTTAGAATGGTAATTTTTATCCATTAGAAAACTAGTAACCAATTCTTCATGATGTCCTATCTATTAGATGCCTTGCTGGCCTCCACATAGATCCCTTATATAAAAAATTGGTCACCTAAGGGCATATTTATAGTCTCCCACCACTATTCAAAGCTACACATATTCAAATATAGGCATAGAATCCAATTCATCTATGACTATGTGTATCCAACCTTTGTAAAAGCCATCATAGGGATCCTTATGCCCAAGGTAATCCCTCTAATAAAGAAATATGTGGATCTAATGGGAGACATTTAGTTATATCTATATTTTATAGTGATCAAAATTGAAGGGATTTTGATCAAACCTTATAGGTTGCCTATCTATGTTCCCATCATGATAACAGAGCAAGAAATTACGTACCATCTTCTTAATGGTGTAGATAGAGTGTGTAAAGACAAAAGGAAAATCCTCCTCCATTCCTTTATTTTAACCATTGACATAACTATGTTACATAATTTGGATCAGGTGAATATTGTGGACAGGCATAAGGAATATTTCAAATTGAAACTTGATGAGCTAAAGATGTGGGACCCTAACAACACGGTCTCCACACACTTCAAATCTAAGAAATTTCCCAAGCCAATATATGTGAACCAACTCAGTGGTCATGACACCATATATAGCAAAGTAAACAATTTTGAATAAATATTGGCTAGGCTCAATGGACATAACATTATACTTGAGCATATACTAACAAGTTATTAGAAGCCCCTTAGAAACATATGGGAAATAAGGCCTTTAAAATAGAATTTATTGCCTATAATTTCAATTCCCCCTTAAGAAAAACCACAAGTGGAAGGAAAATATCTCCAAGCATAGATTACATAAGGTCTTAATAAGGAAAAGTTGGAAGAGAGACCTATTGAGGGCCCATCATCATCAGTCCCTCCCTAAAGACTAGCATCTCCAGTTGATTACCTAGACATGATTTCCTTGGAGCCTGATGAGATGGTGGAGGATGCCCTCAAGGTTCTTGCTAAGACATATGGCCCTGATGAAGAGGAGGATCATATTTAATAAGAATAATCCCAAATAGAGGAGGATAAGAGAGAAAAAAGAAAAGAAATTGCTCTGGATCTTGTCCTAGTGGCACCATTAAAGAATAGAAAGGTAGAATTGGCAATGGTCCTAGTTTGATCAAAGAAGCCAAAGTTGAATTTCACTCACCACATGAGTGAGGTCAACTTATTTAGTGATGAACACCCCATCCATGGACCAATCATCCCTTATTGGTTAATCTAAGGAAAAATGTAAAAAAATCCCCACCTAACACTACTCATGAGCCCTGACCAAGACTATTAACATTGATGTACATGATTATATCAAGCCATGGATAATGTATTTGATGAAGGAAGAGGAAGAAAGAAGAATATTGACCACTTTAGGGTCAAATAACAAGTAGATTAATTCTCTAGGAGCATTAATTATTACCCAAATGGAGGCCCCTGAGCCTCCAAAGTATATAAAACCAACTACCAAGGCCTAATTCAATCTTGAGATTACTAGGTTATAGAGAGTGATAACAATAAAATCCATGGTGGGGACTAGAGAGTTCACCTTTTAGAAGATTGAGCCATTTGTTGGCTTAACTCTAGTTGGAAGTTAGAGACTTGGTGAACACCCCATCCATGTAGAGGACATTGAATAATTGACTGAGTCTCACTCAAATCAGGTCAAAGTAAGAATCATAGGTATGAAGTAAAGAATAGCTAACTTGGAGAAGGAAAAAGAGAACTTGGAGACACAAGATGTCTTATCAGTGCCTAACGTAATGATTAAAAAGCTTGATGAATCCTTTATGAAATTCTTTGAGGTCTTGAAAGTAATGAAGCTAAGGTTAAGTGCATTGGTATAGTAGAATACAATAGCTAAGGTTCTAATAACCTAATGGGAAGCTTTGAAATATCAAATAATGGGTTTGATCAGCATCTGAGTTGAAAGGTGGATTTTTGGATTCAAAACTATAAGTTTAGGACATTTGAATGCAATTTTAGGAATCGTTGTTGAAAATATCCAAAGTTTGAGTGCATGGTCATAGGAACTAGAGAGACTCTTGAAATATGATGAGGAGCTAGTATGGAGGATTAAACAACTCCTTAGAACCATACTAACTAACCTTGCACAACCCACTACCTTAGGCATCATGAAGGATGATGAGTTCAAACATAGGGCCACCTTGGTGATATAGTAAATAATAAATAAGAGTCAAAGCTAGTCTAGGGTAGACAATAGTAGGATCCTAGATATGATCCTTAATGTAAGAGGATGGATAACTGAGGCTAAGAATATTAAAGAGACCATGGCTAGGAATGAGAGGGAATTAAATGAACTTACTGACAAAGAGGAAAAGTGTCTCTTGAAATTGGATATGGACTTAGAGCTGGTTAATGAATAGAACCAAAGGGATATGAACATCCTTTAGAAACAAAAATAAAGTTCTCAGGCATAGGGCCCACTAACCAGCTAATTAATATTCCATTTTCTAAAATCTTTATAATATTTTGAAAGAGGAATATTCTTTTGTAAAGGCATATGCTAGTTTGTTAGCATATTTACCTTCAGGTTAGTTTAGTTTGGAAAATTAAATGTATTCTATAACTTTGCAGAAAAAGGATAGTTATCCTTACTTCTTGTACATTTGTAGCTTGTAACTGACTAGTATACTACCTTGTCCTCCTATAAAAGGCAGTACTACCATTTTTTAATGGGAGGGAATTTTGAGAAGATTTTGTTTACTTTGAAAAGTTAATACAATCAAGGAATTATGAAAATATTGTCTAAGTTTGCTTGTGTCAATTATTACATGGATTTTTTCTCAATTGATAGTCTTAAGTCTTAAATTTTAATAGTTTATATGAATTCTAAGTTGCATCTTTGGTTATAGGGTTGTTAATTTGTTTTTCTGCTAGATTAGTAAAATGATCTTGAATTTACTTTATTTTATTTTCTCTAAATTAGAATTTTAAAATGTTATTTGAGTGTGGTAGCAAATATTTAAAGTAAATTTAGTTCTTACTTGTACTTCTTTATATCATCCTTGGAGGTTTACCTAGTGTGTAGTGAGAACTGAGTTTATTCTATTTTACACTATATACTGGTTAAATGCATACTAAGTTGTAATTGAAATTTTGTCATAATATTTGAGGCTACGATTAATAGTCACTTATTTTCTTTCTACCTTACCTTTCTCTTTTACTTCTTTTTTAAACAGATCACTTTAGTTTAGATTTCATTGTAAATGTCGATTTAGATTAGTTTGTAGTTTAAACTTTGATAATAATTCACTATTATTAGCATAGACATTTATACTATGTAAAGATTTGGTCAATGGTAGCTCCCAACCATCAATTAATATAAATTTTGTAGAACAAGTTAAACACTACTCTACCATTATTTCACCACAAGTAACATAGGTTGCCAAAACCTACTACTGGTGCTCTGAATTCCTATAATTCTAAAATGAGAAGTGTTCTTTGAACACTAAGGATAACTATGATACATTTAGAGGAATAAATAGGTAGGTCATAAGAGGTTGTTATCTGAGGTACATTTGGTTCATCCAACCAAGTTATTATTCTCCTCATCTTGCACTTTAGAGGAGTTGATGGTGGTTGTTGTTCAATAAAGAGGTTACACTTATGTTTTTATTGTTGTAAGGTTGTGGCTGGGCTGAATGGACTATTGAGATAGGTGGTATGGTTTGGATAATTGTGTCACACCTAACTACATATGCTTTCTTCTTGGTGACCTTAGCCTGTGCCATGGCCATGGTAACAAAAAATGGTAGGGGTCTAAATGGTGATCTAGTAAGCTTGTGAATGTGAATGAAGACATCTTTTAGAATCAAGGTGATAATAACATGTTATCCTAAGTACTACATGATGTCAAACATCACCCATGGATGTATAGAAATCAACTCCAAACACTCCTCCCACCATGTCTTTTTTAGAAGCATAATAATTGAGAGGGGGTGAATCAGTGTTTTAAAACTTTCTTTCAATTCCTCCTTATCATTCATGAACTGTAACATAAACATATAGATAAAGTACTACATAAACAATCACCCATATAAGCATGAAATAAGAATACAAAATATAACAGATCATATATGTGAGAAACCTTTAAAGGAAAAAAACCCATTGATCCCTAAAAATGGATTATAGTCCTATAAGATAAAAGATCACAATTTAGTGAAGTGCCAAATCCACATAGAACACCAACCCCAACTATCTAAGCACCAACCCAACTAGGCTTTAGCAAGCACCAACCACCTAGATGACTTAGCACCAACTCAATCACCTGATTGATTTGATCAAATCTAGAATGACTTGTTTTTCAACCAACATATGATGGCCACCTCTTCAAATCTTCACACTCTTATTCTTCCTCTCAAACTACCTTCTAAGTATCTTCACTTAATTATGTCTCTTAAAGATTGATTAGGTCATATAACCTTGATCCTCATATTTATACACACTTTTTGATATTCATTAAAAATTATATACACTCCTATGATGGTCTATAATACCTTCTTCTACTCATAATGTATTATCTCATTTACATACTCTCTACTTTGATAAATAGGCCTAAAGCTACCTTCTATTTATACAAGCCTCTTTATCATATCCATCTTGGTATTCCATATATACTTTCACACTTTTATTACCATTTAAATAGGTATTATAACATGTTTCATACATTAATATATCATTTCAATAGTGCATCCACAACTTGAAATACCAAAACCTCTTTTAGGCCTTCATTAGCACACATTATCCTTTGATATCCTTAGAACAAATTAAAATCACACACATGGAATTAAAAATTAATATTACAATATAATAACCCCTACTAATCTAATCTTAGTTCCATGACACTTTTTAGCTCTAACCACTACTTGAAGCACACCATTATTACTATTCACAATTAAGCTTGTGAACCTGTAAAAAGTATGTCTTGAACTAATGAAGATGAAAAAAATTAGATAAATAAACATGGAAATAAATCAAATATAAAAAAAATACATGAAATAATTGTCATCACCATATGATTTATACTTTACAACTCATGGAAAAATGACTCAAACTCTTCTTTGTAAATAACCCACTCAAAACTACTAGAACACTCCAAAACCCAGTCATGAACAACTCGATTTTAAACACCTAAAATAAAAATTACCATAAATATTAATACTTAAAAAAATATCCTTTTACATCTCTATACCACTATAAAATATAAAAAACACAATTTTTAATGTCAAATATTGCTCTTTCAGACCAATCTTTTGATCTCACTACACACAATCAAATGAGAACCAGACAAGCCATTTTGGCTTCAACATTTTAACCACTTTAAATAATTATTAAACCTTATACAAAGAATGGATATAACATAAAATTCCTAAAAAACAATAGCATGTTCATTATATACTTCAACTCAAGGCATGAAGCATAAAACTTATCAATGCAACTTGCTTACCTAGAACTACCAGTTTACTTTAAAGCACAGTCATGGTGGCATTGACCTTTAACACATGTATGACAAATTTAAAATATTTATAAATTATTAACATGATACTATGATACATTATAACAATATTTAATATAAATATAATATATTCAAATGACAAATATTGGCATTGCAGACCAATCTCATGACCTCACTATACATATACCTTACTGAGCCAGACAAGTCAACTTGTGAGCAACTTTTTCACTATAGACACTAATCTCCAAAACTTATACCAAAAATTATCATTTATTATAATTATTTAATAACATCTCAATTTACTTTGTTTAATCACTATTCCATGATAACACATTCCTAATCATCTTCTCATTGTTGCCTGGGTTTCTCACCATTTCCACCATTAGGCCTCTTGGCAACTGGCTAACTTGGATGACTAGTTTAACATACTTAAGGGATATTAATATTCCAAAATATTTCATGTAAATTAAACGTGAGTCTCAAAATTCATCCTCCATTCATTTACATACTTTTACTTGTTAACTCTGATTGTTATAATAAATCTCTAAGAAATGTGCACTTTCTTACAGGGTCTGCTCACACACCTAACAACCCAATCACACCTAAAGGTGAATATAAGATTTTAATACAACAAAAAATATATTTTATATTCATTTTATACCATTCTCATATATTTTTAACAAGATCTTTCACATCAAGTCCTTGTTAGGATTCTATAGATGTTTAACACATGTTTTAGTGTTAACAATAGTTTATAAAGGATTACCCCTAAAATCCAAAACCAATGCATGTAGTTATTATATATGACCCTTAACCATGTATCCTCAATATCTTAATGTCCCATTTAGAGGTCATGTGTGATAATCAACACTTGAAAGTCCTTTTTAGGTTTGCATGCCTTGATTCTATGTACTCAAGAGACCTTAAAACCATTTTTCATGCCTTTTCTTGAAAACCGTGACCTCAAAATTTGTGAACATGATTGAAAAAAATATAATAACTTTATCCATGATCAAATATGAAAAATTGTCTTGAAAATTGATCATGACCCCCCATTAGGCCACTCTCTCTCTCTCTCTACTCTCTAAACCTTAAACTATAAATCACATTAGGCCTTCAAGTTGATGTTCATGACTCTTTCCATGTGATTTCCACCTCAATCAAGATATCTAATTCTCAAACATATCAATACATCCTTCATATTTCTTAAAAATAGATCATGATGCCTCATTAAGCCAACCAGGGTTTAGAAATGGTCTAGTTGCATAATTGATTTATAGGTCATGCCCCTGTAGGCTCACCCTATAACTCTCATGAGTGATTTAATGCATCACATGAATTATCAAGAAACCTTATACATATATTCATGCATGTGTGTACTCATCTCACCAATCCATAATACTCATACCTTCTCATAAAGTCTCTTCATTTTATGACTAGTGCCATGACTAAGCTTATGAAGCACTTGAAATTTGAAAATTGACCTTGAAACACTTCCAAAATTATATACACTTATATTTGATGATCATACAATGCCAAAAAACTCTCATAATCTTTTGCTCACTTACTTCACAAAACTTTACTATGCATACCTTTTCAAAGGGTCTAGACTAGGCTTTTCAAGACACCTTATACTCAAAAACTGTACTCAAACATGCTTACCTCAATTCTTTAAAAAAAGAATACTCTTTAGACAACACTCTCACATCACTGCAATAATATGTTTTTGATCAAAATTATCTCATGACCTCATGCATACCTAGAGCCTCATAACCATGCTTACATTCTTACTTGACTTGAACCTTAAAATCAACCAACAAAAGAATCATTAGGTTTCCTTAAAATTATCTTTCAATGGAGAGAAATTAGGTTTCCTTAAAATTATCTCTTGTCACATCAATCTCATACCTCAAAGAACACTTACCATGCATCTTCACCAGATACATCTTGACATCAACCTTGACATCAATGGAAACACTTCTAAATAGTCTTGAATTTTACCTCATGATCTAGGGCACCACACTCATGTGTCCAAATAAAGTCATGAAATTGTTGCACTGGCTAGTAGTCACTATTTGGGTTTACCTCTCTTTCAAGGGGCTTGCATTGGGTGAAACATAGTAGAAATATTAGTAACAAGTTCTAGAAGGTATGTTTGGAAGTAATACAACACTTTTTGATATTTGTAAATAGATCTTATAAAAAATATAATGGCTAAATTAATTGCTCATTGTGGTGGATCATGTGATGTGTAATGTCAACTATTCATTTGGGAATTTACTTTGTAGACTTAGTGGTCTGATAGAATCTATGTGTGATGCACTCGAATAAGATGTGCATTGGTTCATCTTAGATTTCCATGATTGTAATTCCTCTTAACCCCAAAACATATAAGTCTTTAACCTCCTAGAGGATGGGAGGCATTTTGGTCTTGTAGGGAGAAATAAAATCACCCTACATAGACATGCCTAAAAATCAAGCCATTGCTTTAATGTTGATTACTATAATGGTGTTAGGGCCAATATAAATGTAATAATTATTGTAGAGATTGAGTAGGATTTAAAAAATGTACCCTATATCACCAAAGGTAGGCATATAAAGCAAGCACTTGATGTTTGTGTTCTAGAATTGATGTGGGGATAAAAGAGCAAGTGGTTCTATAGCATCTATTAGATGTAGTCAAAAGAGATTTTGTTTTACTACTCAAAGATAATCAAATAGCTCTAGGTCAGTATATTTGGTCTATCAAAGTGCAATATCAACACCCATTACTTCTTTTCTAATATCAATCAAGTTTTGGATGAGCTATGAATGATCCATGGTATTAGAATAATATAAATGAGAAACTTGTTACTTTATGCATAGTATAAATTGGATCAACTCTAAAACTTCAGCTCATAAAATGTTTGTAAAAATGAAATTTAGACTTTTTTTCAACCTTTTGCCTTTATAATTTTTATGCCTATTAGTTTCCACATAAATCTTGTGCTTAGTTATCCCTTTGATATCAATGTGAATGGTAATTTGGTAAATTTTATTTGATCTAACAATTAAGGTAGTTAGTTGTTGACACATGCATTGAGATACACCATTATATTCTTGGTTGTCCATATTGGAATACAAATTGATGATGTTTATAGGTCACTAATTTTGTGAAGATTAGATCAATCAAACCTTGGATCTAGCATTAACTCCCTACAATGAAAATTATATGGATGAGATCTTGGTAGATGTGAATTGACCATACATTTCCCAGATTTAATTATTTTCTTTCTCTTTTATTGACATTAACAATGGTGCACTTGAATTCTTCTACACATGGGTGTCATATGTTATATTATTTATCTTGGTTCCAAAATATATTGAAGATATCATCTACAAACATACACATGCACACAAATAAATATAAACATGAAAGAAAACATGCAATAATGGGAAATTGTCAATGCTACTCATAACCCATTCATTTGGTAGAAAGATATCAATTAAGACTATTGGCAGTAGGGATTAAGCCTGCATCCATTCACCCACCCTAGTAAAATTCTTCCATGTATATCTCTCAAAATAATAGTTCCTTGCTATGATATTTTGTGTCTAATATAAGACCCTTTCCAATTGATCTATAATTCACCCAAAAATGCTCTAAAGTGACTATCATATAACAAAACTAGTTAATCTTTGTGAAATTCCTTGTCATAAGTTCCTATTGTGCCATGCTTTATAACTCTATTAATGAATTTTATACATCCAAAATTTTATACATTGATATTCATCCATCTTATTCAATTCAAGAAGCCTATTTGTGAGACTCATGATCCCCTACTCTCATAACCATTACAATGCATAGACTAGGTAGCAAGTATTTCATAAGCATTATTACTTCAATCCCATATATCAACTAAAATTGATCAAAACCTATAGCCCTCTTATAATGCATTTTATACTCTTAAAGAATCATAGGAATGTAATCTTCACAATCATCCCTCTTGACATCATAGATCTTCCTTAACATCTTACCCAACACTTTATTAGAATCCTCAACTTGGTTTTTAGCTTACAGATGGTAAATAATACTTTTATGATGGGAAATCATGAATTCTTTAGTAGGAGATTTGATAGTATAATGTACAAAGTGTGTTTCTTGATCACTGATGAGAGTGATGGGGTATCCAAACCTTGTGATGATATTATCATAAAGGAATTTTATTGTGTCCTTCACCCATAGTTGGGTGTCGTAATAGCTTCAACCCATTTGGTAATGTAATATATCATAATGATAATATATAATTCTTTGTTACATTTACTTAGAGGATTGATCAGTCTTAAAAAATCAATTCCTCATTATTTAAAAGTTTTTTTAGATAATAAAGGCTACAAAGGCATTTCATCCTTCTGGTATGGCTTACCCATTCATTTACATATACACAATGTTTATCTACTCTATGTGCATCCTATAAAAGGTTTGGCCACCATAATCCACTTTGTAATAGTTTTCATGTAGCAGTTTCTTTAGAAAAATGACCTCTTGTTATTCCTTGGTGTGCTTCTTATAAAATTTGTGATCATTCATATTCTATAACTACCTTACACAATACTTCATCCTTCCCCAAATGATATAAGAGCCCATTTATAATAGTATATGGCAAGGCTCTAGTGACAAACTACTTCTTATCTCTTTCTTGGTAGTGTATATGGAATACTCCTTGTCATAAGAAATTAGTAATTACCTCAAAATTATCAAGTATCATAAAAATGTAAAATAGATGGGCATTAAGAAAATATTATTGTAGTTATTCTTGTTCTTCCCCATTCATGAGGTGGCTAAGATGATCTAGACCAATATTTTCTTTGCTTAGTTTGATGTTGATTTGAAATTAAAATTATTGAAAGATCATCAACCATCTTGATGCATAGGCTTATTGAATAGGTAGCATAGATCTCGATGATTTGTGAAAAATTCCAATGGTGTCATAAGAAAATAATGATAGAATTTTTTAGTATGAAAACTATAGATAATGTTTCTCTTTTAGTTTTCATGTAATTATTTTCTACATCAGAAAAAAAAATTATTACAAAATGTATTGGGTGGTCTATCCCCCCATCTCATAACTTCATAATCACAACATTGAATGCAATGCTAGAAGCATAAAAACACACATAAAATGCCTTACTTCAATTTGGGAAAATGATAATAGGCATAGTGACCAATCAGCACTTTAGTTCTATAAAGGTTGATTGTCACTCAAAAGTCCAAACAAACTTTGTACCTTTAATTAATAAATATTCAAATGGAGATGAAATGTCTACACATCCCTTGATAAAATTATAATAGTAACTTGTGTGGCCAAAAAACAAGTGCACTTCTATGGAGCTGACTGGTGGAGGCATACTAAGAATGACTACAATTTTGTCCTGATACACCAAAATCCCTTCACTACACACGATGTGACCTAGTAAGACACCAAAATGTGTAAAAAATAAACACTTTTTAAAATTTAGAGTAATGCATAGAGATAATAAGCATTCTATAATGAGGCAAATTTTGGGCAAGTGATCTTTAAACAAAGAGAAGATTACCCAATCATCTAGCTATACTTCTAAGAAGTTGTGAATGAAATCCTTTAATATAGTTACCATTGTTTAAAAAAATTTGTAGTGTATTATTGAGGCTAAAATGAATTACCTTATATACAAATAATCCCCATTATATGTCAAAAATTGTCTTAGATCTATCTTATTCTATGATGTGTATTTCGTTATAGCTATTAAACCCATCCGTGAAGGAATAAACTTCATGACTTGTGATAGATTCCAAGACTTCATCTATGAAGGGAATAAAAAATAGATCATTCAAACATGTGCCATTTAAAATTAGATAGTAACCACATACTCTAACCTCCCCTATTTTCTTAGGCTACACTACGATGGGACTAACCCAATCTACCTTCTCTATGAGATATATTATACCTACTTCTTGCATTCCATCCTGTTCAACCTTTAATTTAAACTTCATGTTTAGATTCAACTTATATGGCCTTTTCTTTATGGGTCATACACACTCCTTGAGATAGATATATATTTTACCTAAGGAATTATCTACTCCTATAAATTATAAAAATTTTGTGGGAAATGCATCTTTATAATCCTAGAGGAGTTGCATAGCTTTTAAAACTTTAGATTTAGTCCAATAGTCACCTATATGTGCCAGTTTTAGAATCTCTTTACTTTTGATGTTTTCCACGTGTTTTTTAATAGGTTGATAATAAATATTACACTTTTCCTTAGAAATAGAGTATTGCATCATTCTTTGCCCTTCGTTCTCTAGAATCTAGATGTTGTATAGCTTTTCTTCTATAATGGGTTTTATGACAAGATATTTTAATGGTTCATTTGGCCTTTCAAGTTCAAACAAATTAGTTAGGTCGATATCATCATCAGTATCTAAATCTTTAGTTTCTTCCTCTTCATTATATATTCAGTGAAATAGATGTATAAGCGATTATTCTTCCATATTGGTAGCTTTAAATATTTGTAGTGTTCTATTTAGATCATAGGCTATGTTCTTCTAAATAATAGACTTCATCATGGTGATTAAATCCTCTATGCACCCATATCATAAGAAATGTTTGATTTTAAGCAGCACATTATGAACCATGGGATTCTCATCATCAAAAAAAAAGCCTAGATGAAGTCACTCTACACCTGCACCTAATGTTCTATCTCCCTCTTGTATTCTTGATGTATATATCAAGATGATGGTAAAGGGGTAAGTGTATAATTAATTATATGAACCTAGTATTTAGGTACCACTTGTTCTTCAGTCCAAAACTCAACACATTTATGGATATGGATTTTAGGGCACTCGCCTTCTTAAAAATAAAGCCAATTACTTCTAATGACCTATGGTAGTTCAAACATACTAATCGTAAGTTTTCATGGATCATCCCAATCTTGTTGATCATTTCTATGAATTATCCATCATGTCACTACAACTCCCTTCAAAGTGTAATTCAAGGCATTATCCCTCTAACTGATCATAACCACATGAACTTATAGGTGTCTAATGAATTTTTTGATGTCCTCATTTGTATAGTATGAAGGAAGTTGTCTTTCCATAGAGAAGACCATTCTCATAGGCTAGAGTTCATGATGACCATGAGCCTAATTGAGTAAATGTGTATCTGAGTCTCCACTTACACATGAAGCTATTTCCCAAGGTAAGGTTCCTTCTCTGGTTGGCTCTATATAATCTTACATATGATCATCTACTTGATATATAAAATCAACTTCTAAGTGATTAAGAGATTTAGAAGACATGGATGCATAATCCTCTATGATAAACTGAGGTGCCAACAAATGAGTAACTACCAATTTGGGATTCTATTATTCATGTCTTCAACTTTGAGTGAGTAAAGACTAAACATGAGGTTTATTATGCTTATACAAGAATTTTCACTTGATTGTGCAAAAATTTTTTTAGTTCTCCTTAGAGTTTACCTTTATCCAACTAGTTTTTTATGTAAAATAAAGAGATTCTAGTTTATATAAAATGATATAGGGTCTATGTGCCTTATGTAAAAGAATGACTATAATCTTATATCCTTAATGCACCTCTAACTAATTTTGCATTGTATTGATAGTCACCTAACCATCATATGCCCATTTATTTCCAATTAGTATAGTGTAATGAGTTGTTAACTTTATATCAATGACTTCAAATTCACCTCATAGTCATAGTTCTATGTCTTTGATTTCAATGTCTTCTAATCTACCAATGGGTTCAACTCTTCCAAAGTCTACTAAACTCAGAGTCACTAGGTTGTAACTTAGAACTGGTCATCCAATCACCTCCCATGTAGACCTAGGGATCATGTTAACCATTCTACCAAAATAAAAGATAGTATTTATAATTTCATATCCTATAAATTCAATGTCAATTCACACATCTACATCCCATGGCTTCTTTATTTTTACATACTAAACAATTTTTTATATCTTCTATTTCCCTTGTGTACATTCCAACAAATTATGTAGTAATTTTTTAATGTTTCAAGAAATGTCTTCAATATGTAGTGTACTTAATAGTTTCAATAAATCTATCAATGTAGTAACAACTCCATCTTAGCATATAATGCACATAATCTAACCATATATTTTGGCATCTATTGCTATAACATCTCCTTTAGTAGTGTCTTGTTGTTGAATATTTTTTAATACTTGTGCAACTTTATACATGAGCCCCTTTTCTATATTTGGGTCTAGGTATTTGTCCTATTTTGATTTCTATATTCCTTAGTCTTGAGGCATTTTGAGAGGAGGCAATCCTCTCTCTATGTATTGGATCCTTGTCATGGCATTTAAAAATACATCCTCCTTAGGCTACATAATTACCATGTTAACATTACTGATGGCCTTTTTCTTTCTTTTCTTTTCCAAAATAGGGAAAACTTATATCTCATGCTCCTCATATACCTTAAAATATATGCAATAATATTGTCTTTGGGGATTCAAAGGGTAATTTCATTGCACATGATTATACTCTCCATATAAGTAACATTGTAAAATAGGGCATTGTTAATTATTTCATTTGGCACTTTAGTAATCCCTTCTATATCCACCCTAGATCTTCATCTATTTGACTAATAACCTCCTCTATAACCTCCCTTTTACTATATTGTAATCTATTGCTAATTTTATTGGGTATTATCTCCAATCCCAAATTATTATTGTGAAACTTGTAAAGTCCAACTAGGTTATTGTTGGTACATCATTATTAGATTATAAGGTGCTAAGTATTGGTATTATAGTGATGGTGGTGTCCAACCTAGTGAAGGAGGGGTGCATCTAAATAGACCTTGAGGATGGTATCAAGGCAGACTTAGAATTAATTATGGACCTTATTGTTTTACACAACCCTTATCAACCTCTAGGCCTAGAATCATCTATGTCACCAAGGAAACTTGCTATGCAGTGATGTCAAATACATTCTTTGTTATATATTATTTGAGATCTTGCAAATCCATAAAATTATTTTCATCATGATTGTGAGATTTACAAAAATTATAATACAAACTCTATGATATTTTGACATACTATTATAGGAGATGGCATTGTATTGTTACATTCCCTACTACTCTATATAATTCATAAAACTCTATCTTGATCTTAAGATAATCATTCTTGTAATGTCCTTCTTTCCCAAAATTTATGTACCATAGATTTAGCTTAAGTTTATATGCTTCATGATATTTTTCCATCCTATTCATAAAATATTGAAATGTATTTTCAATATTAGAACCCATTATGGGAGCTTCCTCATAATCTTCAATTTACTCCACCTAAAAAGTAGCAGCTCTAGCAACTACCTTAGTAACATATTGGGTATGTGTTATAGAAAACCCAACCTTAGAGTGTAGTCATTTGATAAACCATGTAGATTTATCTTTATCTTATAATTCAAACTCCCCCTTATTAATAACATCTAAGAATCTATGATCATAATCATATATTGACTTTTCTAACTTCTACCTAATCTCCTTTAGGTCTTGAATTGTCTGACTTGTACATTTCTTAATTTTAAATTATGAAATGAGCCACTCCTTAACCTGCTATAGATTTGTTTGAGAAATATCTCTATAGTATATAAATTCAAGTTATCTTCCTTTTAATACCCCTATTAATTCTCACATCTTGATATCCTCATTGGTAATACCCTTAGCTTTCCATCTCATCTCACATGTTAATAAATATTGCTCAAAGTCCAAATATCCATCATATGTCACCAAATTGATAAATGATCCTAAAGTACCCATATTATAAATCGGTGTTGAAGGGATCTAATACACAAATATTATAGTGGGAGTCTACATTTTTTACAATCTTCCTATATACTAAAAATATTTACCTATGCATTGGGTGAGTTTATCTACACATTATCTTTTTCTGTATTTCCTTATTTTCTTTGCTTGGTTTCAATGAACCCTGCATCCTTTAAAGCATTACAAATTGATGTTATTTTAATTTTGGTACCCTATCAATGCACTCATCATAAAAATTTACCTTTCCCAACTATGTTTTATTTTTCCTTCTAGTTTAAATTTTTTACTAGAATATAACAAATTGGGTTGTCGGGATGTGTACTCTTCCAATTAATGATTATTTCCTATGACTTCTTATCCTTCCATGATTAAACCTAAAATTACTCTAACTTTATCTTAGTTGTTTTCTTGATACTTCATGTCCTTATTATGATAATACCCATTCTTATAGCTACATACTACATCTATCAACTAACTGATCTACCTATATATTATTTTCATCTTCATTTTTGAACATCTCTTATTCCTATCATTCTTTGTCACTTCTTTCTTTCTATCAACATTCATATTCTTATTTGATATCATATTTATTTGTCTTTAATTATTCATCTCTTTCTTATATTTCATCACATCTTCCTACTCATTCATCAACTATTTTATTGCTACTCTCAACTCTAATCATAGATACCTAGGTATTTTTCTATTTACTCTATCTATTCTATTATCACAGCTCACATTATGAATCCATACTATTATTTTGACTCTTTTTCCTTTATGTCTCCATTCTATATTCAAGTTTAAGACTTATCTACTCATATAATCATCATTCATTATCATGTTGTACACACCCCCATACACCCTAAGTGACTACTCCATATTAGATGGAGTAGGCATCATGGCCTTGTCCACAAACAACATATTCACTAGGATAGGTAGTAATTATAAAATTTTCCCTCAAATTACTCTAATGAATAAGTCCTTGGTAGCTTCAAAAGTTATGTATCCTTTCACTACAAACTCATTATATATCTATCTAGTATAGTATTAACCCAATGATCTATTGCTCTTGTCTAATCATTTTCCAAACTCTATAACTAATTTATCTTTTCTTCAATCCAAATTATAGTATCTTCCATTATTAGGTTAAATAAATAATATTCCAGCTATGTTAATAAGTTAGCTAGTAATTTAGGAAATTCACACCAAAAAATTTCATAAATTTCTCCATAAATATTCTCTCAAATAGTCTCCTATATGGTAAGACTAATCCTTTTTTATTCTTCATCTATGAAATTACATATCCTCTAGTCCAACCATATCTCAATATCTCTCTACCCTAGTAACCATCTTAGCATAATTTCTTCCAAAAGGAATTTCATGCTCACTGCACCATTTTTAGTAGAGGTTCCTAAAGCATTAGAACATGTTAAACTTGAGGATAGATATGAGATACTTTATGTGCATAGAGTATTTTTATAATAAAAAGATAGGAATTTGGATGATAGAAACATAATAAGCATTAATTATTATAATTTATTAAGGAATTAATAATAACTAACATGGTACAAAATGAAATAATACATTGAAAATAGTTTAGATAGAAAGTAACCAAAACATTGCACAGAAGAATATATGCAAGGAACATAATAAGAAATCACATAGGTAACCATAACCAAATAATCTATACTAAACTCTTCTAAAAAATGGAACCCTCTTCTTCTTACAATAAAAATTACATGTGTGTGTGTGTGTGTGTGTGTGTGTGTGTGTGTGTGTGTGTGTGTGTGTGTGTGTGTGTGTTTAGTATATGATTGTTCATCTTCTTCTCATACTTGGTGCCAAAAGTGGAGTCTCTTCACATTTTAGTGTATCACAAGTCATAAAGATAAGATAAAATAGACTATAAAATGACAAAATGAGTTCATAACACAAGAATATTAGACAAATATCCTTCATATATTTGAAATCCACCTTATTCTACTAATAATGAACAATTAAAACCATCCCTCATAACTCCCTTATCTTGTTGCCTTGGTGGTGAGTGGTATCAATGAGCCTTTTGGACATTAGATGTCTGTTTTTGACTAAGGTTATCTCCATAAAAAGGATGAGAATGCCAACCTAGTCAAATCCTTTTGATTTTGATAGTTACAAAGGCAAATTTATGGTCAAATTAGGCCTCCATGAAGCATTGAGTAATCATCTCTCCTTTGCATGTCAATGGGGATTAGGAAACTGATCCATCCTCCATGATGGATATGAAATGTGCCTACTCACCTACATGAGGTAGTTACATGTATTTTATTACCATAAATTCACTCCCTCGTTATCCCTCTATGCCAATAGGTATCTCCCTTAATTGACCAAGTAGGCCTACTAGGTAAATAGGCCTAGTTGCTTAGTGTTAGATACATAGATGATCATGATGTTCACATATAACCTTTAAGGGTGGATGACTGATCATATTTAAAGTCTATAAAAACATATTATACCATTACTTATACCTTCTAATCAATATATACCTACAACTTTTGCTCCTTTGGGTGACTAAGTCACCTTTCATTAGCATTTCTAGACTAGCTCTTTATCTTAGACATGTATGATCATTTATAGGGAGGTTTGAGAGTATTTTATTATCTACTAATTTGTAAAACACTTCTCACCACCTTCCTCAATGATATAAAATTATTCATTCAAACCTATACCTTGAATCCATCACTAAATCTTTCCAAAATAATATTTTTGATGGGCCCGTATAATTATATATATAGAACAATGCCATGAATGGGACCTCCTCAGAGTGAATAAAGTGTTATAAGTGTATAAAAATTCATTTCAATGTATTTGTATACAAATTCCTCAAGTTTTCCTTTATCGAGTTTCTATTTAGGTTTTACAAGGATTTTAGTGGCCTACCATCTTAACGATGGTTCATATAATACAAGCCTCAAATCCAAAACTTATTTCCATGGAAGTTGAGTTCATATAGCCCTTAAAAATACAAAATATATCTTATTCCCATGAACCTTGTATGGTGATTTGTGAGTGAAAATTGGTAGCCTTTAAGTTCTTTCTAGGCATTATGGGCATGTTGATAGTGTTAGGGATTGTTCATAGGGTTGAGCTCCTAAATTTAACTCTTTCCTCCATGGATAGTAAGTGTATAGTGTTACCTAACTCCCTATAATATAATTGGTCATGAGTCACCTTTCCATGTGAGATATGAGCATTATAATTTGTAGTTCAAGATGGTAAATTAGGGTATTAAAGCTTGAGATGGGTAATAGGACTAGAATAACCACTTCCTTACCTTCCTCTACCTATAACACCTTATTTAGGACCTAAATTATCACTATACATCTCTTCATGACCTCATGCCTACCATGGGTATTTGAGTCTATCATCAAGATGGAAATGGGGTCTTGAGGGATCAAATAAGGCCTTAGGTCTTATGGTCTTAGATTGAGTTTCAAGAACTTGAGTCACTTGTAGGTGTATTGGTGGATTTAATTTTATCATAAAACCCTTTTTCATATATTTTCATTCTCTTACACTTTTCATTATTTTTATAGACTCTCATATCTACCCTCTCTTTTATAGGTCTACCTTGAGCAACATTGCCCAACTTGAGTGTTTGATTCAGGTTTTATACCAGAGACCTAAGTAGTTTCTTCTCTTCTTCTTTAGTATTTATAAGGTTAGAAACTCATTTGACATGCTCTCATAATCTGGTAACACCTTTTAAACTTGGCCTCCATGGATCATGTTCTCTAAACTCATTTATGTAATCATGCACATAGGTCTATGACTACCTATTTAGGCCTACTAGACTGAATAGCTTATCAAGGTTCTTGTTTCCTCTAAGGACTAAATCATTCTAATGAAAAACAATGTGATACTTTAAAAATCAAGATAAAACACCTCTTTACCTCTCCTTCACTTCACTTCCATGTATGGTTCTATCATATTCAACACACCCCACTCTATATTTTTATTTGAAAAGTGGGAACCCCCCCCACCTTTTTTAAATAATGAATATCTTAGAAGGGAAATTGCGAGTTATAAGTGTTATAATACTTTTGATACTTGTAAAAAACTAGTGTTTATAATGTTAAAATCATTTAGTGTTTTATTTCTTGTAAAGCTCATGTTTAGACTAACCAATTAATGAAAAGGACAGAAAGAGTGGCTTTGAATGATAGGTATTTAAATTATACTACTTTTAAGTATTCATTCTTTGGAAAATTCACATTGGTAAATTTTATCAAAATAATTACTTCAAAAAATTTTGCTTTAAAAATATTCTTTGCAAAAACTTTCTCATTGATGATGTCATTTCAAGAACTTTCCTTTTGGTAGGTTTCACATAGAAATATTTCTTTTCAAAGAGATTTCATCCAAAGAATTCATATAGAAAAATTTGGTCTATGGAATTTTTATTTTGGAAAGTTTTATTTCATTAGGTTTCACATCAAAAAAATTCATTTTGGAGGAATTATTTTATAAGGTTTAGACATCAGCAAGTTTGATCCATAAAAACTTTCAATATGACACCATTTCACATCAGTAGCTTTCTTCATAGTTTTAGTCCTTGAGATCTTATTCATTGACAACTTTCATATTAGAGACTTCAATATGGAAACTTAGTCTTTGGAAACTTTCATATCAAAAGGATTATATTGAAAATATTTGTATCAGGAACTTTTACTTTGGAAACATTCTCTCTAGGAAGATTCTTATCGGAGACTCTTATGTTGGGCATTTACACATCATAGACTTTGTATTAGAAGCTTTCATTTTGGAGACTTTTTCATGAAAATATTCCTGTTATTAGGTTTTTTCATTGATAAATTTTTTTTAGAAACTTCGGGAGCTAATCTCTCTAAAATACATTTTATGCTTCAGAGTATTTTATCCCAAAACCAAAGTTTAAATTTTATTGACTAGGCCATACAATGACACATGGAAAGAGTGGAAGGTTACACCATACCACCCTGAATGACAAAACATCCTACATGGCATGCACACTAGGATAGGTTAATTAAATTTGGTTTTAATGAAGGTGACAAGCTCATAGACATTAATGGGTAATGGTACACGAAATGAAAATCAATGCAAGAGGTCTATTTACATCGAGACCCTAATTGAGTTCAATAATTCAATAATTTGAGCTTGAGTAAACTTTAGCATCAAGTGATCCCAAATCCCTAACTATTATCATAATGATTTATAACTTGAGAGATTCAGCTAAGTGACAAGACACCATTATCAAAATCTTGCAACATACTAGTGCCTAGTAGAGTTTAAAATAACATCATCATCTAGGACCTACAAGGGATCTCTAACACCATCTAGGTTCTCAATTAAGGATTCTATGGAATACCTTGATACTATGTTTGATACTACTACATTCTAAGGGAATTATTTAAATTATTCAATGTTATGGGAATTAGTCAAGAACATGGAATCATTTTCACTTGATGAAGATATAGTAGCTGAGGATATGAGATTGATAAAATACCTACTCCCATTCAAGCATCAAGCCCTAAACTATGCTACTACAAAATTAGAAGTAATTCCATGCATTGATTTGATACAAGGTCTATTTTTTGATAAAATAAAAATGGATGGAGGATATCTTCATTATGTAGACAATGAAATTTTTATCATGTGTATATTTAGATAAACCTTAAATAGGTATTTAAGCTTGCCTATTTTAGATGTCACATATTATTATCACGTAGATTTTGCACCTGTTCCTTGATGTAGTAGCTCGTTGTGCAAAAACTAATAATATAATGGGAACACCTCCAAGCCATATGACCTTATATAATTAAGGTGAAATTTTAGTGAAGGTTGGTTTCCTTTCACTAAATCTAGTCCAATTGATAAAATACCAATATATAAAAATTCCACTCCTTTAGTGTTATTTCTCCTAACCTAGGGTTTTGACTGGGAATAGAGTTTGAGAATGAAATTTCCAAAAATAAAAATGGTGATTGGACCAAATATTTTTATAGTGGATTTTAATTATATATTTAATGAACACAATAGAATAAAAAATATATTGAAATTTGTTTGAGAACAAACTCATGCAAATGGGAAATTAAAGGTGATATTTTATTATTTTTCATAAAAGGAACAAAATTATTTTATTTTAATAAAATAATATTTCATAAGGGCATAAAATACCACAAATGAAATATTGTGACTAAAATAATAATTAAAACTTCCATAAATATTCAAATAACTTGCATACACAAGGATTTCTCAAACAAGAAAGGCAAATCTTCAATTATTTTTCATTCTCCAAGTTACAGATTGTAGAAAATACATTCAAAATGTAGAATAATATTACTTACATCAAAAATATATATTAGTCTATGGTTTTTTCCCCATATCTATACAAAATATCTCATAAATGAGATGTAGTTACTAGAAACTCCAATGCTTAATAGAAGAATCAAGCAAATCTAGAACTTCTTATAAAAAGAGGTGTGATCTTTATCTTGTGGCATCCTTGGCCTAGTAAAAAGGTTCATAATATAGCATGCAAGAGTAGGGTGTGATCCTCAACTTGGTGTGGCATGGATAGACTTGAGAAAACTTTATGCAATGGCTTGGGTCCTCTTCATATAGCTGCAAATGGCTCTTCATGCAATATGGGGTGACAAAGTGTAACTCATTCATTAAATTAAAGATAAATAAGAAATAAATTAATTTAATATTTTTAAAAACCCTAAGTTAAAATTTCCAAGTGAGACTTTTACAACTTGTAATTCATACCACTTTGTCAAAACTGGAATTGCAATTTCCAATATATGCTTTCACAACTTAAGAAATTAAAACATTATCAAAATGAAAATCATAATTTACAAGTCTACATTTTACAATTTCCATCCTATCAAAATAGAAAGTTTAAAATACACATGGTTCTTTTTTAAAAAGAGATATAAAATATAGTTGAAATTTACAAGATGCAATTTTACAATATTTTACAATAATTAAAATACAATATATGATAATGTTTTTTAACAGAAAGAATTAATCAATATCCAATACTTATTATACCTCTTTATATTTCTTGTCATGTAGTCTCTAAACACATGCATCAAAGGCCTTGAATATCTCTTAAATTCTATCTTCACCTAATCCAAATTAGTAGAGGCTGGTGATCTCATAATCTGTTGCTATATCAAAAAAAATCCTTCTCAAATATTTATATGTTTGAATCTCCTTACCAATCTAATCCAATATATTTTGATACCTGATGTAGTGGTGGATAGATTTAAAGGTAAAAATGGTGCCTCATGTATATTCCTTTTCAACCACTTCTTTGAATTTACTTTGTACTTCCTCTATTGAAAGGATATTCTCTTCATAATCTATTGTCCTACATGACAATTTATTCAAGAAATATTTCATGTCATAAAACATGTCAATGGCCTTGTCATGGGTAATTTTGGCCTTGTGATCAACCTCTGTAAGTATTTTTATCCAGAATTGAGCTACTTTGTGTAATTCTTATTTCTCTCCATCATTTTTCAATATTTTTCCATCAAGGAGGATGTTTATATCAATAGAATATATAGTTGTCAATTTAGGATAGTAAAGATTCAAGGTTTGTACCTCTCCCTCATACTTATTTACCAGTCCTTTAAGGGCTTTCCTTATTTCTCTCAAAACATTTTAATGATCCATTATCATGTTAATGAATTTAATACCTTTGGAGATGAGCTCCTCTGATGATTCCTTAGTATCATTTCCCATGCTTTCAATTTACTTTGTGTAATTCCTATTTCTCTCCATCATTTTTCAATGTTTTTCCATCAAGGAGGATGTCTATATCAATAGAGTCCATAGTTGTCAATTTAGCATAGTAAATATTCAAGGTTTGTAACTCTCCCTCATACTTATTTACCAGTCCTATAAGGGCTTTCCTTATTTCTCTCAAAACTTTATAATTATCCATTATCATGTTAATGACTTTGATACCTTTGGAGATGAGCTCCTCTGACCATTCCCTAGTATCATTTCCCATGCTTTCAATTTTAGTCATTACATCAAGTGTTTATTGATATGTGATTTGGGTGACTAATTGTGCTAGTTCAAGTTATGTTGATAGACTAATAGGCTCTATGAATTTATTTAATGTAGTTTTAAGTTATTCAAACTCATTAGTGACCTTGTCACTATCTATTTTCTCAAAGAGGGAGTTGATGATAGATTTAACATCATGTTTAAAACCCTCCCTCGTAGGCCATCCAAGGTGAACCTTTGACACTTGATAGTCCCCCACCACTAGATATTATTCTATTTATTTGGTGTGAGAATTGTAATATCCACATATATTTCCCTTGCTGAGTCACATAATATTATTGAAAAGGTCTAGGGAATAGTCTTGGATTTTTTTGTGCATCTAAAAGACCAAAATCCAATGTACTAGGAGAAACTATTTTCTCATGTTTCTTCCCTACTATTTGTGTTATCCAAGTAGGTGTAATATCCTACTGTGTAGACATTATCACTTGATAATATATAGCTAAAGTTGTTACACTAGTAGGCATGGTGATATGTATTGAATCTTGAACTAATATAGTTGTTCATTGATTGACAGATGTATTTATAATTTCATCTTCATCTGTAGGTTGAAAATCCACATTTACATCAAGAACTTATTTCTCTCCTATCTCCACTAAATGTGTTGGGGTAATTGTGGAAGTGGAAGAGGTGGGGGAAATATGAATATATGTGTCTACTAGTGGTGTTGGAGATGGAAGTGTTATTAATGGTTGAATAGACATAGGGATTCAAAACTTGGGGATTGGTAGAAGTGTGGAAGCCAAAACATGAAATGAGTTAATTAGAGTGTAAGGGATACTCAAGGGTGGTAAGGTAGGCAAGATGAAAGGGGATGAAGATGGATTAGTACTTATCCCAAGATTTGGGATGGATAGTGGAATTGAAGTCAAAATGATTGAGTCTATGGATATATATTGTTGAGTTGTGTTAGAAATCAATAGGGATGAAATGGAGGGAATTGTAAATGGAATGAAAGGAATTATGGAAGGATGGAATGGAATTGTGGGAGTAGGGAGTGAAATGGAAACTTGAGTATCTACTAAAGGGGGACACTAAGTGTCCACTTAACTTATTTGTATAGGCTGTAATAGACTTATTATTGTGGGTAAAGTGGTGGGAATGGAAGATGGGGTCACTTAGGGTATAGGAGGAGTAAATACAAGAGGTGCAAGTGTTGGAGCTATGGGAAAAATAGAGATGTTTTTAGGATGAACTATAGAAATAGAAGTTATCATTATCATTGAGATAGGGGTTGAATCTATGGATTCTTTAACTATAGTTGTGTCCTTAGATGAGATGATTGGTTGGTCTATTATTGATTTATCTTTGCTTAAATACCCCTTCTGGGCCTTATATTTTGTATTTTTATTATGAGAGGTCATTGGCCTCTCTGATTATTCTCTTATTGTGCTAATGGGACCCTCTATTGCTATTAGAATTCCTTGATCCTTAATCTTTAATACTTTCTCTATAATACTCATTATATCTTTGGTCACTTGGACCCCTTTATTCCTTATGCAATTGAGTGGTTTGTTTATTATATGTGAAGTTATATATATCAAAGAGAAAGATTCAGGGACTAACCACCTTACTACTAGAAGACAATGAGTAATGATTTATTTGTATTAAATTTTATCCATTAGGGACTCATCATCCACCAAGACCTTAGGGACTAGTGCTATATCAAAAAATTTAACCTAATACAAGGTCATTATCTAGTGGTCCCTCAATCCAACCTCCTCTTCATTATCTAATCCTCCCAATAATCTTCAAAATATAGAACATGGGAATATATGGAAATTCCCAATATGGTGGTGATGTTTCCATGAACATCATAGTATGGCCTTGCCTCTAAAGCCCTCAGTGTAATCTATGTCATTTCTACCTTAGCACACTTGAATCTGAATAGGGAGTGGCATGTGTATGTTTTAGGTATAATCACTGAGAAGTGGGGTGAATCAATGAGCCTATAAAATCTAACTTCAATTTCAATCCTTTTAAGTTTTTAATCAATTACCATAATCATTCAATAATAATACACAACATTCATAGAAATGAGCAAGAGAGATAATGCAAGTTCAAAAACATAACACATAACATATGTGGGAAACCCTCTTAGGGGAAAAACCTATCTAGAACCTACAATTGGAATACTATCCTATAATAAAAATAAAAAATTTAGACTAGATACAAATGATGAAGGAACTACCATCCATTATTTTATTAAGACTAAAATCCCACAAGGAGTTACTACACCTATCTAGCTGAGCTACCACAAAAACTAGACTTTTATCAAGTTTCACCTTACAAGGAAGCTAAAACCCCCTTAGATGATAATCTACCTTAATAAATCCTATGAACACATCCACCTTTAAATTGATGTCTTCAACACCTAATGATGGACCTATGATTATCACTCTTCACCTTCACTCATACTCAATCTACAAGATTACTATTCTACCAAGAAAATTATGACTTATAGGTCATAAAAATAGTCCTTAATCTCTTCTACTCTTCAACTCATCCATTGGGAACCCACCCTTTCCTTTTCTTCACAAAACTAAGCTCTCAAATTAAAATTACACATGTCACTCTCATAGTCTCAAAACCATCACATTTGGTTTCACTATTTATAGAGCATTCATGATCATCACCACCTTGGTCATCCATTAGGCATGTCTTAACCTGTAAGTAATCTATCGCATCGATGTACAACTCAATATCAACCACATAGGCTATCCATAGTACTCATGTGTCACCCTTGAGTAGATAAACTTTTAAATTAGGCCCTTTTAGCTCTTTTATGTCTCACGGAGACCTATTCACCTATTTAGCATATTATTTTATTGTTTTCAAAATGTTGGATTTTTATTCCTATTTAATAAACAAGTCTAAGTGGGAGAAATTAGTAAATAATATTCCTAATTAAAGCTACTAATTTGTGTAAATAGATTGTGTTTTTACCTTTTATGGATATAGTAATAAGTGAGAAAAATTGGAAATTAGCTTATTCTGGCTAGTCTGGACTGAGACAAGGTTTTATACTGGATAAGTAAGACTAAGAAATAGCTAGAAATAGGTCTCTAGACTTTATTTCTTGATTGGATAGGATCATCAAAAATAAGACCTCTTATTGTATAGCATTGTAGTCTTATCCTAGCAATGTTGTCCTAAGGCTAAAAACTTTTTGGGTTCTATTTTGAATGCTTGTGTAACCCTATCACCAAAATTTTAAGGTTTGAGACCTTACAAAGCTTGTTGTGTGCCTATTTTAATCTTTAAAACCCTGAGGAGCTCTTATTTATTGAACTTAAATGCAAACTTGGGAAAGAGAGAGAAAGAGTTAGTGTGTAAAGGATATGTTTGATGCACTTCACATCTCATGTGTGGGCACACTGCTTACATATCAATACTCTAAAGAGGAATCAAGATAATGTAGTTCTCCCATTAAAGTGTTTGGTGCAATTTATGTATAATAAATGTAACTAGAATGAAAAATTGGATGTGATTTAGGTGGTAAAGGACTGGTGTAATGACTTCAGTAGGATTGAAATAATGTTGGAAGGTTGTGTGAAAACAATAGGGAAGAGTGCTTGAGTGTACTTACTTGTATTCTTGCATCTCTCTTGAAAATGAGTGTCAACCCTTATAAATTGACTTAGAATGGCCTTTAATATAGAAAAAAATGATCATGAGTTAAATAAATTCATGTTAGGATAACAAGGTAAAATATAAGGAACTAAAATAATCTAATCATTAAGATAAAAAATAAACTTGGACAACAACATCAAAAATAAGACACCCTAGGTTCTAATGCTTCTATCATATTTGGGTGCTATTGTCTAGAGGAAAAAAGACCTAGTGGGATGGATCTAGGATTAGAAGGGATACCTGGGTTTAAAAAATCTAAGTCAAAATTTATTTGGATGACTAGGAATTAGTGAAAGAAGTAGCCTAGAAGGGTTGTGTGAGCCAATAGGAGGACCTATAGATTAGGTGTCTTAGACATACTAAATTTGTACAATTTCACATTTTACATGACTAAATTCCCTCCCCCCCACCCTTTATTATAATGATACATCAAAGTGAAATACTAGGATAAAGGAAAATAAGAAGCATACCTAAACTTACCTATAAGGGTGAAGCTCATGAAGCTATGTGATGCTAGATGTGCTTAGAGAGATCACCCTATGAATTATGAATTTGCAATGAAAATATAAATTAGATTAATTATTATTAGATATGATATATCTAAAATAAGAATGTACAAAATATTAGTAAGAGGAAGAAAAAGGAAATAATTCACCTCACCGGGTACGTGAACCAATATAAAACCTATTGTGATACTAGAATGTGATGGATGATGCTGAGTGTGTGTTGAATCAAGAGTAATATCAAGAATAGAGTTGAGTACTCAATTCCTTAGAATGTGGCTCAATAATTAAAATTTTCTCCCTTAGGATCCATCACCAATAACTATGTGAAGTTAAAATATCATGTGTGTGCTAATCAATGTTTGAACTATGTGTCCAATCCCTCTAAATAGGTGGTTAAAGAATACAAAGGTTAGCTAGACCTTTGGCTCCATCATTTCCTCATGAAGTAAAGTTATGAAGTAATACTATTATAAAATAGATGTCATATGATATGGATCATGTATCCCATGGATGTGCTAGAAATATGACAATGTGGCATGGATAACCTAAATGTGTGTTAGAAACTAGGCCACTCTTGGCCATTTTGAAAGATGGAGGTAGGATTGTATGAAAGCCTCACCAAAACTAATGTAAAATGATTATGTGAAATCCAAATAGGGAACATGGGTACTCATAAAGATAAACATATATGAAAGTTTAACTTAAATGTGATGCCAACTAATTATAGATGAAGTAAGGCATGTAATTGTTAAGAATGCCTAGAATAAACTGAAATAAAAAAGAAAATAAGATCAATGTGCCACACACATTACCCCAAATCACTGATGTTTGGAACATGGATTTTGATATGAAAGTTATACAAAATTCATAATCTAAACTAAAATCAAGAACCATCATGTAGTTCATGATAACACTCCTATATCTAGATTCTTTAAGAAAACTATAATAAAACTGTTGAATCTGACTAATCTAAAAGTGAAAAAACTATTCTTAAACTAAACTTTTTGCCTATTTTTAGAAATCCTAAGTGTTTTCTTGCCTAGATAAGAGGGCCAAAATGAGGACACCCCTATTTTTGTCACTATTATCCATTTCCAATGTTATTTTCTATTGTGAAAACTGATTGTTGATATGAAATTATCATTTTTTTCTCTAGTTTGACCAGTTTGACCTTTAGATTCTATACTAAGTGTTATGAATGCTACTATTTTTACTATTAATAGGTTTGATCTCTATGAAAAAACCATATTTGATGCCTCCTCTTCTAAGGGTAAGAATGATGAACCTATAATGACTATCCTCAAAAGAAAAGAGTCTTATAAGTGTGTTAAACTATATAGATATAATATATAGCATTGATATTTGATAAGATATATTTGTATATAGCAATTTTTGTATTGAGATATTGTTATATAAATAATTTTATGCCTAGATATACATAAAAATGTGAAATCATGTGCATGATACTAAACTAGACTGGTAATGTGAGATATTAGTTGTTTGTTAGTAAACATGGAGGGATGGAGTATGATTTCCATCATAGCATCCAATAATCAAGATAAATGTATGATTATAATAATTTAATTACACATAATGAGGATCAAAAAATCATATGAATCAATAAATAAGAATCATATAATGGTGGTCAAGGGGCCATATAAATAAAAGACATGGGCACATGTCCCTTAACCTAGAAAGCAAGCATACAAGGCATGTTCAAATACCACATACACATACAATTGAACAATAATATTTGGCATGATGGCCGAAATCACATGAAAGAGTAAAAATAAAGGACATGGGTAGATTTCCTAAGGCACACACATAAATAGAAGCAAAATGCATTGGTAAATGTCCTAATGTATAAGCAAGAGACAAATTGGGACTGGAAATGCAATCACATAAGCTACACTAAGAAAGGAATAAGAGTAAGAGTAAGAAATCAAAGATACATAACACATCTAACTAATCAAAGAAAATGTAAAATTATGTAAAAAATGTGTAGTACAAGACTAGGTATATGTTTCAAAATACACAAGTGCTAAGTACTAATGAAATGTTGATGTAGTAATCTATGTAATCTAGTAAGGAATGTGCATCAATATGATAAATTAGAGTGTAGAGTGTAGGAATGGAATAACTTGGATGGTGTAATCATATAGAATATGCCCTTAGTGGGTGTGTATATTGATGTATGTCTCAAGTGTAGAAGTATGAATGCCCCCTTAATGGGTGGAATGAAGCAATCAAATAGCTGGATGTCACTACACACACTCAAAGAAGACCAAGTGAATCATGGTAATGTAGATAAATGAAAATGTTTTATTATTTTTGGAAGATTAGAGTTTTATTCCTATTTAATAAACAAGTTTTATTAGGATAAATTAGAAAATAATATTCCTAATTAAATCTATTGATTTGTGTAAATAGATTGTGTTTTTGCCTTTTATAAATATAGTAGGAAGTGAGAGAAATTATAACTTAACTTATTTTGGCTCATCTAGACAAGATAAAGTCTGATATTGGAAGAGCAAGATTGAGAAATAGTCAAAAACAAGTCTCTAGACTTTATTTCTTGATTGGATAGGAGTGATAAAAATAATACACCCTATTATCTAGTGTTGTAGTCATATTCTAATATTTTTGTCCTAAGGTTAAAAGATTTTTAGGTTCTATTCAAAATGCATGTGTTACCCTGTCACTAAAATTTTAGGGTTTGGGACCTTGAAAAGCTTGATATGTTCCTTTTTTAATCTTCAAAACCCTTAGGAGATCTTGGTGCTTGAACTTGAATGCAAAATTAGGAAAGAAAGATAAGGGGTTAGTGTTTAAAAGATACACTATATGCACTTCACACCCCATGTGTGTACATGCTTCCTACATACCAATACTCTAAAGAGGGATCAAGCTAATATATTTCTCCCATTTAAGTGTTTGGTATAATTTTTTTATGATCAATGTGACTAGAATGAAAAATTAGATGTGTTTTAGCTAGCTAGGGACTAGTGCAATGACTTGAGAAGGCTTGAAATAATGTTAGAAGGTTATGTGCAAAGAATAGGGAAGGGTGCTTGAGTTTACTTTCTTGTATTCTTGTGTCTCTTAAAAATGAGTGATAACCCATATAGATGAAATTTGAATGGCCTTTTATAGGAAAAATAATGATCATGGGTTAAATTAATTCATGTGAGGCCAACAAAGAAAAATATAAGGAACTAGAAGAATCTGACCATTGGAGGCAAAATTAAACTTGGACAATAGCACTAAAAATAGGACACCCTAGGTTCCAACACTCCTATCCTATTTGGGAATTATTTCCCTAAGGGGATGATACCTTGGGGGATGTATCTAGGCATGAAAGGGTTGCTTGGGTCTAAAAGGGATAAGTCTATAAAGTTTTGGATGACATGGAATCAGTGAAAGAAGTAGCCTAAAAGGGTTGTGTGAGCCAATAGGAGGACCTATGGATTAGGTGTATTAGCCATACTAAAGTTGTAAAATTTTATGTTTTACATGACTAAATTTCCGTCCCTTTATTATAATGATGTATTAAATCAAAATACTATGATAAAGGAAAATAAGAATCATACATGAACTTACCTATAAGGGCAAAGCTCATAAAGTTGTGTGATGTTGGATGTGCCTAGAGATATCACACTTTGAATTGTATATCTCCAATGAAAACATAAAGTATATTATTTCTTAATAAATGCACTATATCTAAAATAAAAATGTATAAGATATAAGTAAGAGGAAGAGAAAGGAATGAATACACCTCATTAGGTACATGAAGCAATACAAAACTTGTTATGATGCTAGAATGTGCTAGATGATGTTGAGTGTGTGTTGAATAGGAGTAATATCGTGAATGGATATGAGTGCTCAAATCCACAAAATATGGATTAAGAATGCAAAGGTTGGTCCTTTAGCTTTGTCATTTATAACTATGTGAAGTTAATGAATCATGTGTATGCTAATCAATGTCTAGACTGTGTGTTCAATCCCTCTAAATAGGTGGCTCAAGAATACAAAGGTTAGCAAGACCTTTAACTCCATAATTTACCCATGAAGTGAAGCTATGAATTAATATTGGTATATAATAAATTTCATATGATATGTATCATGGATCCCATGGATGTGCTTGATATTTGATAATGTGGCATGGATAGCCTAAATGTGTGCTAAAAAATAGGCCACTTTTGGCCATTTCAAAAGATGGAGGTTAGCCTTGTATGAAAGCATCTTTGAAACTAATGAAAAATGCTTATATGAAATCCAATTTAATAATTTCGGTACTTTAAAAGATAAAATTTTATGAAATTTTAACTCAAATGTGATGCCAACCACTTATAGATTAAGGCACAAAACTGTTGAGATTGCCTGGAATAAACTAAACTTGAAAATAAAAGAAGATCAATGTGCCACACACATTTTCCCCAATCACTGATGTTTAGAACATGGATTCTAATCTAGAATTTATGCAACCTACCTAATCTAAATTGAAATAAAGAACCATCATTTTATGCATGATAACCCCCTTGTATCTAGATTCTTTGAGAAAATTATACTAAAACTACTAAATATGATTGATTTAGAAGTGTAAAAACTATCCCTAAACTAAATTTTTTGATTATTTGTTGAAACCCTAAGTATTTTTATGCCTAGATAGAATCACCAAAATTTGGAAACCCTTGTGTTTGGTATCACTATCCATTTCCAATGATATTGTCTAACGTCAAAATTGACTGCTAATCTAAAATTGTCATTGTTTTTTTCTCTAGTTTGATCGATTTGACCTATGGATTCTATACTAAGTGTTTTAAATGATATTATTTTTATTATTAGGAGGTTTTATCTCTATGACAAATCCCTATTTGATGCCCCATCTTCTGAGAGTAGGAATGATGAACTTGCAATGACTACCCTTAGAAGAAAAGAGTCCTACAAGTGTGTTAAACTACATAGATGTAAAATATATCATTGAATAATTGACAAGATATTTCAAAATATATCAATATTTGAATTGATAGATTTTTAAATCAATAGGGGTATGCCTATATAGATATAAAAATGTAAGATCATGTATAAATTAATAAACTAGATAGGTAATGCTAGATATTAGTTATTATTTATTAGTTTGTTAGTAACCATGGAGGGATGGAGTACAATGTCCATCATGGCATCCAAGAATAAATATAAATGCATGATTGGAATCATGGGATTGCACATAGTGAGGAATAAACAAGAAAATAAGCATATTAAGTAAGAATCAAGAAGCATACAAGGGTGGCCAAGGGACCATGCAAATAAGGGACATGGACGCATGTCACTCAAATAAGAAGACAAGCATGGAAGGCATGTTTAAATAACATATACACATAAAAGTGGAAGAATAAAAGTTGGCATGAGGGCCACAAGAACATGAAAGAGTACAGACAAAGGACATTGTAAGATATCCTAAGACACACACATGAATAGAAGTAAAGAACATTATAAAATGTCCTAAGGCACAATAAAAAGACAAGATAGAATTAGAAATGCAATCACAAAAGCTACACTAAGTAATGAATGAAAGAAAGAGTAAGAACTATAAGATATAAACACATCTAAATTATCAAATAAAATGTGAATGTATACAAAACATGTGTAGTACAAGCCTAGGTATATGTTAAGAAATACACAAATGTTAGGTACTAGTGAAATGTCAATGTAGTAATCTATGTAATCTAGTAAGGAATGTGCATCAGTATGATAACTCAAAGTGTGTAGTGTATGAATGACATAACCTAGATGGTGTATTCATGTATAATATTCCCCTAGTGGGCATGTATATCAATGTATGTCTTGAATGTAGAAGTAGGAATGCCCCTTAATGGGTAGAATGAAGCAATCAAATAGCTAGATGTCACTGCACACACTCAAAGAAGATCAATTGAAGCATGGTAATGTAGATAAATCAACATACAATAAAATGAAATAACAAATATAAGTCCTATCATGATAGTAGTACTATAAACATAGATGATGCATACAATCAAAAAATGTTTTTAGTGTTTTCATAATTTTTTCAATATTTTTGTGTTTTTGAAGTATTATAATTTTTTGTATTTTTGAAAATATTGGAAATATGTACAATCAAGTAAGAGATAATATGAATAATTTATGCTAGAAATAAATTACACTAACTGATGAGTCTTAAATGAGACTCCCTACCATGGTGTTCTGTATCAAATAATTAGATCATGCATGATTGTAAGGAAAGATGGATTGTCTAAGATTATGTAGCTAAAATCAATGTACGTTATATCTACTCTAAAATATCTTAAGTGTAAATTGAATGTGGGGTCCCCTATGATTTTGAGAAGTGGATGTAACTATAGGGATCTTAGGGACCCATCTAAAATTAGGATAAGAAGATCTGTGAATAAGTGCTCTTTGTGTAATTGTATAAGGTTGTAATGTAACTACTCTAGGTGTGAACATTGTAGCTAGAAGCTATCTAGAATCATAAAACTATGGGGATGTATGAACCCTCTATACTAGAGATGGATGTTGTAACTATGGCTAGATTAGAAGTGGAAGTTGAACTAAAACTATAGAAGCTAAAACTAGTGATAGAACTACAGCTGGTGATTGGAAGCTGGTAGATGGCTTTGAAGTGAGGACTAGTGACTCATAAGTAACTCAACCAATTATAATAACTTGATTATCATGAACAAATTTCATGCATATATGAATTGTAAAAGGTATTACCTTGAGTTTTTAAATCCATGGTTGACCAAGTAATATGTCAAAAAATCCTATGTTGGGAACTATAATGAATGGTGTGGCCACATATGTAGGACCAACCTATAATGGAAATACTATCTTTCCCAATGAAATTTTTATATGCCTATTGAAACAAATGATAATTGTGTTTATTGGAGTGATTCCTGATTTGAATAACTCGAATGTTGTAGAAATTTGAAAGGGCACATATTAAGATTAGAACCATTGTCGATGAGTACACTATGAATAGATTGATTTTAAATATGTGCTCTGATAAATAGTGTATTATAACCTATACTATTCTTAATAATATCATGATCTAAAAAAGATATTGAAGGCCTAGCTAGAACTCTAGACTCATACACCCCTATCATACCACTCAAAAGATGTGATTCCACTGAAGGTGCCTAATATGTATGGTGAACACTTGATGTGTCCCCTTGGTCTTATTTAGAATGCTATGGAAATGGATCTAAAAAAATTTAAAGCTTTATCCTTTTTTGGTTTTACCTTTGAAGGCTCAACTAAAGTGCCCAAATCAAGTAGATTATCATCTATCAAGTCCTATATCTTATGTTATAAATGGATGCATCTATTTGTAGTGCGGCTTGGTGCCTTTTGAAAATCATAAAATGCATGCTAATCATATCCCCATGGAAGAGGATTTTCTAGATCTACTTCCCAAATAAGAGGGAGAGTGATGTTACATTCTAATAACTACTAGAAAACCCTAAATGGAGAAACTGGTAGATTGGTAAATACATGATGAGGAGGTGTCGATAGAACCACATGTTGAGGGGGCTCAAAAGTTACATTAACTATTGGTTGATTATGATTATTATTATCATGGATTTTGACCTTTTATGGAACTTTTATGTTACTCTTATTAGTTGTGTTTGGGATAGTTTAATACTTAAGTTTTCCCATTGAAAATAGATTGACTTCTCTTCCTTTGAGTGTATGACACAATTCAATGAAGGAAGACAATCTTTTAAAAAGAATAGATTCATGCAGTGCTTGTAGAATGCTCTATTTGAAGATGTCATGTAGATCTTGATTATCCATGGGGCTAGTTAACTTAGCCAGAATAGTCTTGTATCTAAGAACATAATCCATAAGAGACTTATTTCACCATTGTTTCTAATGTGCAATCTATGCATATGAAACCTTGTCACCAATGTTGATACTAAAATTTGTTAGGAACATATCTACTAAATGATTGAAGGCTATCATGGACTAATGTCATGTCCCATTTTTAGTTGACATGTTCTGAGTTCATGGTTAGCCTATTATGCGACCATCATAGGTTGATAGGATGGTTAGAGGGTCTTGATGGAGATTGGCTTGGCTTCGTTTAGCAGAATTTTTCCAGTTGGCTTTCGTTTGGGCTCGGTCGGACATGTATTGAGAGAGATATTAATATTTGATTGATTTAGTCAAATATTAATTATTTGGTCTAATTTTAATTTAGAAACCCTAATTCTAATTTAAGAAAACCCTAATTAGGGCAAGCATATCTTTTTGAGGGTATAAGGTTTCTCATGGAGGCCATTATTGATTATGCATTGATTATTGATTTTGATATTGAAGAATTCTTCTGTGAAGACTGAGCCAAGGGTTCCAAGATTCCATCTGCATTGGAGAACGTCCACTCTTCAGTGTGTGTGATTCAGAGGCTATGAAATATCAGCTGATATATTGCCAAATTGAGAGATAGCTTCATACAAAAGTTATCACAGAGGTTTACAGATTTGAGAGGTAACTTCATACAAAAGTTGTAACAGAGCTTTCTAGGTATTTATTTTATTAGGTTTTTGATTCAATAAGTTATATAGATATAGATCTTCTATATTAGAATCGTATATCTTGAGATTTAGTTGTTTAGCTATCACGGTGTGTTATATTATATTGGTGGCCATACAAAGTCCGTATAGATCCGTACAGATCCATGTAGATACCGACATCGGTAGGCAGAGATCCCTAGTGACCGACATCGGCTGATTGAAGACCGACATCAGCAGAGAAGGACCCACAGTGACCGACGTCGGTAGTATATCGATTGATGACGGTGACTGTGTTTTTGACACAACGACCCGAGAGTCGCATAGACCTAGGGTTATTTCTAATTTGCTAGAGGAATCAGGTTTTCAAGACTGTATTTTCATATTCTGTATATGCATGACAAAGGACAACTATTGTAATCATCTAGATGAATAATGAGATCTTTGATTGGTAGTTAAGAGATTTACTGTGGTTTATTTTTTATCTTCTGAATTTATTTTGCAAGATTGTATCTTTGTTCAGAGCTTTGGTGTTTTTATATTCCCTATTTGAAGGGGATATTACAGTGGTATCAGAGCTGTTTGACTTTCTAGAGTCCCTATCAGAAGGGAACATTACAGTGGTATCAGAGCTTTGAAATTAAAAAGGAGCCCCTAAGTAAGGGACATTACATTGGTATCAGAGCTAAATCTTGCCATCCTGAGGGTTTATAGATCTTATGCAGCCACAAGAGTTGGGACCACATATGTATAACACATGTAGTAGAGCCTTACTTGAAGGTACCCAGGTGTTAGAACAATAGCAGATTATCATGAGTGATAGACGTGAGGGTAGCCCACCCAGGGACCACTAACATAATGATGATCTGGGTACCAGAGAAACCTACCGTGAGATGACACAGGCACTACAGGCACTTACTACTATGATAAGGAGGATGAACACACCTGATAGATAGAATGGGGAACAAGGAGATGATAGGAGTGCTATTATTAATCAGAGACCACAGCTGACCCATTCCAAGACCATTGATAGACCTACACGGCTTATGTTTGTATAGGATGAACTAGAAGAAGCACCAGTAGAGGAGGTGGAAGGTGATTCCCAATTTGTAGATACCCTCATGGCTGCAACTGATGAGTGGGACTTATTAGCTCCTCATGTTTAGGAGAAGATGTCCTTTGATCATTTTTTTACTCTGAGGAGAGAGCACTATAGATTAGTTAGATAGGATAGGAGGCCTAGATTTCAACTCAGTGAGCTGAAGAAGGCTACTGGCAAGCTTTCTTTGACTACTTTTGATGGGAGTGGCAAGATGATAGCTCAAGCCTGGGTTCATAAGCTTGACACATTTTTGGCATTGAGGCCAATGACAGAGATAGAGGCCATCAAATACGCCACTTAGCACTTGGATGGAGTAGCACATGATTGGTGGTACCATGGTATGGTAACACTTTAGCATAACTGGATGACAGAGTACCAAGACTTTGTGGATAGATTGGTTAAGCGGTTTGATAAGAAAGATCTCAAGGTTTACTTTTGATATCTAGCATAGTTGAAACAAATAGGTAACTTGGAGTCCTTCATTGGTGAGTTTCAAAGATTGGCAGTCATGGTGGCAAATATTTTCGAGCATAGATTGGTAGTTCTCTTCATGGAGGGATTGATAGAACCATTGAGAGGTTGGATCAAAGCCTTTGATCCTCCTTCATTACAAGTAGCTATGAAGAAGGTGCATAGTATGGAGATGGCAGCCCCATCCAATAAATTTAACTCCAGAGGTACTTCTTTATCTAGAGACCATAAGTGCTCCAACGGACATATGGAGAGACCAAATTTTAGCATAGATAAATTAGGTGTAAAGAATGATTCAAAGGCCAATCCAGCAGCACCACCTTTGGATCATGAGGTGCTTAATAATCTATGTAGGAAGAAGCTTTGCTTCTACTGCAATGGTCCATATGATATCCATCACGATTTCCCTTTGAGGCCTAAGGGCAAGGGGAATCGTGTGATGTGGGCATATTATGAGGATTCAGATTCAGAGGATTCCAAATAGTAGAATAGTTCTGAGGGGGCAAAGGCAAAGGCTTTAGAGCCTAAGGTAGAGGTAGAGTTAGAGCTTCACATACAAGAGGCACGCCTATCTAGCATTTAGTCAGATGAGTCATTCAGACTCTGTGGAGTTTTGGTAGGGCAAAAGGTCATCACCCTTCTTGATACAGGAGCCACGCATAATTTTATAGATGTTAGATTTGTGGAGAAGCATGGACTCACTACCAAAGATTTTGAGGGCATCAGAGTTAAGGTAGTTGATGGTCGCACTCTTAGGTGTGAGCGTATGATTAGAGACCTCCCATTGCGCTTGAACAACTATTAGTTCAAGGCTGATTATTATGTGGTGAACATGGGGGATATAGACTTAGTCTTGGGAATGAAGTGGCTTCATTCATTTGAGGAAGTTACTCTTCATCTCAAGGACATGGAGGTTTTCTTTGATGTTGATGGGAAGACACATATTCTTGAGGTAATACGGGGCAACAGCTTTAGATATATGTTTTTTCATCGGATGGAGATGCCCATATGACATGACATGATAGAGTCCAATGACGAGTGCACATTGGCACCCACACATGAGAGATATGAGGATGAGCTTGGTCTTGAGGTGAGTTCAATTTAGGAGTTATCACATGTAGTAGGGACTTAGCTTTCTGTTACAGTTGGGTCATAAGTTGATGATGATATGACTATTTCTAGCCTTCATAATCTAGATTTAGATATTAGTCAGGGAAGGAGTTTGCTTGAGTTGCCTACTGATTTTCATTTATGGATTGGATGTTGGGGTGCTTATTTTAGTATTAGGGATGATGTGACACCATTAAATGAGAGTTGGGATGGACATGGCATGGATTTTGCATTGATTGATAGCAGGGTAGATCATGACTACATTTGGGATCTAGGTGGATTGATGGGTTTATCATTCAGCGATTGCTTGAGGGCAAGCAATTTCAAGAGGGGTGGATTATCATGTCCCCTTTTTAGTTGACATGTTTTGAGTTCATGGTTAGCCTATTATGTGAACTTCGTAGGCTGATAGGATGGTTAGAGGGTCTTGATGGAGATTGGCTTGGCTTCATTTAGCAAAATTTTTCTAGATGGCTTTCATTTGGGCTCGATCAGACATGTATTGAGAGAGATATTAATATTTGATTAATTTAATCAAATATTAATTATTTGGTCTAATTTTAATTTAGAAACCCTAATTAGGGCAAGCATATCTTTTTGAGGGTATAAGGGTTTCTCATGGAGGCCATTGTTGATTATGCATTGATTATTGATTTTGATATTGAAGAATTCTTTCGTGAGGACTGAGCCAAGGGTTCCAGGATTCCATCTACATTGGAGAACATCCACTCTTTAGTGTGTGTGATTCAGAGGCTATGAAATATCAGTTGATTTATTACCAAATTGAGAGATAGCTTCATATAGAAGTTATCACAGAGGTTTACAAATTTGAGAGGTAACTTCATACAGAAGTTGTCACAGAGCTTTCCAGGTATTTATTTTATTAGGTTTTTGATTCAATAAGTTATACAAATATAGATCTTCTGTATTAGAATCATATATCTTGAGATTCAAGTTGTTCAGCTATCAGGGTGTGTTATATTATATTGGCGGCCGTACGAAGTCCGTACAGATCCATACATATCCACACAAATACCGACATTGGCAGGCAGAGATCCCTAGTGACTGACATCGGCTGACTGAAGACCAACATCAGTAGAGAAGGACCCACAGTGATCGACATCGATAGTATATCGACTGACGAAGGTGACTGTGTTTTTGACACAATAACCTGAGAGCTGCACAGACCCAAGGTTATTTCCAATTTGCTAGAGGAATCAGGTTTTCAAGACTATATTTTCATATTCTATATATGCATGACAAAAGACAACTTTTGTAATCATCTGGATGAATAATGAGATCTTTGATTGGTAGTTAAGAGATTTACTGTGGTTTATTATTTATCTTCTAAATTTATTCTATAAGATTATATCTTTGTTCAGAGCTTTGGTGTTTATCTATTCCCTATTTGAAGGGGATATTATAGTGGTATCAGAGCTATTTGACTTTCTAGAGTCCCTATCAGAAGGGGACATTACAGTGGTATCAGAGCTTTGATGTTAAAAAGGAGCCCCTAAGTAAGGGAGATTACAACTAATTTGATAGACTATAAAACCATTGTAAAGCATAATCCTTTAGGCTCCATGAAAATAGTTTGGTAAGTATCCATTCATTAAGTACATAATTCAAACATGCTACATGAAAATCTCTCAAATGTGTCTCTAGATCACCCTTATCATCATACATCAAGAACTTGGGTTGAATAAAACCTAGTGGTAAGGGTGTAAAATAAATGTGACATGCCAATGGTGTATGCAATAGAGAAAAAGAATCCAATGACTATGTAGGTATATAAACACTTTGTTAAAGGTTTTTCACCTTAGATTGAAGATATTAGATATATTGCACAAGGGCTACCACATTAGGAGATAGAGATGTACTAGCTATATTTAGTGGCATAAGAGAAGGTTTGGCTACTATAGGGGGTGGTTGAGAAATATTTGTCCCTATAGTGTCATTTACAATTGGCTACTTTGAATGATTGGAAGACTCAACCTACTTATCCTTTTTGATTTACATGATAGATTGCAACATTAGGGTATGATGTTTCAGTTGTTCCTTAATTCTTTCTCTAAAATTTTGTAAAATCAAATCTTTGTTGAGGAATAATTCATTATCAAGAATAGGTGGAAGGAGATTGGTAGTCCAATGTGGTAGAGCAGGAGCATTGGTGTGTACATCATGATTGGTCTTTTTTAAATATGTTATAAAGTGAGATAAACTAGAATTTAACTTATTTTGACTGATCTAGATTGAGACAAGGTCTGATATTAGAGGAACAAGACTGAGAAATAGTTATAAATAGGTTTCTAAACTTCATTTCTTGATTGGAAAAGAGAACTAAAAATAGGACACCCTATTGTCTAGTGTGTAGTCTTATTTTGGCACTATTGTCTTAAGGCTGAAAGCTTTCTAGGTTCTATTCAAAATACTAGTGTTACCTTGTCACTAAAATTTTAGGGTTTGTGACCTTATAGAGCTCACTATGTGCCTATTTTAATCTTCAAAACCCTTAGGAGTTCCTAGTGCTTGAAATTAAATGAAAACTTGGGAAAGAGAGAGAAGGGGTTAGTGTGTCAAGGATATACTAGATGCACTTCACACCCCTTGTGTAGGCACACTACCTACATACCAGTACTTTGAAGAGGGATCAAACTAATGTAGGTTTTCCATTGAAGTGTTTGATGTAATTTATGTATGATCAATGCGACTATCACATGAAATTATATGTGCTTCAGCTAGCTAAGGACTAGTGTAATGACTTGAGTAGGATTTGAATAATATTGGAAGGATGCATGCAAAAAATAGGGAGGAGTGATTGAGATTACTTGCTTATATTCTTGCATCTCTCTTGAAAATGAGTGTCAACACTTATAAATTGAATTTAAATGGAATTTTATAGGGAAACTAATGATCATGGGTTAAATGAATTCATGTGAGGCTGACAAGGAAAAAGATAAAGAACCAAAATAATCTGACCATTGGAGGTAAAAGTGAACTTAGATAATAGTGTCATAAATAAGACACCCTAGGTTCTATCACTCCTATCCTATTTGGGCAGTATTGTCCTAAGGGGATGAGACCTAGTGGGATGGATCTAGGCCTAAAAGGGCTACTTATGTCTGAAAGGGCTAAGTTTGCAAAGCTTTAGATGATTGGGAATCAATGAAAGAAGTAGCCTAAAAGGGTTGTGTGAGCCAATAAGAGGACCTATGGATTAGGTGTCTTAGCCATACTGAAGTTTTATAATTTCACATTTTACATGACTACATTTTCCCATCATTTATTCAAGTGATGTAATAAAGCAAAATACTAGGATAAAGGAAAATAAGAATCATACCTGAACTTACCTATAAGGGTGAAGCTCATGAAGTTATGTGATGTTGGATGTGCATAGAGAGATCACACTTGTGAATTACAAATCTATAATGAAAACATAAAGTAGATCAGTTCTTACTAGATATGCTATATCTAAAATAATAATGTATAAGATATGAGTATGAAAAAGAGAAAGGAATGAATACACCTCACTGGGTATGTGAACTAATACAAAACATGTTGTGATGTTGGAATGTGCTGGATGATGTTGAGTATGTGTTGAATTAAGAGTAATATCATGAATGGAGTTGAGTGCTTAATTCCCTAGAAAGTGGCTCAATAATACAAAGGCTATCCCTTTGGCTCCATCATTTCCAACTATTTGAAGCTAATGAATCATGCATGTGTCAATCATTGTCTAGACTGTGTGTCTAATCCCTCTAAATAGGTGGCTCAAGAATACAAAAGCTGGCCCTTTAGCTCTATCATTACCCCATGAATTGAAACTATAAAGTGATACCAATATAGAATAAATGTCATATGAGATGGCTCATGGATCCCATGGATGTTCTAGAAATTTAACAATGTGGCATGGATGGCTTGAATGTGTGCTAGAAACTAGGCCACTCTTGGCCATTTCAAAAGATGGAGGTTAGGCTTGTATGAAAGCCTCTCTAAAACTAATGAAAAATGCTTATGTGAAATCCAAATTAGGAATTCAGATACTCAAAAAGCTAAAATTTATTAAATTTTAACTCAAATGTGATGCCAACCACCTACAGATGGAGTAAGGCACCTAACTACTGAGAATGCCTATAATAAACTAAAATAAAAAATAAAATAAGATCAATGTACCACGTACATTACCTCCAATCACTAATGTCTAGAACATGGATTATGATCTAGAAGTTATGCCAACTACCTAATCTAAACTAAAATTGAGAACTATCATGCCGCATATGATAACTGACTATATCTAAGAAAATTGTACTAAAACTATTGGATTTGACTGATCTAAAACTATAAAAACTATACCTAAACTAAACTATTTGCCTATTTTTGGAAACCCTAAATATTTTCCTACCTATAAAGGAGAAATAAAATGTTGACACGCCTATGTTTAGTGCTAGTATCCATTTCTAATGTTGTTTTAGGTGTGAAAACTAACTATTGATCTAAAACTATCACTATTTTTCTGGTCTAGTTTGACCGGTTTAACCTCTAGATTTTGTACTAAGTGTTATAAACGTTGCAATTTTGACTGTTAGGTGGTTTATCTCTATGAAAAACCCATCTTTGATTCCCCCTATTCTAAGGGTAGGGATTATGAACCTATAATGATTTCCCTAAGAAGAAAATATTCCTAAAAGAGTGTTAAACTATATAGATACATGATATAGCATTGAGATTTGATAAGATATCTCTAGATATAAAATTATTTGTATTAGATATTTATAGATCAATAGGGTTATTACTAGATAGATATAACAATGTCAAATCATGTGCATGATACTGAACTAGACTGGTAATGTTAGATATTAATTGTTAGTAAGCATGGAGGGATGGAGCATGATGTCCATCATGACATCCAAAAAATAATATAAATGCATGATTGGAATCATGGAATTACACATAGTGAGTATAAAATAAACAAAAAATCATATGAAGATGAATCAAGAAGCATACAAGGGTGGCTAAGGGGCCATGCAAACAAGGGACATGGACACATGTCACTCAAATTAGAAGACAAGCATGGAAGGCATGTTCAAATGCCACCCACACATATAAGTGAACAATTAAAGTTGGCATAAGGGCCAAAATCACATGAAATATTACAAACAAATGACATTGGTAGATGTCCTAAAGCACACACATGAATAAAAGTAAAGGACAATGGAAAATGTCCTAAGGCACAAGCAAGAGACAAGCTAGAACTAGAAATATAATCACATAAGCTATGCTAATCAAGGAATGAAAGCAAGAGTAAGAACTAAAAGATACAAACACATCTAGATAATCAAAGAAAATGTGAAATTATTCAAAACATGTGTATTACAAGACTAGGTATATGCTAATAAATACACAAGTGCTAGGTACTAGTGAAATGTTGATGTAGTAATCTTTGTAATCTAGTAAGGAATGTGCATCAATATGATAACTTAGAGTGTTTAGTTTAGGAATGGCATAACCTGGATGGTGTATTTATGTATAAAATTCCCCCAATGGGTATGTATATTAGTGTATGTCTTAAATGTAGAAGTATAAATTCCCCCTTGATGGGTAGAGTGAAGCAATCAAAGAGCTAGATGTCACTGTCCACACTCAAAAGAGATCAAGTGAAGCATGGTAGTGTAGATAAATCAACATATAATAGCATGAAACAACAAATGTAAGTCCTAGTATGATACCATTAATGTAAACATGGATGATGCATACAATCAAAAAAAATTGGTGTTTTTTCAATTTTTGAATGTTTTTGTATTTTGAAGTGTTATACTATTTTTATATTTTTGAAAATATTTGAACTATGCAAAATCAATCAAGAGATAATATGTACAATCAATTATGAAAATAAATGATACTATTGATGAGTCTCAAATGAGACTCCCTATCATGGTGTCATGTATCAAATAATGGGATTGTTCATGAATGTGAGGCATGGTGGAGTGTCTGAGATTGTGTAGCTAAAATCTATGTACATTGTAATTGTGATGAAATATCTAATGTGGAAACTTCATGTGGATTCCCCCTATGAATTTGAGAAGTAGATGCAACTATAAGGATCTTAGGGACCCATATGAAAGTAGGGTAATAATCTTTGAGAATAGGTGTTCTCTATGTAGTTGTATGAGATCACAATGTAACTCTTGTAGGTGTGAACACTGTAGCTAGAAGCCATTTAGAATCCTAAAACTATGGGGGTGTATGAACCCTTTGTACTAGGGATGGATGTTGTCACTATGGCTGAATTAGAAGTGGAAGCTATACTAAAACTAGAGGAGAAGTTAAAATTGGTGGGAGAACTAGAGCTGGTGACTAGAAGCTATTAGATGACTCTGAAGTGGGGAGTGGTAACTCATAAGGAAATCCATGTTATGAATTCATGATATCTCTTCTCTTTACTTTGTTCATTTAGTAGTTGATTTAGATGCATATGCTTTATAAGTCATCTTGTGAACATTTTATTTTATCCCACAATCATGGGAAACAGTAGTTTCTTATATTAGAATTCATATATAAGTAAGTGTTGAGGCCATTAAAGACATAAATGAAATTATTGTATTGAGCTTGCTCAAAGGAGGTTTCCCCCTCAAAGTGGTCTATGATCAATTCAATCTTTTTAAGTGTTCTTTTAGATTTAATTCATGTTGTTAATTCTTGTTATTTATACATTTTTATTAATTGTTGTAGGTGGATCCTCTCATCTGGTATCAAATCACTTTCTAGGGCCACAAATTTTTTTAATAAATATTAAATTTTGTTCTACTACATTATTTATTTATATTATTTTTTTCAAAAATTCCTAACTCTCTTCTACTATATAAATCTATTCTATATCACAATAATCTTTTTTGGATCAGGGTAAAACTTGACCACATAACTATGGGAAGTGTTAGGGTGAAAGCCCTAAAACTCATTGTGAGGAGTACCACAGAAGGCCCGAATTAGTTGGCCCATTGAGAGGACGTACCAATGAAATGTATAATGACCCCTTCCTTATTGAGTAGTTCCCATCCATAAGGAAAACCAAGAGCTATCACTAAGAGATAAATCTATGGCCAAAACTTTTTTGGATATCAGTACCCACTTAGATAGTATTGGTGGCCAAAGTGATATATTTAAACCCTTAGGCAACCATTAAAACTTAAGGTCCATTTCTATCAATTTTATAAATACCAATAGAGTATCATAAAATACTAGCATAGTATCAAAAATACTGGTAGAGTATCAATAATTTGCCATAGTAGATCTATAAACTTGCTTCAACATATTCTGAGTAGACATGTTTTATAAAGTAGTAACCAACAAATAGAAATAGAAACAAAAATAGAAAGAGTTTTTTTTTTGTTTTTTTTTGCAATATCTCTCCATCTGTACCCTTGTTTATACTCAAAATTTACTTAGACACCTAAAATTCTATTCCGTATATTTTATTCCTTGAGGTCTCATATCCCAATTCCACTCCTAATTCTCATAAATCATAAATTTACATTTTTTTGGGGTTTTTCCATAACTTCTATTTTTGTCCATTTACTTTTAAATTTTTCCACTATGTTCATCATCTCATTCTACTCCTTTGTCCCTCTTTGACCGATTTTTCAATTTTCACTCCTAAAATTGCCCTCGCCTTCATCAGTCATACTCCCACTATGCAAAAAAAATATTAAAAGCCCCTTTACCCCTTCTATTTTCATCCAAATTCAAAACCTTCCTAACTAAACATATCTTAACTCTAGTTTTTTTATCCATTGCAAAAAAAATCTATTATTCAGGTCATGGTAATAACCTGAACATGAGCAAAAACCATGGAGGATGAAATTTCCACCCTCAAAACCCATATCAAATATCTTGATGAAAACATTATCGACCTCAGTCTTCAACATACCACCATGAACAATAGACGACATCAAAAGTCTTTTTCAGATACTATGTTTTCTTCTTCTAGTAATTATCATGGGCTGAACATTAATTTTTCTTGATTCAATGGCACAAATCCAACTAGATGGATCTATTAGGTAAAATAATATTTTAGTATACATAATAATTTTGATGCTAATAAGTTTCTACTTTCATCTTTTCACTTGGAGATTGAAGCCCTTCAATGGTATCATTGGTATACCAAGGCTCATGATGAACCCATATGAACTAATTTTTTCACCCTCATTTTGCAATGGTTTGGCCTTACTACATTTGATGACTTCACTGGAGCACTCATTAAACTTCACCAAATAGGAATGGTGAGAGAATATCAAACTAAATTTGAAAAACTAGCCAATCATATAGAGGGATTATCTGATGAATTATTTAGGAGTTGTTTTATCAGTGGACCAAGGGATGCAATTCGATTTGAGGTCAAAATGTTTTGGCCAAATATGATGATAGAAGCTTTAGGGTTGGTGAAGTTGGTAGAGGACAATATCATATCTTATCATTGATTTAAATCTAATTTTGTTCCATTCAAAAATATAGCTCCATAATGATCTCAAATTACACCAACCCCTAGAACCACTCCTATCAAGCATTTTATTGAAGCAAAGATGCAGTCCCATAGATAAAAAGGACTATTTTATAACTATGATGATAATTTCACTTGAGGACATTGATGTGTTGAGAAAAAGATCTACCTATTGGATGTGAACTATCCACCTAAAATTGAAGATTAGGAAGATGGTCAGGATACAATAGATGATTCGATAGAAGCTTAGTTGATTGTGAAACCTTCTTCTCAAGAAGATCAACAAGAGATATCTCTCCATGCCTTAGTATGAGTCACTACCCTAAAAACCATGCAGTTCAAGGGTTATCTAAAATATCCATCTCACAATACTTATTGATTTAGGGAACACTTATAGCTTCATTGACCCTCAAATCACCAAATAGGATAATTATTTTATCCATCCTTATTACAACTTTGAATTCATTATTTCTAATGGTGGCACATTACCTTGTAATTGGAAGTGTCACAATGTGTATATCTGTATTGGAGATTATACTTTATGCTCCAACTTATTTGCCCTACCCTTAGGTGGATGTGATGTTGTTTTGGGAGCCTAGTAGTTACACAAACATGGACCCATCTTATGGGATTTTGATGAACTTTGGATGTAGTTTTTAGATAATGGGAAAAAACACACATTGAAAGGCTTACAACCTAGATCTCATAGCATCATAATTTCACATTGCATGGAAAATATTTTTAAGAAGAATTTATACAATGTCATTGTCTAGCTCCATTCCATTCAAATGTAACCCTCAACTGTCTCTACTACTCCTTCTAACCTCCAAACTATTATATAGAGGTATGCATGTGTTTTTATCAAACCAGTGGGTTTACCACCTTCATGGCTAGAGGAATACCATATTTACCTCATTCTAAGAAGTGTTCCTCCCAATATTAGGCCTTATCTCTACCCATTTTAGCAAAATACTAAGATCAAGATGCTCATTTAAGACTTATTGTAGCAAGACATTATTCATCCCAATACTAGCCCATACTCTTCCCTAGTTCTCCTTGTCTAGAAAAAAGATGGGTCATGGCACCTCTATATTGATTTTTGTACACTTAATCACCTCATAATAAAGGATAAGTTCATGATCCCTATTATTGATGAGCTTCATGGTGCTCACTTTTTCTCTAATTTGGATCTCTACTATGGACATCATCAAATCCAGCTTCATGAGGATGATATCCCTAAGACAAATTTTCACATGCATGATGTCCACTATGAGTTCTTGGTCATGTCTTTTGGCCTTACTAATTCTCCTTCAACATTATAGGCATTGATGAATAAAATATTCTAGCCCTACCTATTGAAATTCATTCTGGTCTTCTTTGATGATATCCTCATATATAGTAAAACATGTTATAAGCATCTATAACATTTAGAGGTCACATTGAAAATTCTCTTTGATCATCATCTTTATGCAAAATAGTCCAAATATACTTTTGTATATGACAAAGTAGAGTATCTTGGGCATTTTGTTTCAGCCCAAGGGGTCCAGGTTGATCCTAAAAGAATAATTGATATTTCAAATTGGTTTTATCCTCAGACACTCAAGAGCCTCTATGGTTTTTTGGGGCTAACTGGATACTATCACAAGTTTGTCAAGGATTATAAGAAGATTTTAGATCTACTAATAGCTATGTTGAAAAAATATGATTTTACTTGGACACAAGTTGTTGAGTGTATATTTGAAGCATTAAAACAAGCTATGTATACTACACCTATTCTAGCTATGCTATATTTTACCAAGACCTTCACTATTGAGAGTGATGCTTGTGGTAATGGACTGGGTGTTATTTTCCTTTAAGAAGTATGCCCCATTTCATTCACTAGTAAAGCCCTTTCTATCAAGAATTTAGTGATCTATAATTATGAGAAGGAATTAATGGCCATTTTACATGTAGTATAGAAGTGGTGGCCATACCTATTAGGTACTCATTTTTACATCAAAACTAATCACCAACGTCTAAAATATTCTCTATAATAATGGGTCTCTACCCCATCACAATAGAAATGGGTTAGCAAACTCATGGGTTATGACTATGATATAACTTACAAGAAAGGTAAAGAGAATATTTTGGTTGATTGTTTCTCACACATTTGTGGATCAAGCTTCCCTTTTAGTTATTTCCATGCCTATTTTGAATTGGTTGGACATTGTATAGTAGGGGTATGTCATTGAATCCTCATTATCTCAAATCATTCAATAGTTGGCCACTAACCCCTCAGTTGTATCACATTATACTTGGGATGATTCTTCTCTATGATACAAGGGTCATCTAGTGCTACCTCAGAGCATAGGTCTCTAGTAGGCTATATTCTATGAACTCCATGCTTCTCCATCCATAGGGCACTCATGGTTTTTTAAAAATTATGAGTGGGAATGATGTAACTTATTTTGGAAGGGAATGGAAAAAGTAATTCAACAAATAGTAGATGAATGTGATACCTACTAATACCATAAGAGTGAAACAATAGTCATTTCTAGGTTGCTCAAACCCTTTCCCATCCCTACTAAGATTTGGAAAGATATTTCTATGGATTTCATTGAGGGACTCCTTAAATCTAGAGGGAAAATGGTGATCTTAGTTGTGGTTGATCACCTCTCCAATATAGTCATTTTAATACCCTCATCCATCCTTATACCACCTCCATAATTACACAAATTTTTTTGGACCAAATTTTCCATCTTCATGGCATTCCTTCATCTAATGTCTCAGATCATGATGCAAATTTCATCAGCCATTTTTGGATAGAACTATTTTTACATACCATTACTCAAATAAAGATGAGTTATGGGTATTATCCACAAAGAGATGACCAGACTAAAATTATCAATAAATGCTTGGAAACTTTCCTTTGTTGTTTCACCTCAAAACAAAATATTAGTGGGAAAAGTGGATCCCTCTCATTGAATGGTGATACAATACCTCCTATCACACTTCAATAAGAATGACTTTATATGAAGCAATCTATGGTCAAGAACCACTAATGCTCCTTCCATACAATCCTAATAGTTCATCAATCCAAGTAGTTGACAAAATTCTATGAACCTGAGATCAGATACTCAGTACCCTATGGGAAAATCTTCATATGGCACAAAATCAAATGAAACAACAAGCTAATTAGAACCATTCTAAGTACACTTTTTAGGTAGGTGATATGGTTTTTCTTCACATATATCCCTACAATCAATCCTTTCTAAAAATCAAAGGGCGTCATAAGCTAGCTCCTAATTTCTATGGGCCCTATAAGGTTTTTTAGAATATTGGGTCAGTTGCTTATAAGTAAGAGCTCTCACCTTCTTCCCAAGTTTACCTAGTATTTCATGTCTCTTGTTTAAATAAATTTCTTGGCACAAACATTAGAGTGTATACTATTTTAACTAAACTTGATAATGAAAGATCCATTCTTCTTGAGTTGGAGGTAATCCTGGATAGGCACACACACCAACTTTGCTCCCACTCCATCACCAAGGTTTTAATTCAATGACATGGAATGCAACCAAAGGATGCAACATGAGAACCACTATTTTAAATTCAACACCAATTCCCACATCTAAAGCTTTGAAGACAAATATTTTTCTAAGAGGGAGGGGATGTTATGAACCTATGATATCTCTTCTCTTTACTTTGTTCATTTAGTAGTTGCTTTGGACACATCTGCTTTGTAAGTCATCATGTGAGAATTTTGTTTTATCCCACATTCATGGTAAGTAGTAGTTTATTATATTAGAATTCATATATAAGTAAGTTTTTAGGCCATTTAAGTCATCAAAAAAATTATTGTATTGATCTTACTCAAAGGAGGTTGCCCCTTCAAAGCGGTCTGTGATCAATTCAATCTTTTCAAGTGTTCTTTTAGATTTTATTTATGTTATTAATTCCTATTATTTGAGCATTTTAATTAATTATTACAAGAGGATCCTCTCACTCCACCAACTATAATAACCTAATTAGTGTGAATGAATTTCATGCATCTATGAATTATGGAGGGTACTTCCCTAAGTTTTTGAATCCATGATCAATTAAGTAATATGTCAAAAACTCCTACACTATAAACTATAGTGAATGGTATGGCCACATATGTAGGACCAAAATGTAATGGAAGTAATATATATCATAATAAAATTTGTATATACCCAATAAAACCATTGATAATTATGTCTATTGGAGTGATATACTACTTTGAATAGCCCAAATGTTGTAAAAGTGTGCAAATGCACATGTAAAGGCTGGAACCATTGTTGATGAGTACACTATGAATAGTATAATTCTAAATATGTACTTTGATAAATAATGCATTGTAACCTATATTATCTTTGATAATCTCATGATCTAAAAAATATAACAAAGGCCTAGCTGGAACTCCAAATTCATACACCCCTATCATACCACTCAAAGGATGTGATTCCACTGAAGGTGCTTGGTATGTATGTTAAACACTTGAGGTGTCCCCTTGTGCTTGTTTAGAATATTGTGGAAATGGATCTAAAAATAATTTCAATCTTTATCCTGTGTTGGTTTTGCCTTTGGAGGCTCAACTGAAGTGCCCAGATCAAGTAGATTATCATCTATCAAGTCATGTATCTTATGTCACAAACTAATGCATCTATTTTTGGTGTGCCTTGGTGCCCTATGAAAATAAAAAAATGTATGTTGATCATATCCCCATGGAAGAGGCTTTTCTAGATCTACTTCTTGAATAAGAGGGAGAGTGATGATGTTACATTCTAATAACTACTATAAAACCCTGGCTAGAAAAATTGGTAGATTGGTAAATGCATGATGAGGAGGTGTTGATAGAACCACATGTTGAATGGGCTTGAAAGCCACATTAACTATTGGTTGATTATGATTCTTATTATCATTGACTTTGACCTTATATGGGACTTTGTTATTACTCTTATTAGTTATGTCTAGGATAATTGAATACTTAAGTTTTCCCATTGAAATTAGCTTGACTTCTCTTCCTTTGAGTGTATGACATAATTCAATGAAGGAAGATAATGTTTTGAATTGAATAGATTCATGAAGTGTTGATATAAGGCTCTATTTAAATATGTCATATAGCTCTTGATCAATCATGGGGCTAGTTAACTTAGCTAGAATACTCTTGTATTTAAGGACATAATCCATGAGAGGCTCATTTGAACTTTTTTTCTATTGTACAATTTGTACATATAAAACCTTATTACCAATGTTGATACTGAAATGTACTAGGAACATGTCTATTAAAGGATTTAATGCCTTGATCGACTGATTTAGTAGACTATAAAACCATTGTAAATCATAATCCTTTAGGCTCCATGGAAATATCTTGGTAACTAGCCTATCATTGGGTACATAATCCAAGCATGTTGTATGAAAAGATCTCAAATATGTCTCTATATCGCCCTTGCCATCATAAAGATTAAGCTTGGGTTGAAAAAATCCTTATGGCAAGGGCATGGAAGCAATGTGATGTGTCAATGGTGTATGTAATAAAGTAAAAGAAGTAGATGCATGTGTAGGTCTAAAAATACCTTGCTCAAGATATTGCACCTTGGATTGAAGAGATCAGATATCTTGCACAAGGGCTACCACATCAGGGGATAGGGATGTACTAGCTATAGCTAGTGGCATAAAATAAGGTTGGGTTGTTCTAGGGGTGGTTGAGACATAGTTGCCCCCATAGTGTCATTTAAAATTGGTTGCTATGAATGAATTGAAGACTCAAATTTATTAACTTTTTTGATTTCCATGATATATTTCAAATTTAGTGTTTGATCTTTAGGTTTTCCCTTAATTCTTTCTCTAAAATTTTGTAAAACTAAATCTTTGTTGAGGACTACTTCATTGTCAACAATAAGTGGTAGTGGATCGGTATTACCATGTGGTGGACCAAGAGCATTGGTGTGTACATCATCATTGTTATTTTCATATTGATCATGATTAGAGTTATCCTTATAGAAATTTGTATAATTTGGATGTGTATAATCTATTATATGAATCTAATTTGGTTATTTATCTATGGTATATGGTCAAGTTAAGGGAATCTCAATGAATTTAGGAGGATTACCACTGAGTCTTGCACTTCATCTTGAGGGAAGATATGCAAGGAACTTAGGTGGCATAAGAAAAACAACTTGGATAAAAGTAGAAAAGATTTAGCTAATATAGTCTAAAAAAGGAACTAGAATATGCATAAAAAGGATATAGAGCTATATGTAACTAAAGATTTGATTTTTTTTAATTAATACAATAATTCAAAAAACAATCTATGAATTTGTAGAATTTAGCTTTAAAATTTTATGAAAATCTAAAAATATTTCTAAAATTAGAAATATATTTTTTTTATTGGTTTGAAGGTGTTTATATGCAAATAAGACCTAGTATGTGCAGACTAGGATTTGGGTGAATTTATTGAAAATATTTAAATTAATTTTTAGTTTTTTATTTTTAAATTTAGGAAAAATTAGGAAAATATTGAAAAAAATTAGAAATAATTAGCCCTATGGTTTTTAGGTTTTTGTGCAAAAATTCAAAGTAAGTCAGGTTTACCAAATGTTTTTATTCTTTTTAGGAAATTAGGTGTTCAATTACTTAGTAATAAAGGTCTAGAATATGGGGATAATTATATTTTTATGTAGTAAAATATAGATGTATGCCAATTTGATCAACTTAATTTACATAGGAAGGAAAAGACAAAGAAAGATTAACTTAGTTGATTTTATATTGAAATTGATGACTCTAAATCTAGAATTTGAGTAGGACTAGGATATTGTCTGATTTATAGATTTGGTCTCTATTTTTTATTTGGATAGGAGTATTGGAAATAAAACACCTTGGTGTCTAGTGTTATAGTCCTTTCTTATATCTATTATCTTTAGGTTGAAAGCTTTCTAGGTTCTATTCATCTACTCAGTGTGACTCTATATACCAAATTTTAGGTTCTAGAAGTCATTGGAGCTCACTATAGGTCTATTTAAATATTTAATACCTATATTAGTCTACATATATATAAATAATAAATAAAATCAAAGCACAAGTGGAAAAAAATTAGGTTGTGGGAAGAATGATTGAATAATCAAAAACCCTTGTTATTTTGATTATTGCCTACATTAACCCTCAATGGGTTATTATAGGGGGTGGTTGATACATAGTTGCCCCTATAGTGTCATTTACAACTAGTTTCTCTAAATGATTGGAAGACTCAAATTACTTAATTTTTTTTATTTTCATGATAGATTTCAAAATTAGGGTATGATCTTTAGTTTGTTCCTTAATTCTTTCTCTAAAATTTTGTAAAACCAAATCTTTGTTGAGGACTACTTCATTATCAACAATAGGTGGAAGTGGATCGGTATTCCAATGTGGTGGAGCAGGAGCATTGGTGTTTACATCATCATTGGTATTTTCATGTTACTCATGATTGGAGTTATCCTCATAAAAATTTGTATAATATGGATGTGTAGAAACTATAACAAGAATCTGATTTGGTTGTTTATCAATGGTATATGATCAAGTTGAAAGAATTTGAGTGAATTTAGGAGGATTGCCACTAAGTCTTGAACTTCATATTGAGTGAATAAAATCAAGGAACTTATGTGACATAAGGAAAATAACTTGGATAATAACAAAAAAAATATTAAGTTGATATAATCTAAACAGGGAACTGGGATATGCACAAAAAGGATACAGAGCTATCAAACATGTAAGGTGATATATCAACAAGAAAAAAGGAGCTAGTACATGCAACTAGGGATTTTTTAGAAATATTATTTTCAAAATAATATGAACTTTTGAATTTGGAATTGATTTTTGATTTAGATATGCAACTAAAAATACAAAAAATGATTGGAATATGCCTAAAAAATAACTGGGAACTAGTTGATGCAACTAGGGTTTGAAAAGATTTTTTTTCAAATTTAGTATGATAATTTTTTAAAAATTCTATGAATTTGTATAATTTAACTTGAAAAATTTTGGAAAAATTTGTAAATATTTCTAAAATTAGCAATATATTTTTCCTAGTGGTTTGAAAGTATTTGTATGCAAATAGGACTTGTTGTGTGCAAACTAGGTTTTAGGTGAATTTATTAATTATATTTCAATTTATTTATAATTTTCTAATTTTTAAATTAAGGAAAAATTATGAAAATTTTACAAAAAATTAGAAATAATCATCCCTAAGGTTTCTAGGGTTTTTGTGCAAAAATTTGAAGTAAGTTGGGTTCACCAAATGTTTTATTGTTTTCAGAATATTGGAGTTTTATTCCTATTTAATAAATATTTTTGAGTAATATAAATTAGTTAATAATATTCCTAATTAAAACTAATAATTTGTGTAAATAGATTGTGTTTTTACCTTTTCTAAATATAGTAAGAAGTGAGAGAAATTAGAACTTAGATTATTTTGGTTGATCTAAACTCGGACAAGGTCTGATACTAGAGGATTAAGACTAAGAAATAATTAGAAATGGGTCTTTGGACTTCATTTATTTATTATAAAAGTGTGTTAAAAACATGATACCTTGATGTTTGATACTGTAGTCCCATTCTAGCATTGTTTTCCTAAGGCTGAAATATTTTTGGGTTCTATTTGGAATGCTTATGTTACCCTATCACTAAAATTTTAGAGTCTAGGACCTTACAAAGCTTATTGTGTGCCTATTTTAATATTCAAAACCTTTAGGGGCTCTTAGTGCTTGAACTTGAATACAAACTTGGGAAATAGAGAGAAGGGGTTAGTGTGTAAAGGATACATTGAATGTACTTCACACCTTATGTGTGGGCATGTTACCTGAATACCAATACTCTGAAGAGGGATCAAGCTAATATAGTTCTCCCATTAAAGTTCTTGGTGAAATTTATGTATGATCAATTTAACTAGAATGTGAAATTAGATGTGTTTTATCTTGATAGGGATTTATGCAATTATTTGAGTAGGCTTGAAATAATGTTGGAAGGCTATGTCCAAAGAATAGGGAAGTGTGCTTGAGTTTACTTATTTATTCTCTCTTGAAAATGAGTGCCAACCCTTCTAAATATACATAAAATGGCCTTTTATAGGAAAATATATGATTGGGGGTTAAATGAATTCATGTTAGGTTGACAAGGTAAAAGATAAGGAATAATAAGAATCTAACTATTAGGACAAAAGTGAACTTGGACAACAACACTAAAAATAGGACACCGTAGGTTCCAGTGCTCTTATCCTATTTGGGCACTATTGTTTAGAGGGAAAAATACCTGGGGGATGGATCTAGGCTCAAAAGGGCTACTTGGTTCTAAAAAATCTAAGTTTGAAAATCTTTGGATGACTAGGAATCAATGAAGGAAGTAGCTTATAAGGGTTGTGTGATCCAACAAGAGGACCTATGGAGTAGGTTTCTTAGCCATATTGAAGTTGTACAATTTCACATTTTACATGACTACACATATCATCAAGAAAAAAAGGAACATATAACTAGTTCTAAATGCATAGGTCCACTCCACATGACACTTTTGTCATTCTCAAATGCTTACAATCATCATTGTACTCTTTTGTGCAAGCTCAATCAACTCAAACATTAAGCTTGTTCATAAGGACACCATGAATGAATACATATTCAAATTCTTAATCATTTTTCATAATCAAGATATATCTATCACACCTCAAAAATATATACATATGATCTTCATGTAGTCTAAAACACTCAAAAATAGCTAAGTCATCATGAGATATTCATATATCATCAAAATGAGCTCCAATATCCTTCTTCAGTCACTTATAGAACACATTCAAACACATATTCAACTTTGGATCTTAATAAATTATATTATACATATTTTAAAATCTTAAAATCTATATTTCTATATGTGCTTTGGCTTCTTCTACCACTTTTCTTTTTACACCATGAGCAAATTCATGTTGGATCAGAAGATACGGTCCAAAAACTATAGACTAGTTTTTCCCTTTATTAAATTTAAATATTTGAATTCAAATATTCATGACATCATCTCATGCAATATTTCAATATTTACTCAACATGTAACATTGATATATATATATAGAATATTTATCTCTTTAACTTATACTTCTCATCATTTGATCTTGCTCAGACCCCCCATGATCATGACACTTAGCACCCTTGCATGCCTTCTAAGCACTTTAACTATTAAACATCATTCATTTTTTATCATCCTATTGAATATGCATCATTATATAAAACTTTTAAAATCACCTACACACCATTATATCTTTATTTGGTCTTTATCTTTAACTCTTTCAAAATCAACTATGGGAACCTTTACAATCTATCTGTAAGGTCAACTTTACACATCCATATCTTTTACTTCACTCAAGTACATGTTCTAAAATTTGGAACATATGATCTCATCACATAGGATAATCCAACCATGTGTTAATATTCTCTTATAACCCTCACATGTGTGAGATATAATGACATTAAAATTCCTCCTCAAATTTATCTATAATAGAGCCAACTATGACAAAAACTACTTATAAATAAACTAGGCAAAATACTAAACAAACTCATATGATCAACTTATCATGAAACTTCCACATGTGAAAAATATAAATTCATCAATATGCTTAATCAAAATTTCTTACAATATGCAAATTTGGATAAGTATGGGAAAACATTATCAAACTACTTGGGAGACCAACATTGCACTTCCATAACTTTTGTCACACATAGTCACATAACTTGAGACTTAGTACATAGAAACTAGGCACAATAATAAACATACCCATGTGACCATTTTATATTGGTACCTTCATGTATGTGAATTCTAACATCATCAATATTATTACTCAGCTCTATTTAAACATAGAAAATACTATCAAAAACCCTGAGAGCCCAACTTTGCACCCACATATATTTGATTGTTATTCATTACATGACCTATGATTTATAAAATAATATCTTGGGATTAATTTTATCACAACCATATGACCAACTTCCCGTGACTAATCCATACAAGGCAATTATGATGTCATCAAACTACCTACTCATATTTTCTACCATTTGACCTAAAAAGTCTAGATGAGAATAATAATGAACTGGGTGAATTAAACTCATAAACATAAGATCTCCAATCATCCTGACCATGTATAAGACCCATTTCACATGATTAATACTTTATACTCATCCCTAATCATCTCAAACCATGCCAAAACTCAAGATCAACCAAGCATACTTCAAGCATACTAGGACAATCATATTTCACACTTTGTCATTATCACTTAGACTATCAACGCACTTCATCCATTCACTTGGACACTTATATGACATAACTAAAAACTCTCTAAAAATATCCACCTTTTTTAGTGACATCAACACACCTCATACAACAATATATAGCTCATCTTGCTTCTCTCTCTGTAAGCACTCCCAAAAATAGGAAATTTTTCCCCCTTTGACACAATGAAAAAGTGGGAACCAATTAATCTTGAGGAATTTAAAATACCATAAATAAGATAAGGCCATCTCATAAATATGATAAAAACTTTACCTTGCCTTAATCCTACCTCTTCTTGCCTTGACACCTTCTTCTTACTCCATGCCAATATTCTCTTCAAGCAAGAACTATAACTAATGAAGAAAGAACACACAAAAGTACTAAAAACTGATGGAACTCACCAAGAAACATCTAAGAGGGACTTCACATAATATTTATAATCTATTTCACCTCTTGATCATCTTTAGATATCCACACACCATGAAGAACCATCATACATGCTTACTAACCTTCTCTCATAAACCACCTCAAGGAATACCAATATAATTTCATGACACTCACCAAATAGGAAACATGCACTAGAAAAACCTAATAAATCATATTTAAATACTCATGTCTTTTTATTTTGGATAAATTGAACAAAAACCATTCTTCTTCTCACTAGGCCTATCTAGTCTCCTTGTAGCCCTACGTGGAACTTACAGAGCCCAAAAATTTTAGTAGACACACCATAAATACTTGAAACTTCATATTTGGAGCACTCTCATATTCCCCCTTAATCAATCCAATTTTCAACATCTATCTCAACTTCTTGAACATATTTCCTTCAGAAACTAACTTGTCAATTATGCCTCTATCTTAACAAAAACATGAATAATTTAAAAACAAAAAACCTTAAAATCTCTATGAAACATAAATTTACAACCCATTTAGCACATTCAACCTATTAAAAATCCTTATAATTCAATTCACAATGCAAACCACTTTTATAGCATAGCTTAAAACCCCTAGAAACTCAAAACAAACTAGGTTAACAAACCTCTTTCTAGTCAACATCCACCTCAAAAACTTCTTGTATACCTAGAGACAACCATCACACACTTCTATACCAAGATTTAACCTTCCATAACTTTGATAACCTTAACTTAATATACCATATATTTTAACCTACAACAAGATAGATAAACCTAGGAGCACACAAAAACCTCCATACCTTGTTTCTCAAATTCAACTACTCAATCCTCTTATCCTAGGACCTAACCAATTAAAAATATCCCCCTAACTCCATGCTTCACTTGTAACATGACATCTTTAACAAGTCTTCTAATATTATCTAATTATAGTCAATACTTATATAGAGACACCTCATTAACAGAACACTATGAACTTCCATGGCATACACAACTACTTAACAAGCCTTTGACAAGCTTAGAAAGATCTAAGACATAAGCCTAAAAGAGATTCCTTCACCTTATAGGCTCACCTATCATATACCATAAACTTATATGTAGATAGATTTTTTAAACTCACCTTTATACCAGAGCATCCAAACCATGATCTACAAGCTAAATCCTTCTTAAGATAAGACAACTTAGATTATTCACAAGCTTCTTTTCTCCAATAATAAGATCTATACCTTATCATCAAACAATATTTGGCAGCCACCAAGCTTCCTCTGACTGATAAGTGTCTCTTTGAAGCCTATATAGAGATGCCCCTTTGATATAAAGAGACTAAAAGTCCTAAAACTTAGGAGACTCCCATAACTACATATCTTTATCTAACTTTAAGTTCTACCTCATCATTTGATTGATATTGAATGGATGTTTGTCTTCATTCTTTGCTTCATATTTAGAAATAAATTCCAGTAACATAAACTCTTGATTTTCATTTTTGTTTATCATGGAAAATAAAACATCTTTGGTCTCAAACTGATCTTTCTTGATAGACTTAGGTTTCTAAACCCATGTGTGACCTCTTCCTTGCACATGAAGAGCTCTGTATGTCTTGTTTTTCTTATTATTACAATATCTATCAATGTGACCAACCATATGACATTTGAAACAAATAATATCTCTCATACCTTTTACTTGATGATGATTTCGATCTTCCTTTTCTATATGGATAGAAGACAAATTCTCTTGGCATTTTTGTATCTTCTTCATATCTGATTCCTTTTTTTCTCTTGACTAAACTAAGTTATGATTTCTCTAAGACCAATTGCTTTTTCTTCCAAGGCTCCATGAGGACTCATTCTTGACTAACTTCCCTCTATAGTCCTTAGCTCTATGACCATACTTTATAAATGTATAATAATGACCATGAAATAAATTAGCATACCTTGAAGCATTTGGTTATCTAACAAACCTTCTTATAATAATTTCAAATCTCTAATTCTCCATGACATACTCAGGATTCTCATGCTTCTCTTCTAGCTTATCCAACTTGACTATAATTATCTCATGCTCACTTTTCAATGACTTCATTTCAACCATCGACTGATTACACTCATCTTATTTTTCTTTTATATTTTCATTTTCAATCCTTAATTGATCCTCAAGAATGTTAATCTTCTCTTCATCCTCTATGGCATTGTTTGCCATGTCTTTAAATCTATATGTTTGTACTTCAATAGATTTGATTTATTCTTGATACTTCTTTTCTTCTTTCTTGGACATGCCTAACAAACTTCCCTCAAGAGAGCTGACTTATGTTTCAAGACCTTTGATCATATTTCTCATTTTATGATTCTTCTCCTTCTACTCCTTTAGTTCACTAAGTGCACTCATGAGCTCAGCTTCTAAATCAACTTCTTCTTCCTCCCTGTCATTTTTTCAACTATTATGACAATCTTCTTTATCAGACATGATGTCCTTTTATTTTGAGCAACTTTTATCTTTTAAACTCAAAGTTTTATTGGCATCTAATAGTTATACCTTGATATCATTGATAACATTCTCATCTTTTTTAGCATCTCTCTTTAAAGTACATATCTAATCATCAAGTACCTTGATCACATCCTTCCACTATTAATTCTCTCTCTTTAATTTTTTGACATCTTGTACCTACTTAGGATCTCATTCAATCTATTAAAATTCTTCCAAAGGACACACTCTGATACAAATTATTATAGGTAAAATCACTGAGAGTGGGTGAATTAGTGAGCCTAGACAATCTAACTTCAATTTCAATCCTTTCAAGTTCTTAATCAATTACTATAAGCATTTAATAAACATACATAAAATTCATATCAATGAACAAGAGAGACAATGCAAGATCAATCACATAACATATGTGGGAAACCCTCTTGGGGAGAAAACCCATTGGAACCTACAATTGGAATACTATTCTATAATAAGAAGAATCAATTTAGACTAGCTATAACTGATCAAGGAACTACCATCCTTTATTTTAGTGAGCCTACAATCTTATAAGGAGCTACTACAACTATCTAGCTAAGCTACCATAACAACTAGACCTTTATAAATTTTCACCTTTCAAGGAGGATGCAACCCCCTTAGATGTTGAGCTTCCACAATAACACCTATGAACACATCCGCCATTAAACTGATGTCTTCAACCACTGATGATGGACCTTTGATTATCACTCTTTACCTTCACTCAAACTCAATCTATAAGAGCACTATTCTTCTAATAAAATTATGACCTACAAGTCATAAAAATAGTCCTAAATATATTATTCTATTAAACTCATCCACTGGGTACCCACCCTTTCCTTTTCTTCACAACACTATGATTTCAAATGCAAATTACACACAAGTCACTCTCACATTTTCCAAACCATCCCATTTGGTTTCAATATTTATAGAACATTCATGATCATCACCACCTTGGTCAACCACTAGTCATGTCATAACCCTTAATTAATTTATATCATTCATAAATATCTCAATATCATCCACATAGGCTGTCCATATTACTCTTGGGTCACCTTTAAAAATCTACACCTTTCAATTAGGCCATTTTAGCTCTTATAGGTCTCATGGAGACCTATTCACCTATTTATCATATCATCAAGAAAAAAAGAACATAGAACCACTTATAAATGAATAGGTCCACTCTACATGACCCCTTTGTCATTCTCAAATTCTTATAGTCATCATTGCACTCTTTTATGCAAGCTCAATTAACTCAAACATTATCCTTGTTCATAGTGACACCATGAATGAATACATAGTCAACTTATTAAGAATTTTTCATACTCAATATATATTTATCACATCTCCAAAATCTATACTATGATCCTCATGGAGTCTAAAACACTCCCAAATAGATAAGTCATCATGAGATATGTAGATATCATCAAAATGAGCTCAACTATCCTTCTCAGGTCATTTACAAAACACAGTCAAACACAATCAAATTTGGAGATAAATAAATTTGAATATACACACTTTAAGATCATTGATTATATATTTAATTATTCACCTTGGAGTCCTATACCATTTTTATTTTTACACCATGAACAAATTCATCTTGGATCAAAATATATGGTCTAAAAACTATAGACTGGTTTTTCCCTTTATTAAATTCAAATATTTGAATTAAACAATCACAGTTAAAACTCAAAAAAATGACTTTGTCTCATGAAATATTTCAATAGTGACTCAAAACACACCATAAATCTCTATATATTAGTCAGGTCTTTATCTTATAACACTCATCATTCGATATTGTTTAGAGCCCTCGTGATCATGACACTTGGTACCCTCATATGCCTTCTGAGCACTTTAACTATTAAACATCATGCACTTATTATCATCTCACTAAATATGAATTGTTATATAAAAATCTTATGATTGACCACACACCATTGTATCTTCATTTGGTCATGATCTTTAACTCTTGTAAAATCAGATAAGTATGGGAACCTTTACAATCTGTCTATAAGGTCAACTTGGCACTTCCATATCTTTTTCTTCACTCAAGTTCATGTTTTGAGATTTGGACCATACAATATCCTCACATAGGAGAATATAACCATGTGTCAATCTGATCCTCTAACCTCACACATTTTATATATACTAAAATTAAAATGCCTCTTCAATTTTATATATCACAAATCCAACTATGCCAAGAACTATCTGGAAAGGCCAACTTTACACATGCAAAACTATTGATTCACTTCATCACATGACCTAAAAGTTATCAAAAATCAACTAGGAATAAAATTTAACAAACCCATATGATCAAATTCTCATGAAAATTCCATATGTGTGAAATATAACTTCATCAATATGCTTACTCAACTTTTCTTGCCACACACAAATTTGTCTAAGTATGGGAAAGCACTGTCAAACTAATTAGGATCCAAAATTTTCACTTGCATAAATTTTGTAACACATAATAGCTAGTAAAAATAATTAAAAAACCATGTTACCATATCCTCTTGACACCTTCATGTGTATTAATGCTAACATCATCAATATGCTTACTCGGCTCTATTTGAACATAGAAAATACTATCAAAAAGCTTGAGAGCCCCACTTTACACCAACATATCTTTGAATACACTTCATCACATGAACTAAGATTTAAAGAATAATATATTAGACTAATGTGATCATAACCATATGACCAACTCCCCCTGACTCATCCATACATGGTAATTATGATGTCATCAAATTGCCTACTCATATTTTTTGTCATTGGAACCAAAATATCTAGATGAGAACAATGATGAACCAAGTGAATTTTACTCATGCACACAAGCTATCCAGTCATCTTTTATGACTAATAGGACCTCTTACACATTATTAATACTTTAGAATCATCCCTAATCATCTCAAACCATATTAAAATTGAAGATCAACCAAGCATACTTTAAGAATACTAGGATAAACATATTTCACACTTTGTCATTATCCATTAGACTATCAAGGCACTTCATCCATTCACTTGGACACTTCTATGACATCACTGAAAACTCTCTAATAGTGTATCTACTGATACTAATTAGGAAATAAATTATTGACTTCTATTTTTTGGATAGAAGCTTATGAGTTTCCACAAGTTGTCTTACTAGCTCCATTAATGCCCATTAATCACTAACATATCTTGGGATTCTGTAAAGGTAGTTACTAAATATACATACCTTGATGTAGAAATAGGTTGTGAACTAAATGAATTATTAACCCCAATGGGTGATTTTTTTAGTTGTTGCATCATAAAATTTCTTTCTCTCAATATCTTTTTCAAATATTGTTATGATGTAATATATGAATGCATCATTGACCCTCTTGAAGTATTATTTTTTGCCCTCCAAAGTGAGTTAAAGATAATAATTATACACCTTATTTTATTCACCAAATATAGTGTTTAGGCTTGGGAAAACTCATCATTTGGCCAATATGTATACAAGGTAGGAATTCATATAAAATTTACTTGTTGTTTACACCTCCATCAATTGCTTATAGAGGGAGTCACTAATGAGTTAGGCCTAGTGAATATATTATGTATTCTCATGGATGATCCAAATATACTGATACATCCACTCCTAGAAGATCTTGGAGTCAAGACTACCAATAATCATGTGTAATAATATTATTATGTCTCCCACCTCATCTTTGAAATTAATTCTTAGAAAAGTCTGTGGCAATCTGGTAGAGGCAACCTTCAAGGTCTTAATCTATTGTTTGTTTATTATTCTCTAGCATACCAGGTTATTATCTTGAAAGAATTATTGGGATGTTTATGTATTTATGTCTAGATATCTCTCAAACTCTAGGATCATGAATACTGAATTGATAGAATATGGGTTTAGATTTAAAATCTTTCCCATTTGTCATTTAGGACTTTTCTTTTATTAGCATCATAATGTTGTGCTAGTGTTATCACTAGATCATTGCATCATCAAGGGAAACTATATTTTTTTTGGTAGTCCAAAGTCATAGATACTATAGATCTAGCCATTTTTAAATGCTACATTTTTCATAGTCCAAAAGTCACGTAGGTCAATGTGACCTAAGTCTATATCTATGATCTTAGTGGTGTTATACTCTAGACTAAGAGTCACCTTGGGTCATTTTGATTTGAACTTCATCTCCTTCCCAGAAATGAATTATAGAGAGAATGCTTAGTGAAAACTAACTATAAAAGTTGGTGGGATTTTTAGGTGCTTGAAGTAGGTAGAATCTCTAGTAGAGATTAGAGGTGCTCTAAGTAAGTGAAAACTCAATGAAAATTGGGAGGTGTTCTAATAAAGTGAAAAATCTATTGGAATCTTGAGGTGTTTGAAAAAATAGTAATGTCCATAGGGTTGGGAGTTGTTATCTATAGGTTGAAATCCCATGGGAATGGGAGGTGCTTGAAATAATGGATAATCCCATGAGAATGAAAGGAGCTCTAAGTGAGTCCAAAGTTTATGGGGACTTGGAGGAATATTTTAGGGAATATTATCTAGTTATGAATATACGTGGATATATTCACTTAGATATGATTTGGAAAAACCCTATGTTTGAATGTGAAATCTTGGGGAAAATTCTAAGGTTTTTTATGATTAAATTTTGGAAAATAAAACCTAGGATCTCTATAGCTTTGAAAGCTTGAAAAACATAGCCTATAACAAACATTATCATTACCATAATATGAAAACCCTAATAAATCATAATCAAATCTTTATAGAATGAAGTAAACACAAATGTTTTGATTGCAATAAAAATATGGATCAATAAAATATAGGGGATTAAAAATAATATTATGCAATGGTCAGATGGCAACGTTGCATAACTCAAGGTCATTTTTTGGTTCATGGCTTTGAGATCACTTTTCATAATCCAAGTTGGGATATCAAAATGCAATTAGCAATTTTTAACAATAAATAAAAAAATCCTTAATTTCCATGTTTATATAGACCTCTCCCTCTACAATTAATTCTTTAATGGAGGTAGTTTATGGAACCCCAAAACCTTCACGTAATTTTTCAATTTTGTAAATTTGTAATTTTTCAAATTGCATGTTGACTTCTAGATTCCATGAGGAAAGGTAGGTTGACTTATTTAGAAATGGGAATCTAGAATCTAGATTGAAATTTCAAATTTTCAAAATTACAAATTACATTTAGAGTTCTAGATTTTGCAAGCTTAGTTATTCATAGGAAGTAGAACTCTATCTGCAATTTGAAAATTTGAAAATTAAAAATTGTAGTCTAAGTTTTAGATTTTACAAGGTTTTTGGTTTATGAGATCTATAACTCCACTTATAATTTGTAGTTATGTAAAATTGTAAATTGTCAACAATTATTTGGGTTTTGCTGATTAGTGCATTGCAATATCTAGAGCTCAAGATGCAGTTTGTAAGTTACAAAATTGTAAATTATAGTTAGAACTCTAAATTATATTGGTTAATATATTGCATTATTTGGAGCTTAGGAAGTAATTTGCAATTTTGCAAATTAAAAATTGTTGGTAGAGTTCTAGATTATATAATACAAAGGAAATGTGTGATTTGGGTCATTTTAAGGAATTTTTCCAAAAAAATAGGGAGTATCTCTTAGTGTACTTTATGTTTTGATATTTTTGGGCCAAAAATATCAACATTTTTGGTGACCTCTGAGATGATTGTCTGCTAATAAATTTTTTCTAGTAGCTTTCTAGTTCATTGGGCATGGAGTCATTTTAAGCTTAACACACTTTAACTTGGTGAAGAACAAATTGGAACCATAGGTTTCAAACATACCCCTCCTAAACCATAACCAAATATACATGTAGTGCATTAATTTAATGAGAAAGAACCTAAGAAGTGATAAAGGAAATAATTTACAAATATTGTTATACACCTCAATGATGAACATGTGGGTTCCTTACTTTCTCCACCAAAATTCTAACATAAAATATATGAAATAAAAAATACTAATACAAGTGAGGAAAAAACATACGTGGATTTATGGGATTTAAAAAAAAAAAAAAAAAACTTAGTTATTCATAGGAAGTAGAACTCTATCTGCAATTTGAAATTTTGAAAATTAAAAATTGTAGTCTAAGTTCTAGATTTTACAAGGTTTTTGGTTTATGAGATCTATAACTCCACTTATAATTTGTAGTTATGTAAAATTGCAAATTGTAAATAGTTTTTTGGATTTTGCTGATTAGTGCATTGCAATATCTAGAGCTCAAGATGCAGCTTATAAGTTACAAAATTGTAAATTATAGTTAGAACTCTAAATTCTATTGGTTAATATATTGCAGTATTTGGAGCTTAGGAAGTAATTTGCAATTTTGCAAATTAAAAATTGTTGGCAGAGTTCTAGATTATATAATACAAAGGAAATGTGTGATTTGGGTCATTTTAAGGAATTTTTCCAAAAAAAAAGGGGGTATCTCTTAGTGTAATTGATGTTTTGATATTTTTGGGCTAAAAATATCAACATTTTTGGTGACCTCTGAGATGATTGTCTGCTAATAATTTTTTTCTAGTAGCTTTCTAGTTCATTGGGCATGGAATCATTTTAAACTTAACACACTTTAACTTGGTCAAGAACAAATTGGGATTTTCTAAAATAAGAAAAAAATAGGGAAAAATTAAGACAAACATAGGAAACAAAAACACCTAATGAGTTGAATATACAAAAGCACTTATTTTAGAAAATATAACTAACATTATTATATACAAAATTTTAATTTTTAGAATGAATTCCTACCTTAAAAGCAAGCTTTGAGGTATATCCCATTTATTGGGATATGTAGTTCTAATCCATCAAGCTTGGATATCTAGAATGCATTAGCTCCTTTACATTAAGTTATAATACATGGATCACTCCATATTACATCAAACTTCTTGTGCTTGCCTGGTTTAGCCTTGTCTGCATCCCATTTGAGAATCATTTATCCTTAATTTAAGCTCTTTTTAGATGACTTTTTATTGAAATTCCTCTTTATTTTAGATTAATTTTCTTCCAAGACTTTCATTGATTGGTACCTAATTTATTCTAGTTCTATGAGTTTAGCCAATCTTACTATCATTTCATCATTGTTACTCAACTACAATTAGTGATTGAGCTCTAGAGATGGTGAGACTAAAGCTTCCCTACCATACATAAACATAAATGAGGAGTTCAAAATGGATCTCTTAGGGGTGATCATATCATCCCATAGTGTTAATTTCAACTTCATGTGACATGTCCTTTGGTTCTCCTCCATTATTTTTTTGATAATTATTATGAGGTTATTATTGGTAGACTTGGCCAAACCATTTCCCTGAGGGTAATAGTAATAAGAATTAAACATGTATACATTATGATTTATATTCCATTCACTCACTTGATTATCCACAAATGTTTTGGCTTTGTTTGAGATAATGGTGTGAGGAACACCAAACCTTAAGACTATGTCATCTATGAATTCTAGGATATATGCCTCCATGGCATCTTTTGATGCAAGTGATTCAATTCATCATGTGAAATATTCCATTGCTATGAGGACCCATTTATGGCCTACACTTGATGGAGGATTGATCATTTCAATGAAATCCAATCACTATTGAGTGAATGGTTGATCTGCTTGAATTGGTCTAAGAGGGAAAGCTACTAATATTTGTTTACATATGAATTAATCACACTTATTATAGTTTTTTACCCATTGATGGGCATATTTTAATAATTTAGGACAATAATATCCCCCTCTCATTATTTTTATGGTCATGATTCTTGTAGAGAAACATCCACCTGATGGGCCATCATGAAATTCTTTGAGCACATTGGGGTCTTGATTATGCTTGATACATCTTATCATGACTCCATTCATATATTTTCTAAATAATATTCCATAAAAAAAGATAGGGAATGGATTGGACTTTAAAATATATTTTCTTGGACTATTAAAATTCATATAGGTACTCACCAGTCTGTAGGAAAATGGTCATGTCATGGATCCAAACATTGAAAAGAGGTGGATTGGTTTCCTAAGGTGCACTTTGAGAATATATTATTTTAGATACTACTTCAGTAGTCTTGATATTAGAAGCTAGTTGTTCACACAATCCTTTCCCTCTTACAAGTGTTGTGATTTTGATGTCCGCATCATATTCCATGATCTTTGTTATCCATCCTTCTCTTTTTTCATTTATCTCCTTGATCATCAAGAACTCTTTAACACTTTGGTGACTCACCATCAGATGAATTTTATTAGTGGAGAGCATATGCCTAAACTTTTTGAGAGTTTTGATTATAGCATATACTTGCTTCTCCATGAAACTATAATTTTCTCCATAATCATTCAAGGATTGACTAAAGAAAGATTATTTATTCCAATTGTTCTTGATTTTGTTGATTTAGGATAGTTGAGATGTTCCCTTCCCCTATAAAATCATAGAGAATGAAATCATTCTCATAGTTGGGGTTGACTAGGGTAGGATCCTAGGAAATAGCTTTCTTGATGGATTCAAAGCTATCTTTTCCCTCCAGTGTCTAGTAGAAAATGATACCCTTCTTGAGAATTTTAGTAAGGGGCTTATACATAAAGGAAAAATTTGGAACAAAACTTCTTATAAATTTTATTTTTATAAGGAAACATTGTAATCCTTTCTTATGGATTGTGTCATGTCCCCTTTTCAATTGACATGTTCTGAGTTCATGGTTAGCCTATTATGCGACCTTCGTAGGCTAATAAGATGGATAGAGGGTCATAATGGAGTTTGGCTCGACTTTGATTCATAGGATTTCTACATTTGATTTTCATTTAGGGTATTTCAGACACATTTAGCCTGAGCTCCTACTTTTTAGGGATATTTGATATGCAACGGAGCGCCTTTATTGTGGTATGGTTATGTGCGGAATCACTCCCTGATTCACTAGCTTCGATCGGTTCGTGGATCCGACATGTATTGAGGGAGATATTAATATTTGATTGATTTAATCAAATATTAATTATTTAGCCTATTTTTAATTAGAAACCCTAATTCTAATTTAAGAAACCCTAATTAGGGCAAGCATATCTTTTTGAGGGTATAAGGGTTTCTCATGGAGGCCATTGTTCATTATGCTATTGATTATTGATATTGATTTTGAGAATTTCTTCTGTGAAGACTGAGCCTAGGGTTCAAGGATTCCATCTGCATTAGAGAACGTTCCCTCTTCAGTGTGTGCAATTAAGAGGCTGTGGAATATCTGCTGATCTATTGCCAAAGTGAGAGATAGCTTCATCCAGAAGTTATCACAGAATTTCAAGTTTGAGAGATAACTTCACAAAGAAGTTATTACAGATATTCCAGGTATTTCTTTATTCTTGTTTTGATTCAATAAATTATACAGCTAGAGATCTTCTGTGCTAGAAACGTATATTTTTAGATCAGGGGTTGAAAATAGGGAAGCTTGCTTAATTGGTGGCCGTACAAAGTTTGTACAGGTCCGTACAGATCAACTCAGGAACCAACCTCGGCAGACAGAGGGTTTCTAGTGACCGACATTGGTCGACTGAAGACCGACGTCGGCAGAAAGCTGACCTACAGTGATCGACGTCGGCAGTTTATCGACTGACGCCGGTGACTGTGTGTTTGACACAGCAGGCCGAGACCTTCCAGTTTCCAATTTTTGCTTCTAGTTTTGCTAAGTCAGGGTTTTTAAGACTGTATTTCATATTTATATGCATAAGAAAGGACTATAATTGTAATAGTTTAGAAGGACAAGTGATACAATTTGTAATTTGTTATTAAGAGACTATATTATTGTGATCATTCTAAATTTATTCAACAGAAGTTATATCTTGTTCAGAGTTTTTTGTGTTGCTATATTTCCTTTTTGGAGGGGATATTAAAGTGGTATCAGAGCTAAATCCTACCAGCCTGAGGGTCTATAGATCTTATGCAGCCACAAGAGTTGGGACCACACAGGTATAACGCACGCAGCCAAGCCTTGCTTGAAGGTACCCAGTTGTTAGATCAGAGACCGATCATCATGAGTGACAGACGTGAGGGCAGCCCACCCAGGGGCCACAGGTATGATGCTGAATAAGACACCAGATAATTTCACCGTGCTATGATGACAAGCCAACAACAGATGAATCAAACACTACAGGCACTTATGACTATGATAAGGGATATGAATGCACCTGATGGATAGAATAAGGACCAAAGAGATGATAGGAGTGCTATGGTTAATCAGAGACCACAGCAAACTCACTCCAGAATAGCTGATAGACCTACATGTCCTACATTTGTTCAAGAAGAACTAGAGGCACCAGCAGAGGAGGCAGGGAATAACCCATTTGCAGATGTTTACATGGCTACAAATGATGAGTGGGACTTATTACCTCCTCATGTTCAAGAGAGGATGACCTTTGATCATTTTGTCAATCTTAGGAGAGAGCACTACAGATTGGTTAGACAGGACAGGAGGCCTAGAGTTCAGTTCAGTGAGCTGAAGAAGGCTATTGGTAAGCTTTCTTTGACTAATTTTGATGGCAGCGGCAAGATGACAGCTCAAGCTTGGGTTCATAAGCTTGACACATTTTTGGCATTGAGACCAATTTCAAAGATAGAGGCCATCAAATACGCTACTTTTCACTTGGATGGAGTAGCAAATGATTGGTGGTACCATGGTATGGTAACACTTTAGTATAATCAGGTAACAGAGTATCAGGACTTTGTGGATAGATTGGTTGAGCAGTTTGACAGGAAAGATCTCGAGGTTTACTTTTGAGATCTGGCATAGTTGAGACAAACAAGTAACTTGGAGTCCTTCATTGGTGAGTTTCAGAGATTGGCAGTCATGGTGCCCAATATTTCAGAGCGTAGATTGGTAGTTCTCTTCATGGAGGGATTGACAGAGCCATTGAGAGGTTGGATCAAAGCCTTTGATCCTCCTTCATTACAAGTAGCTATGAAGAAGGCACGTAATATGGAGATGGCAGCCCCATCCAATAAATCTAATTCCAGAGGTGCTTCTTCATCTAGAGACCATAATCACTCCCACGGGGATACAGAGAGACTGGGTTTTAACATAGATAAATCCAGGGTTAAAAATGATTCACAGGCTAATCCAACAGCACCACCTTTGGATCGTGAGGTGCTTAATGATCTACACAGGAAGAAGCTTTGCTTCTACTGCAAAGGTCCATATGATATCCATCACGATTGTCCTTTGAGGCCTAAGGGCAAGGCGAATCGTATGATGTGGATATATTATGAGGATTCAGATTTTGAGGATTCTGAATAGCATAACAGTTTTGAGGGGGCAGAGGCAGAGGCTTCAAGGCCTAATGCAGAGGTAGAGTTAGAGCTTCACCTACAGGAGGCACGCATATCCATCATTCAGTCAGATGAGTCATTCAGACTCCGTGGAGTTTTGGCAGGGCAGAAGGTTATCACCCTTCTTGATACAGGGGCCACACATAATTTCATAGATGCTAGATTTGTGGAGAAGCGTGGACTCACTACCATAGATTTTGAGGGCATCAATGTTAAGGTAGCTGATGGTCACACTCTTAAGTGTGAGCGTATGATTAGAGACCTCCCATTGCGCTTGAACAACTATGAGTTCAAGGTTGATTATTATGTGGTAAACATGGGGGATATAGACTTAGTCTTGGGTATGAAGTGGCTTCATTCATTTGAGGAAGTTACTCTTCATCTCAAGGACATGGAGGTTCTCTTTAATGTTGATGGGACGACACATATTCTTAAGGCAATACGGGGCAGCAGCTTCAAATATATGTTTTTTCATCGGATGGAGGTACCTATACCACATAACATGATAGAGGGTGATGACAAGAGCACATTGGCACCAACATAGGAGAGGTATGAGGACGAGCTTGGTCTTGAGGTGAGTTCAGTTTAGGAGTTGTCACATGTGGTGAGGACTCAACTTTCTGTTACATTCAGGACACAGGTTGATGATGATATGACTATGTCTAGCCTTCACAATCCAGTTTTAGATATTATTCAGGTACGGAGTTTGCTTGCTAATTTTCATTTATGGATTGGATGTTGGGGTGCTTATCTTAGTACTAGAGATGATGTGACACCATTACATGAGAGTTGGGATGGACATGGCATGGGGTTCATGTTAATTAACAGTGGTGGAGATCCTAACTACATTTGGGATCCAGGTGGGTTGATTGATTTGTCATTCAGTGATTGCTTGAGGGCAAGCAATTCCAAGAGGGGCGGATTGTCATGTCCCCTTTTCAATTGACATGTTCTGAGTTCATGTTTAGCCTATTATGCAACCTTCGTAGGCTAATAAGATGGATAGAGGGTCATAATGGAGCTTGGCTCGACTTTGATTCATAAGATTTCTACATTTGATTTTCATTCAGGGTATTTCAGACACATTTGGCCTGAGCTCCTACTTTTTAGGGATATTTGATATGCAGCAGAGCGCCTTTATTGTGGTATGGTTATGTGCGGAATCACTCCCTGATTCACTAGCTTCGATCGGTTCGTGGATCCGACATGTATTGAGGGAGATATTAATATTTGATTGATTTAATCAAATATTAATTATTTAGCCTATTTTTAATTAGAAACCCTAATTCTAATTTAAGAAACCCTAATTAGGGCAAGCATATCTTTTTGAGGGTATAAGGGTTTCTCATGGAGGCCATTGTTCATTATGCTATTGATTATTGATATTGATTTTGAGAATTTCTTCTGTGAAGACTAAGCCTAGGGTTCAAGGATTCCATCTGCATTGGAGAACGTTCCCTCTTCAGTGTGTGTAATTAAGAGGCTATGGAATATCAACTGATCTATTGCCAAAGTGAGAGATAGCTTCATCCAGAAGTTATCACAGAATTTCAAGTTTGAGAGATAACTTCACACAAAAGTTATTACAGATATTCCAGGTATTTCTTTATTCTTGTTTTGATTCAATAAATTATAAAGCTAGAGATCTTCTGTGCTAGAAACGTATATTTTCAGATCAGGGGTTGAAAATAGGGAAGCTTGCTTAATTGGCGGCCGTACAAAGTCTATACAGGTCCGTACAGATCAACTCAAGAACCGACCTCGACAGACAGAGGGTTTCCAGTGACCGACATCGATCGATTGAAGACCGACGTCGGTAGAAAGCTGACCTGCAGTGACCGACGTCGGTAGTTTATCAACCGACGCCGGCAACTATGTGTTTGACACAGCAGGCCGAGACCTTCCAGTTTCCAATTTTTGCTTCTAGTTTTGCTAAGTCAGGGTTTTTAAGACTGTATTTCATATTTATATGCATAAAAAAGGACTACAATTGTAATAGTTTAGAAGGACAAGTGATACAATCTGTAATTTGTTATTAAGAGACTATATTATTGTGATCATTCTAAATTTATTCAATAGAAGTTATATCTTGTTCAGAGTTTTTTGTGTTGCTATATTTCCTGTTTGGAGGGGATATTACAGATTGGTAGTGCTAATGCAGAGATAACACTAATTCTCTTTGGGTCTATTACAAGACCCTCCTTTGACATAATATGTCTTAGTAGTTTCCCTTAATGAACTGTTAAAATGAATTTATTTGGATTGAGGGAAACCCCAAATTCTCTACATCTTTTTAAAATTTTCCTAAGGTGATCTAGGTGTGCATTAGCATGCTTTGAGTAAATAATGATATCATCTAAGTATACTAGAATCATCTCATTTATCAAAGCTCTTAAATCTATATCCATAGCTCTATAAAATGTTACACCATAATTATTTAGACCAAATGGAATATTTTTGTAGGCATACATATACCATTTTATGGTGAAAACAATTTTGAACTAGTTTGATTCTTGCACCAAGATTTGGTTATAGCCAGAATAACCATCTAGAAGAGAAAATCTTTCAAATCCTGATATAGTTTACAAAATTTGTTCCATGGGGGGGAGAGGATAATGATCCTTTATATATTCCTTGTTTAGATCCCTAAAATCTACACAAATCTTGATTTCACCATTTTTCTTTCATACAAGGACAAAATTAAGAACCTGAGATGAATACTTAATAAGGAAGATGATGTTAGAATCTATTAGTTTGGACATCTCACTCTTCATTAGGGGTGGATTAATTTTTATCTACTTTTTTCTAAAAATCTTGGTATTTAAATACAATTATATTGTATGTTGGGATAAGATGGGGTCAAACCCCCTTAGATCATGATAACTCCAAGTGAAGTTATCATCAAACTCTTGACACAACTCAAAAAAATATTAATTTTTAGAATCATTGCATACCTTTATTATTTTCAATGATTTTCCTTTTGAGATAACCACTAGCTCATAATCTTATTCATTCATGGTGATGTTCTTATTTTTGCCTTTCATTTGATCAACTAAATTGAATATGTTATCTAGTGTAATAAGACCCATAGGTATTTTATTCATCTTCAACTAGATGATTTTATCTCCATATTGATATTGGATCCTTGACTAGTTCCTATTATAGAATTCATATTCTACTCTTATAAATTTGATAATTTGTTGATCATTATCGAAGACTTGCTAATTGGTTTTATTATCAAGAATAAATGGCCTTACTATTAACCTTACATGTTGGATGTTTTTATTATTCTATTTATATCGATAGGTTATATTGGGATCCTACATAAGCTATACAATCAGCATCTTTATTTTGTGCTCTTGGTATCACTTGAATGTTCAAAGTGGTATAGTCTTCTAACAAGTCCTAAACCTTATGTTTGTAAGATCTTAGAAAAATTTTCTTAGTTACACTTTTGGATCTCAGTTGGTGAATAATCAAATCACTATCACCAAATATTTGTAGGCAATTTATCCCTCTCTCCTTGGCCAATTATAGGCTTTGATTCAAATCTTCATACTCAAATACATTGTTTATGTAGCTGAACTAAAGTATGAAAGAATAGAAATAGTTCTCCTTCTATGGAGAGATAAAGATGATCCCTACACCTACATCATTCCTACTTCTTGAACCATCAAAGAACAATTGCCACATCCCTTGAAGATCTTCAGCTAGCTTTACCAAGTTTAGGATAATTACATCATTTTCATGAACATAATATGTACCCAATGCTATTTCATGTACATAGTCATAAGTATCAAATTGAAGGTTTGATCCCCATTCATCTAGATGAGTGTCGAGAATCTATTATATAGGTGTTGTAACTTCATGATAAATCTCCTCTTCTTGGTCCTATAGTATATAATTTGTGTCTATAGGAATAGGATTATATGGATCAATATGGCCTTTTATGATTTGCTCAGCTCTTATTATTACTCTTGTTCCATATCTCATCTTAAGAAACATGTGATACCAATACTTAGATAGATATCCTCTCATATTTACAGTGAAATCTCATGAAAGACAAATGGAAAAGTAAGGGGGGAAGGTATATAACTAAGATATCTTATGAAATTGACAAGCTTGGATACATGTGAATAGTGAGATTCAGTCCTTTTATTGTTCTTAATGTTTGAATAGTAGTCCCATCTAATTGAACAAATCCTTTATTTATAGGTGTATACTTTATACCAAGGGCTTCAGCTATTTTCTTGAGCATTAATAAACTAATATCCCCTAAATCTACCATGAAATTATGAATGATATACTTCCCTAATATAAGTGAAAGATAGAAGGGGGAGGCTTACCATTTTTTCTTATTTTGGTGTCAATTTGTGGCTAACATAAATTAATTACAGCATTAGGTCCCTTGGCTAGAACCTTATTTATTATCTATAAGTTATTCAAAGCCTCTTACAATAAATCTCTTTACATGGGGATGGATAGTGCTTCCCACATATTAACATTCAGATTAGTATTCTTAATTTTCTCAATAATTTTGAAAGGAATATTACCAACCTATGTTGGTGCCTTTATAGGAGTTATGTCTTATTTTAGAAGATTCAAATTTGGCACTTTTGATTTGGGATAATTGGTAGGTGAAAATCTTAGCCTTTATACTAATTTACTCTTCGTAGGTTCTTGTAAAACTTTAGAAGTCATAACTTGTTCCACCTTACGGGGTTGATCATTTTCTATTGCTCCCTTCTTCAAATGTGTGTTGGCTACCATAGGACCTCCACCATTGAACAATGCCTCTTATTGATTCACACCACAAAAAACCTCATCTTACCAATTTAGAAGAGTAGACTTGCCATGAGTAGGTTCTTGTGTGTTTACTTGTTGGGAAGTGGATTCTTCTTGATGTCCTTATGTACTTATTATGCCTTGTACCATCAATTTTTAATTGATAACCCCATTAGGATAAGTATTATGATTATGAGGATGAGAACAAGGATAACACCATTCATACTCCTAAGCTTGTTTGTTTTGAATAGGTATAATAGCTTTGGTAGCACCTGGTGTAGGTAGAGAATAGATGTTTGGAGGTTTTTCTTGCTTACTTTGACCCTATGGCTATGAATTACCATGGTATGGCTGCCTATTGGGTTGGTATGCTAGGTTAGATTGTTGATAAGTCTTTTAATGTTAGGATTGATACCTTTTCATTATTACTAACTCATTTCCAAAAACTCTTGAGTAGTGACTTAACCTCATATAGATCATCTATAGGTATAGGAGTTAAATTTGGTGCTTTGCATGTGGTGGAAATTGGAGTAATTAAAAGAGGTAAAATAAGAGGTATTTTTGAGAATATAGGCATTGATGGATTTGGGTAAATTTTCCCTACTTAAATTAAATAATTTTTTCCCTTTATTACAATTTTATAAGAATTAGGAAGTGTGGTGCCACCCATTGATTGAATCATAATAAATATATCACTATTTAGGGTTCTCAAGTAATATAAAAAATAATTATTTGGATTTGGATTAATAAATACTAGAATTCTATTCCATGTCTTCTAAAAATGGAAATTAAAATCAGTCATGTGTTTATGAGGAGCCCATTGAATAGAAATTAGTTGTTCAACCAAGGAAAGGTGGTCACTCTTGTATTCAAATTTAGTATATAGTGTAGTGATTAAGTCATCCCAAACTTAGATGGAGTTTACATCAAGACCTATATACCATTGTAAGACTTTACCTTTGAAACATAAGACTAAGATCATGATTGCAACATTATCTTGTACCACATAGTGGAATAAACATAGATTAACAATATATTGTATGTGCTCCATAGGAGTGGTGGAAGTTTTACCAATAAAATATGAAAATATTTTTAAAGCTAAGGTAGGTATATCATCTTACTGGGCCAACTATAGTGGGCTACCTCCATTGAAAGCTATGAAATTTAGATTTATAGCCATTATGGGAGGTATGAATCCGATGGGAATACTTGGAAGAGGTGTAAATAAAATTGTAGAATATACTCTAGGGTAAGGTATAACTGATTTTGATCTCTTTTTATAAGCAAATGATAATTTTAAAAAATTATCTCTCTTACCTTTAGTAGATGATCTTGTTTATTTTCTTGGCATACATAAAACTTGAGATTATGAATCCATGGGCCAATGGAGTCACCAGGTGATTTTGAAATTTTTATGAATGTCATATAACACTCATTAAGAATTTCACAAATCTCTTTGTAATTTTATTATCCCATTAGGCATGCTAAGAACTATTATTGCATAGATTTTACACGCATTCCTTGATGTAGTAGCTCATTATGAAAAAAATAATGATATAATGGGAACAACTCCATGTTTTATGACCTTGGTGAATTGAGGTGAACCACTAGATAAGGTTGGATTCCTTTCACTAAATCTAGTATAATTGATAAAATACCAATTTTATATAAACTCCACTCCTTCAGTGTAATTAGGGTTTTGACTGGGAATAAAGTTTGGGAATGAAATTTGCAAAATTGAAAATGGTGATTACACAAAATATTTTTATAGTGGATTTTAATGCTTGATTGAATAAACATAATATAAAATAAAATAGATTGAAAATTTTTTTGGTATAAACTCATGTAAATTGAAAATCAGAGGCAATATTTTATTATTTATCATAGAAAGGACAATATTATTTTATTTTAATCGAACAATATTTTAGAAGGGTATAAAATATTATAAATTAATTTTTGTGAATGAAATAAGAATTAAAACTTCCATAAATATTTAAATAACTTACATACATATGGATTTATTAGACAAAAAAAGCAAATCTTCAATTATTTTTAATTCTCCAGGTTATAGCATGTAGAAAATACATTCAAAATGTAGAATAATATTACTAAAAACAAAAGGATTATTTAGGATATGGGGTCTTTCCCATCTTTATACAAAATATATCATAAATGAGATGTAGTTATCAAAAAATCCAACACCCAATAGAAGAATCATGCGAATCTATAATTTCATGCAAAAAGAGGCATGATCTGTAGCTTGTTGCATACTTGGCTTAATAAAACATTTTGGAAGAGACAATGCAAGATTTGGGTGTGATCCTCAACTTGGTGTGGAGTGGATAAAATTGCGAAAACTTCATACAATGCCTTGGTTCCTCTTCATGTAGCTGGAAATGGCTCTTCATGTAATATGGGGTGCCAAAGTGGAACTCATTCATTGAACAAAAGATAACTAAGAAATAACTTAAGTTGATTTTTTGTAAAACCCTAAGTTTAAATTTCCAAGTGAGACTTTTACAACTTACAAGTCATACCAATTTATCAAAAATTGAATTGTAATTTCTAATATGTGCTTTTACAACTTAAGCAATTAAAATTTTGTCAAAATGAAAAGTGTAATTTTCAAGTCTTTATTTTATAATTTCCAACCTATCAAAATAGAAAGTGTAAAATACACATGGATTTTTCTCAAAAATATCTCTAAAAATATATTTATAATTTACAAGATGTAACTTTACAATAATTAAAATATAATATATGAGAATGTTTTTAAATAGAAAGAATTAATTAGTCTCCAATACTTCTTCTACCTCTTTATATTTCTCATCCTATAGTTTTTGAACATATGCATCAAATTCCTTGAATATCTCTTGGATTCTATCTTCATATGGTTCAAAGGAGTAGAGGTTGGTGATCTCACAATCTGCTACTATATAAAAAAGTTTTCTTCTCAAAGCTCTATATTTTTGAATCTCTTTACCAATCTGATCCAATGTGTTTTGATACCTAATGTAGTGGTGGATAGATTTTAAGGTAAAGATGGTGTCTCATGTAGATCCCTTTTCAACCACTTTGAATTTATTTTATACTTCTACAAAAAGGATATTTTATTCATAATCTATTGGCCTACATGACAATTTATTCAACAAATCTTCCATGTCATACAACATGTCAATGGCCTTATCATGGGCAAATTTGGCCTTATGGATAGTCTTGGTTATTACTTTTATCTATAATTGAGCTACTCTATGTAATTCCTCTTGCTCTCAATCATTTTCAATATTTTTTTAGTAATGAGGATGTCCATATCTATCAATTTAGGATAGTAAAGATTCAAGGTTTATATCTCTCCCTCATGCTTATTTACCAGTTCTCTTAGAGTTATCCTTCTTTCTATTAAAACTTCATAATGATCAATTGTCATGTCAATGAATTTATTACCTTTTGATATGATCTCCTCTAACCATTCCTTAGTATCCCTTCCCATGCTTGCAATTTTAGTCACTATATCAAGTGTTTCCTGATCTATGATATGGGTGAATGGTATGCTGGTTCAAGTTGTGTTGATGGACTAGTGGGATCTATGAATTTATTCAATGAATTCATAATTTTTTAACCTAGTTTTTCAACTCATCCTTAGTGACCTTGTCACTATCCATTTTATCAAAAGGGAGTTCATGTTGGATTTAACATCATGTTTCAAACCCTCCCTTATAGGATGTCCAAGGTGAACCTTTGTCACCTAATAGTCCCCCACTACTAGATCTTTTTTTTTGTCTAGTGGGGGGACTACAATCTCCACATATATTTCCTCTACTAAGTCATATAATATTCTTAAGAAGGTTCAAAGAATAGTCTTATATTTTTTTTTGTGCATTTAAAATACAAAAATCTAATATACTAAGAGAAACCATTTTCTTGTGTTATTTGTGCTAACCAAGTAGGTGTAGCATCTCATTATGTAGATAATGTCACTTAAGAACCTTTAGCTAAAGTTGTTGAATTAGTGGGCATGATTACGAGTGTTGAATCCTAAACTGATATAGACACTAATTGATTGATAGATGTATTTTCTATTTCTTCTCCATATGTAGGTTGCAAATCCTCATTTACATCAAGAACTTATTTATCTCATATCTCCAATAAAGGGGTTGGGGTAACTAGGTAAGTGAAAGAGGTGGGGGAAATGAGAATATATGTGTCTACTGGGGGTGTTAGAGATGTAAGTGATATTAATGGGGGAATAGACATAGGGATTCAAAACTTAGGGACTAGTGGAAGTGTGAAGGCCAAAGAACAAAATGAGTCAATTAGAGTGGAAGGGATATTTAGGGGTGGTAAGGTAGGTAATATGAAAGGGTATGAAGATAGAATAGTACTTATCTAAATATTTTGGATGGCCAATGAAACTAAATTTTGAATGATTGAGCCCGTGGCTATACACTATTGAGTTGTGTTGTAAATCAATGGGGATGGAATGGAGGGAATTTTAAATGGAATGGAAGGAATTGTGGAAGGAAGGAGTGGAATTATTTAAGGAGGGAGTGAAATGGAAACCTAAGTATCCATTGAAGGGGAGCATTGAGTGTCCACTTAACTTATTTGTACTGGTTGAAATATACTTATTATTGTGGGTAAATTGGGGGGAATAGAGGATGGGGTAACTTGGGGTGTATGAGGAGTGGAGATAGGAGGTGGAGGTGTTGGAGATGTAGGAAAAATAGAGATATTTGTAGGATGAACTACAAAAATAGGAGTTGTCACTATCACTAAGATATGGGTTAAAGCTATGGATTATTTAACTGCATCTATGTCCTTAGACAAGATGATGATTGGTTGGTCTATTTTTTTTCTATCTTTCCTCAACTACCCATTATTGGCCTTATATTTCTTATTTTTATTATGAGAGATCATTGGCCTCTCTGATTGAGCTCCTATTATGCCATTAAGACTCTATACTGATCTAAGAATTCCTTGATCTTTGAGATTTAATAGTGTCTATGTGATACTCATTGTATCCTTAGTCACTTAGACCCCTTTCCTCCTAATATAATTGAGTGTTTTGTTGATTATATGTGAATTTATATATATCAAAGATAAATATTCAAGGATTGACCACCTTACTACTAGAAGGGGTTGAGTGTTGATCTATTTATACTAGTTTTTATCCACTAGGGGCTCACTATCCACAAAGTCCTTAGGTATTGGTGCTATATAAAAATATTTTACTCAATCCAAGGTCCTTATAAAGTGGTCCCTCAATATAACCTCCTCTTCATCATATAAATACTCCCAATAATATTCAAAATATGTAACATGGGAATATGTGAAAATTCCCAGTGTGTTAGTGATGTTTTTATGAACATCATAATATGGCCTTGCCTCTAAAGTCCTTAATGTCATGTATGCCATTTTTTCCTCATCACACTTGTATTTGAGTAGGGAGGGGCATGCGTATCTATTGATACTAATTGGGAAATGTATTCCCAACTTATGTTTTATATATAGAAGCTTATGAGTTCTACAAGTTATCTTACTAGCTCCATTAATGCCCACTTATCACTGACATATCTTGGGAGTGTGTAAGGGTAGCCATTGAATCTACATACCTTGATGTAGGAATAGGTGGGGAATTAAATGAAGTAGGAACCTTGATGGTTGATTTCTATAGTTGTTGCATCAAAAAATCTCTTTCTCTCAGGCTCTTTGTCAAAAATTATTATGATGTAATAGATGAATGCATCATTGACCCTCCTAAAGTGTTGTCTACTCACCTATAAAGTGAGGTTAGGATAATATTTATATACCTTATTTTCTTCACCAACTATAGTGTTGAGGCTTAGAAAAGCTTTTCCTTTGGCCAAAATGTATATAAGGTAGGAAGTCATACAGAATTTACCTATTGTTTGCAACTCCATAAATTGATTATGGAGGGAGTCACTAATGATTTGGGCCTGGTGAATATATTTTATATTCTTGTGGATGACCCAAATGTATTGATACATACACTCCTATAATCTCTTGGCATTATGACTACTAGTAATCTTATGAAACAATATTATTATGTCTCCTACCTCATCTTTGAAATCAATTCTTGCCAATGTCTTTTGAAATGTAGTAGAGGTAGCCTTTGGGGTCTTAATCCATTGTTTTTATTATTATTATTTGTTATCCCAAGTTATTGTCTTGAAATAATTGTTGGGATGTTTGTGGAGTTATGTCTAGTTAAATCTCAAAATTTAGGATCATCAATACTAAATTGATGAAATTTGGGTCCTAATTCAAAATACTTTCCCCTTTGTCCTTCAATACCTCTCTTTTATCATCAGCATAGTGTTATGATAGATTTATCACTAGCTTAAGGATTTACACCATCAAGGGGAAGGCTACTTCTTATGGAAGTCTAGAGTCATAGATACTCTAGATCTAGTTATTTTTTAACTCTGCATTTATGCTAGTTAAGAAGTCCTCTAGGTCAATGTGACCTACGTATGTATCTAGGATCTTAGTAGTGTTGGACTCCAAACTAAAATTCATCTTGGGTCATTTTGATTTGAACTTCATCTCCTTCCTAAACATTAATTCTAGATAGAATGCTTAGTGAAAACCAACTACAAAAGTTGGTGAGATTTGTAGGTGCTTGAAGTAGGTAGAATATCAAGTGGATATTGAAGGTGCTCTAAGCAGGTGAAAATTTTGTATAAGTGGGAAGTGATCTAAGCAAGTGAAAAATATGGTGGAACCTTGAGTTTCTTGAAATAATAAGAATGTCTACATGGTTGGGAGTTGCTATCTATAGGTTGAAATCTTGTAAGAATAGGAGGTTATTGAAAAAATGGAGAATCCTATGGAATGAGAGGTGTACTAAGCAAGTCCAAAGTCCATGGGGATTTGGAGGAATATTTTAGGGAATATTCTCTAGTTATTGGGAATACACATGGGTATATTTACCTGGTTATGATTTAGAAAAACCCTAGGTTTTAATGTGAAATCTTGGAGAAAATTCTTAGGTTTTTTATCATTAAATTTTAGAAAATAAAACCTAGGATCTATACAACTCAAAAAAATTGAAAAACACAACCTATAACATATATTATCATGACCACAAGATGAAAACCCTAATAAATGTAAATGATGCTTTAATCAATGAAAAAATGTAATAGATCACAATCAAATATTTTTAGATATGAAGTAAAATCAAATGTTTTGATTGAAAGAAAAATATGCATCAAGGAAATGTAGGGGATTCAAAATAATACCATACAGTGGTCATACAACATCATGGTGTAGCTCAAGGTCATTATTTACTTCATGGATTCGAGGTCATTATTCACAATCCAAGGTGGGAGCTCAAAATGCAATTAGTATTTTTTAATAATAAATAAAAAATCCCTAATTTCCATGTTTATGTATACCCTCACCTTTACAATTAGTGATTCAAAAGAGGTAGTTGGTGGGACCTCAGAACATTCAAGTAATTTTGCAATTTTTCAAATTGTATGTTGACTTCTATATTTCATGGGGAAAGGTAGGTTAACTTATTTGGAAATGGGAATCTATAACCTAGACTAAATTTTAAAATTTTAAAAAATTACAAATTGTATTTTGAGTACTAAATTCTATGGGATTAGTTGTTCACAAGAAGTGAAACTCTATTTGCAATTTGAAATTTTACAAATTGAAAATTATAGTTTGAGTTCTAGATTCTATGAGGTATTTGGTTTATAAGATTCAAAACTATACTTGCAGTTTACAATTTTTAAAAATTTCAAATAGTTTTCTATATTCTATAAATTAGTACATTATTGGATCCAAAGCTCACACTATAATTTGAAATTTTCAAAATTACAAATTGTAGTGAGAACTCCAAATTCCACTAGTTAATGTATTGTGGGATCTATAGCTTGAGAAGTAATTTGAAAATTTTCAAATTTAAAATTTCAATTAGAGTTTTAGATTCTACAATAAAAAGGAAATGTGAGATTTGGGTCATTTCAAGGCATTTTCTAAAAAATTAGGGGGTGTCTCTTAGGGTACTTGATGTTTTGATATTTTTAGGAAAAAATATCAACACATATGATTTGCATACTATAACATGGAAAAAGGCCAACCATTCAAAGTGAGCTCTTTTAAAATGGATGGTACTCAGTGAGAAATTCACCTTGAAAGAACATGCCAAGATCCTGGTCCCCATTACCAGCTTTAGAATGGGAACACATGTAAGCATGGCACTACTAAAAAAGATCTTTGGTCACACTAGTATCTACTTTATGCACCTAGAATGTGTTTCCCTTCTACACCTTATAACTACCTTAGAGCATACCTATGCTTTGGGGGAAATCATTAGTGCATACCTCTAAGTGTAGATTATATAGAAGGATAAGTAGCCATTCAGAGGCAATTTATACATGATGTTCTATTTGCTAGATGAATTTATGGGCATTATGTATAGACATAATAGAGTCTTGTTGGATCCCAATTCTAAAGCCATTAAAAATGAGATATGTTATTATTATATTTATGTGCATATATATATTCATATGTGAGGAAAATAATCAATATTTCAGAGGACCTTTATCCTCAAGTATGGATGGCTATCCAAAATGAGCCATTTTTAATAATTTATATAAGCATAGCATGAACACTAGCCAATAACATTAGAGACTACTAACTATATCTTGATTAAACAATAATCATGGTGATAGGGCATAAAGTAGATCCTTTTTTACTTCTAAAGTTCATTTTGGACAAGGTATCTAATTAGGAAATCTCTCATCAAATATGGATCAACATTGATTAAGAGGTAATGAAAAATAAGGACACCTTCCACGGATCTCATGTTACCATTAATAAAATGTAGTATGTCATTAATAGATAGTTTAGAGAGGATGGTAATGTTAGGAAGGCCTATGCACTACCCACCCTTCCTCATAGAAACTTGGACCCTCATGGTAAGGTCCAAAATAAAATTCAAACTCTTAAACTTGACTACAAGCATTATCCGATCGATCATGACTTTATTTTCTTCAATTTAAAAAATGATAATGAGGTCACATAAAGGGACACAACTACAATGTTGAGGAGGAATTGTTGAGAATGATTAATATAGAACCATTATTGACATTTGATGAAGCAATGTTCATATTTCCACCTCTTGGAGGATGGACATCCTCATTTATGGAGAGGGAGGTAATCATAGTAGCTAGAAGGAGAGCGGCCTAATCCCCAATAATCAACTCAAAGTTATCCCCAAGATTATTAATAATTGATAACTAAGGCACCACTTAGTGAAGATAAAGAGGAAGAAAAATCTAAGGAAAAACAACCTTCCTCAACACAAGAATAAACACAAGTGTTCCCATTTAAACCTTTAATAATTTAATTGATTAAGTTTAATCAAGAGTTACTTGAGGAGCTAACTACAATTGGAGGTAGTGCATAGATGAAAGCCTAGGTATAATCTAGGGTTATATGCTTGGATTCCTTAGATGAAGAGGAAATAATGGCTACTTCAACCCAAATAACAAGCATTATCCCCTCTTTTCTTCCATTATAGTCCATGGGCCCATAGGTAGGGAGAACAACTAAGACACATCAAAAGAAGCCCAAAGATAGAACATAGATCCCTCCAACCTAGGAGGTAGATGAAAAGGACCTATAATATTAAAAATTTATGAGCTTATAGACACTCATGGCCAAAACACCTATCATAAGTGATTCATCTAGTAAGGGTCTCTTGCCTACAACTCCTTTGAGTTTTTCCCCTTTGATGTCTTTACTTATGGTTTTAATCACCCTTGGCCCTATTGTCTCCACATTTTTCCCTAGTGGATAGTTTTTATAGGTCTCTTATTTCTACATCTATCCATGAGTCTGCCTACTACCACTTCTCTTATTATACATTCCACTACTATGGTTTTTATCCCTTCTATTTCCCTTATATTGACATCTACTCCATCAACATTAATCTTGTTCATCATGAACATTACTCAATTCATGACTTTAAATAAATATCCTTCTACCCAATTGGGTTCATCCTAGTCATCTTACACTCTCTCCATATTAACCACAATGGTAATATCTAAGAGATCACCTATGAGGCAACCAATCTATGTGGTTCATCCAAAGCCACAATTTAGGAACATAGACTGGTTGAAAATTATTTTTCCTATAATTCCCAATCCTTCCACCCAATTTGAGAAAGAACCTAAAGAGCATGATCAAATGAAATCATTGCCCTTTGATCCTTCAAACCTCAATCTTATAGATTGGGTTAAGGATCTAGGAGCCTTGGCCTCTAAGAGGCCTAATCTAAAGATAACATAATTACCAATAGTGATCTCCATATTTGACAAAGCCACTACATCAGTATAGAGGGTGAAAAAGAGGAAGATAGAAGATAACTTGGGTAGGAGATAACCATGGAAGAGAGGGAGAAATTATACTCCCTAAGTAAAATATAGAATATGCAAAAGGCCCACTCCCTTTATATAGAGGACCAGAAAATATACATGGAGACCCACATAAAGACCATCATAGTCATACATCAAAGAACTAAAATGGCCATGTAGGAGCATGAGGCAGAGTTATAAACACTCAGATAGAAAAAACAAATAATTATGGTTCCTCAATCATTAAATAAGATATGTAGGATGATACCCTTATATTATATGAAATTATTGATTCTATTCATTCTTTGAGAGTTAGCTTGGCTCTATATGTCAATAAGATAACATAATTATTCATGAACCTCAAGGAAGATGACAACAAGCTAAACTTCTTAGTGTTATATATAATAAGGTTTTCATCCATCTAGATTTTATGACTCCATTAGAGGCATCTAATGTTTCGAACTTAACATTAGTAATGACCCAAAAGGTCTAAGACTAGGTTTTATCTTTAGAGGCATTGGTCAATAAATTAGTTGTTTAGGAGATATAGGCTAAATAGATTTTATTAGGACTATAGTTGGCCATTGTTAAAGAAAATAGAGGTAAGCTGGTGACTAGATATGTGTTAAAATAGATGATCAAACAAGCCTTTGATAGTTTCAAATAGATTTTTCAAAGTCTGAGCCTAGAATACATAGAGGCCAAGTTAATCACAATGAGGAAGGAGGCCACTGAAGTAGAGGTATTTAGAGTTAGTTTCATAGAAACCAAAGTGGAACAAAATAATTTAATAGTAAAGACTATTAGGGTAACTAGACCATTTATCCTGGATATGATTCTAATAAGAGTACAACATGTTAAGGCCTACAAGCACTATTAAAACGTAGATGCAAAAAATAAAGCTACCCAACAATCTCAAGTTGCTAGTTCTACTATGTCAACTTCACCTAATCTACCAACCATGACAAATTTCATGTGGATACCACCTCAAGCTACTATCCCCATGGTGAATTTAGTTCAAATGGACATTGAATCTTTGATTTCACTTATAATTATGATGTCATCTACTACCAGTTCTACTATAGTTCCTACATCAGTTTTGAAACATGTCAAACAAGAGCCAATTTAGATTGGCTAATTTTTTATATTTTGTATGTAAATGACATAATCAAATAGTAAAGTATTATTTACTTTTATATATTATAATTAACTAATTTTTTATGGATAGGCTATTTATAATGCATTTAAACTTATATTATGTATATCAATATGTTAACAAAATGTTTAAATCTTGGAGGATGAGGTGACCCCTTCCCCAAAATCTATGTGTACAAGTTGTAACCCTCTTTCAAATGGTCAATGTTTTTGAATGAAATATAGGAATAAATTAATAATCTTGATTATCATAGAACTATATTTTTTATATATTCTTTCCTTTCTATGTTCATGAATTTGAAGTTTCTTTAGTTTTTAATTGATTCAATAATTATGATGTGTGCAATCACTATGAAAGAATATAAATATTGTTTTTATGAATGATTAATCCTAAATGTGTTATAGGTATTAAAGGTTGATATGTTCATTAATTTATACAATTAGTATAGGTTGAGTCATTATTCTAATGTGTGAAAAAGTGTCTCATTTGATATACTATTATGGGAGTGACCAATAGTTGCCTTAGATAACTTTTTGGTCTAAGTTGTAATCTCTTTAATAAAGGTATGTAATAGTAGTCTTGAAAGGAGAAACCTTTAGTTAAGACCTAGAAGTACCTTGTATCTAAATACCTAGACTCCAAACCAAGTTTGTTCCTAAGTGATCAATAGATGCAAACAACAAACATTGGTCCTTGAGAGATTTGTCCATCGAAGAGATAGATTGAGAAATTCCTATTCAAAAAGCATAAAATCCATCTTTATACCTTACCATTCTCTCTTTTTTATGTTTATTTAAGATCTAATCAATAAATATTCATCTTTCTCCCATTTAACTCACATAGTGATTTTCCTTTTTATTAGAAATCACACATCCACCCACAAACTTGGTTGAACAATCCATAGGCTTAACCTACTATTACACTACCCAATTGTTCCAACCACATACCTATAACTCATGCCCCAGAGTGGAACCTAGTTTCATAAAGATCCCAAAACATTAGATGTTACCTCAGTTGAAACTCTTTGAGGTGTACATAAAATCCACATCAATAGAATAAAAAAATGGTGCTAGAAGGAGGGCAACTTGTGTGCTTTACCAATAAATATGTAACCCATAATTATGGAGACACTTAAGATGTTAACAAGGCCTAGGGCCCAATCTAATATTTTTGTTTCACCATTATCACACTCTAGAAAGCTTAGACCTATACCTACCATCCCCGAGGTACATAGAGCCTAAACACCTTCCCCTATAAAGAACATCCCTCTTATAAATATGCTTATGACCCAACCTTGGTTAATCAGATCTACTATTGCCATCCCTAGGGACCAACATGACCTATTGATGAACCCAAAGAAATATTTTCCTACTTTCTCCCCTTTAAATGGTAGAATGATTGAATAGCATATCAAATATTTTAAGGCCACCTCAAGATTAATGAATATTATCCATGAGGATTTTTAATGCACACTTTTTTCATTTACTTTGTAAGATTCTTATTATGATTGGCATCTAAATTTATAATAAAATTCCATCACCTCATGGGATGAGTTTCAAAGTACTTTCCTTGTGTAATTCAGATAGGTGAGTAATCCAAGTCTACTATATAATCTCTTTACCAGCATGAAAAGGGATCCCAATGAATCCATCTAATCCTTCAATGCAATATTATAGAAGATACACACATGATTGAATTCCTCTTATAATCCAAATGAAAATATCATGCTTAAAATATATAAGAATTTGTTGGACCCTATTATTATTGTGTTCTTGCAAAGATCTTCTACTACCAACATGATAGCTTTGGAATTTCAAGAAGTTATCAATATCAACAAGTAACTCAATTCATAGCTTAGCCCACATAATATTAGATGTTGAGCATTCAACAATAGACTTCTATCCTTGGATACAATTCCATGAGCAAACTAGAATTCTCCTACATTTAATCAGAATTAGTTGTACACTCTATTTCGCATGACATAGTACACCATGAATCAAAACTATTATTAAATAATCATGAATAATGAAACAATTAGTAGAAAAATAAACACCAAGATCACACCAACACAACTTTTTCTCAAGGTTCTAATTCCAACAAATTTGACTTAGATTTTATATAGAGAATGGTTTAGAAGTTGATCAATGAATTTCTAAATATACAAAATAGGATGGGAAATACCACTACTTAGAATTACAGTCAAAATTTTTCCTTCCCAAGATAAAATAATCCTTTCAATAGGCCTACTAATAATATATAACAAAAACAATCCAATAAGCTTATAGATGTCAATATTTTGGAAATGGCTTTGCTAAATTGGTGTAGGGTCTATAATACATCTCAGCATGGAGAGCTAGACTATACATAATTTTGTGCATCCTTCAAAATCTTCTAAAGGGATATGATCAGATAAGATCAAATGATAAATCCTCTATATTTGCCTCATGAATTTAAACCTTCTAGTTTAGTTATGGTTTTTGAGACTTTTGAGTCTCCCTTCCCTAGTGAAGATGACAATGTCCTAGAAGATAATTATAATGAAGTGCAAGATTCTAATAGTTTAATAAGATCAATTACAATCTAGGGAATATACAATCATTTAATACTTATAATACTCTTAATAATATGATTATCACTCCAAATTCTAAGGTTGACAATAATCTTACTCCCCCTAAATAGAATGATCAACCTCAATACAAAGAGGAATATAATAAAGGGAGATACAATATTATTGAGGATATGAAGAAAATAATAGACAATATTAATCGTCATCAACTAACACAGATCAAATATTAGAAAGAGATCTTATATAATTCCATCATATGGAAGTTTGTTTCATAAAAGTCTAAAACAACCAACACAAATTTCATCTACAAAATAAAGCTAGAAGTTCCCCCTTTCTTGTTGACTATTTGAGTATTTAGAAAGAATATACATAAGTACTTAATGGATTCAAGAGATTCAATAACAGTGATGCCAAATTCTATTTTTCATAATCTTAGTTTAACACCAAAGCCATCCAAGAGGATGGTGTCATATCTTGATAAGATAGTGGTGCCTATGTTGGGAGAGTTGAATGATGTGAAAATCTAGGTTGCACCATAACCAAGAGTGTAAATGACTACAGACATATTAATAGTAGGCATTACTAAAGGTTATGGATTCTTATTAAGTAGATATTGGTCAAAAATGTTAAATGGATATTTGTCCATAGTTTTTTCACATATTTGGCTACCATGGAAAGGTGTATCCAACTAAATCAAAATTAATCATGAGCCAAGAATGAAACATCCTATTATGTAATACAATAATACCAATGAGAAGGTAAGTTATAAATCTCTTAGTCTTAGAATTTATACATTTTCCATGAAGCATGAAGCATGAAGCACCAAAATAAATATTAGGTCCATCCCAATTATATACCCTCCATTTTTATGGAGTTGGATCTAAGAAAGGATTAGGTGTTGGTGTCAATTTTATCAATATATAAGGATATAAATTATATGTAGCATATAGGCTCCAATTTCCATGCACCAATATTAGATCAAAATATGAATCCTTAATTTTGGGATTAAAATTCACCCTCAAGAACAATGTCAAAGAATTACTAGTATATAAAGATTTTGAACTCGTGGTAAACTAGGTAAGGAATAAATATCAATGTAAGTTGTCATATTTGAATAAATACAAGTATATAGCCTAGGATATAATAGAATAATTTGAAGCTTTTAACATATTTTTTATTCTAAGAGAAAATAATGAAGTCATCAATTCACTAGCCACTTTAGCAGTGAACTTGGCACCCTTATAAGAGTCAAAAATCCATAAATTTTTCCATTGAATTAGTCCTATATCCCTCAGTACTAGTAATGTTTAAAATTTTCAAGTGTTTGACAATGACCAATAAATTGTCTAATTTTTGACAAATTCAAGATAATTTGAATCTCAAATAATAAATGACAAGGAAAGAAACCACAAGAGCCATGAATAATTGGATGAAGAAGGCAATATCCAACTAAAAAAGAATCAACTCCATTGGGAATGGTTGCCATGGAAAGGAACTTTGACATAGATCCTTAGGCTCAATAATAGATATAGATGAATGTAAATGAATTTGAATTTAGTTAAGAAAACATTGGTGATGAAAATAATGCACATTTCATCAATATTGATTTAAGTTACACACTTGAAGAAAGGTAAAGAGTCAAGGAATTGATTATCAAGTACAAATATGTATTACATGGACTTGTGATGACTTAAGTATTTTCAATCCTATAATCATGACCCATATAATTCCACTCAAGCCTGATCATAAACCATTTAGGTAAAGGCATAGGCTGATTAATCCTATCTTAAAACCATTAATTTAGAAGGAAGTAAAAAAGCTACTAAGTGTTAGAACTATTTTCCCTATTAGACATTCAACTTGGGTAGCCAATTTAGTCCCAATCAGAAGAAGAGTGGCAAAATCAGACTATGTGATGACTTAAAAAATATGAATAAAGATTTGGAGAAGGATAATTATCCTTTTCCCTCTTTGGATGAGGTCATAAAAATTGTAAATGACTCTAAGATGATGTATTTCTTAGATGGATTTTTTGGTTACAATAAAGTGTTAGTTGAATAATAAGATAGGATGAAACCTACATTTATAATGAAGTGGGGAACATATGCATATTAGTTAACTCCATTTGGGTTGATTAATGTCAGAGCCATTTTTTAAAGGGAAATGGATCATGCATTACAAGGATTGATAGGAAAGTGCATCGTTATATATATGGATGATCTCACTTTTTTTTCTAAAAATAGAGTTGATCATATTGACCATCTTTAGTCTATCTTTGAGAGGTGAAAAAAATTTAGGGTATCACTTAACCCCAAGAAAAGTATATTTGGCATTACTGAAGGCAAGCTACTAGGCCATATCATTACCAAGGATAGGATCACTATTAACCTAGATATGATTCATGGGATATTAAAGATAATGTTTTCAAATAACAAAAAGGAACTCAAATCATTTTTTGGAAAGATAAATTTCATCAGGAAATTCATATCAAGATTCATGGAGATTGTTAGATCCTTGAGCACAATGCTCAAATAAAATGCCAAAGTGGAATAGACTTATGAAGCTAAGAAGTCCTAAGGCATAAATATTGATATTTCACATGCCCTAGTGCTGGTGATCCTTGATTTCACTAAGGAATTTTACTTATATTCATTCACCTCAAATCATATTATTGATGTAGTACTAACATAGAAAAGGGAAGAAATTGAACATCTAATTGACTTTATGAGTATTAATTTGAAAGATGTTGAGATCAAGTATTCACTATTTGACAAGAAATTTTTTTCTCTCATCAAGGTAGTCAAAACAGTTATGTACTACATTATATAGAATTAAAAAATTACTATAGTACCAAACCCTACTGTTAAGCTCATACTTAGACAGAATGAGTTGGGTGAGCATAAAGGTAAATGGATGGCTAAGTTACAATATTTATATATTGAAATATAAATATCTAAGATCATTAGAGGACAAGGAATAGTTTAAGTGATGACTAAACTAGACCCATGCATCATTATCAAAGATGTATACTAGACACATGTCTCCCAAGAAGACTAGTATTCAAGTATTATTCAATTCTTGCTTATTGGAACATGCCCCCAATAAATCAAAAGAGAGTTTTATAGCTCAAGGTTATTTAGTACATGATTAAAAATAGAATCTTCTATAGAAATAACTATGAAGACATTTATCTAAGGTGTGTTTCAATAAAAGAAGATCAAGAATCTTAGACAATTTGCATCAAAAGATAGGTAGTAACCATCCATCAAATAATACTATAGTGCATAAAATAATTATAATGGGTTACTATTGGTTTCTAGTTTTTAAAGATGCTCATTTTCATATGAGGACATGCCATAAATGCCAGGTTTTGTCCAAGAGAGAAGTACATGTAGACATACCGCTATAACATATAATTGAAGGTAGACTTTTTACCCAATGGGGCCTAGATTTCATTGGAGAAATAGATATAAATTCTTTAGTTGGACACAAATTTGTGCTTAATTCTATAAATTACTACACTAAATGGATAGAGGTAGTAGCCACCAAGAATTCTAAATCCCAAGATGTGATGAGTTTTCTAGAAGAACATATCATAACCAAGTTTGGCACTCCCATTTTTTTTATTTATGATAATGGGCCAACATTTCAATCATCTAAGTTCACTGAGTGGGCCCACGATAATAATATTATAATTAGATCATCCTAAAATAATTGCCTATAAGGGAATGGATTGGATGAGCCCACTAATAAGAACCTTATAGATTCCATTAATAAGTTAGTTGAAAATAAACTAAGGGAGTGGTACCTCCTACTGAAGTATACACTATGGGAAAACATGATAAGGTATAATCAAGCCTTTAAATCTTTTCCATACTTACTGGTATATGGGAAATATCTTATTTTCCCAATCATGTTAAAATTAACAACATATTAGTTTATGTAAGAATACATAGAACCCAATGACAAAATAGAGTCAATATTATAGGATATCATTTAAATGGAAGACTTAAAGGATAAAACGTTGAAAATCTTTAGCAAGCATTAGGACATGGTCAAGAGATGGTTTGACAAATGATAAAAGTTCAAAGCTTTTAGAATATTTGGCTTGGTGCTACTATAGGATAAGGCCCATAAGAAGAAAGGAATGCATGATAATTTTACCCCAATGTGGATAGGATCATATCAAATTTAAATTTTTTTGGGTAATAATGCTTTCTATTTAAAGGATCTTCAAGGTAATAATCTAACATATCTAGTGAATGGACAGTTTTTGAAGTATTACTTCATAACTGCTCCATCTAGAGACATATCTAAATAATAATAAGACATTATGATAGAGGTAGCAGTAGATTAGATTTCCTTTATTATTTAATCTCTTTTTGTCTATTTTTTTTAAAGATTATTTTACATTCTATAGATTATATTTTTGATTTTAGTGGTTTCCAACTTTCTAGAATAGTTTCCTTTTGATTTCACAATAGTCCAATTTTGGTTGATCTTGGTATAGTCAAATATAGTTTGAGGTGTTTTGAATTTGACCAAAATAAAAGGGAGTAATACATACTAAATTCCAAGATTTATAATTCGATTGAGTAATGAGAGAGTTAGCCATGAATATGTCTTGAAACCAATGATTTAATCAGGTATGTGAAAGTTACTCCCACAATCCTATGTAAATTTAGAAAACTTTTCTTATTCCCTTGGATCAAATACACATAGACCATTAACACTTGTTCAAGGTAATAATCATGGACATAGGCAAGAGTTGATAGGGACATTTTGATTAAACCAAAATATTAACTAAGACTAGTTCATTGTGGTAACTTTTTCCCTCTTTCCATGAAAATAAATAAAATAAAAAGACATAATCCAAAAAATTCAAAATAGAATCAAAAGGATATTTAAAACCAACATGATGAAATAAGATCAATGCATTATGCATCATGAAAAATATGAAAGAAAGAGGAATAGGTGATTAAAGGTATCTTTGTTGGGGCTATGGATGATTGGATAGAAACAGAGCAATGCTTGAGCTCCCTATCTATTTACATAATTCCCAATCAAAGTGAAAACCATAACTTACCCTTTTGTCTTTGCCTAAAAACCTAAAACAAGAGGTAAAGAACAACACTTTTCACACACAGATTCAAAGCATAAGTAGATATAGTATGTTGCATAGAATTACTAAGAGTCTTTTTCCATTTTTATTTTAGTCACTTATTTTAGGATAAATTTATGGTTGATATTGTGATTGCAAAACCAAGAGTTCTAGGTTCTTGAAAAATCTAGAGTATTCACCCCTGTGAGTCACCAGTTGTATTCAACATATCCCACTTTGTGTTTTTTTTTAAAAAAGTGGGCACCCCTTTTTTTTTTGAAAATAATGAATATCTTGGAGAGGTACTTGTAAGTTATTAGGGTTAAAATACTTGTGATACTTGTACAAAACTATTATTTCTAATATTAAAATCATGTTGTGGTATACTTTTTGGAAATTACTAATTTACTCTGACCTATTAATGAAAAGGATGAAAATAGTGTCTTTGAAGTATTTGCATTTAAATTATATTACTTTAGAGTATTCTTTCTTTACAAAATTCACATTGGTAACTTTTCATCAAAATAATTCCTTTAATATTTTTTCTTCATTAAGTTTCACTTTATAAATATTCTCTACGTAAACTTTCTCATCAATGATGTTATTTTGGAAACTTTCCTTTTGATAGGTTTGTTTTGGGAGGTTTCACATCAGAAACTTTAATTTTAGAGATATTTAATTAGAATAATTCCCATCAAAAATATTAGTTTGCATAATTTTTATTTCAAGAAGTTTCATTTTGGGAGGTTTCACATCAAAAATTCTCATATCGGAGGAATTATTTTAAAAAGTTTAGTCATCAACAAGTTTGATCTGCATAAACTTTCACTTTGGTACCATTTCACATCATCATCTTTCTTCATAGTTTTAGTCCTTGGGAGCTTATTCATTGAAAACTTTCATATTAGAGACTTCATTATGGAAACTTGGTCCAAGGGAACTTTCATATTGGAAGGATTATATCAAAAAGATTTATATCAAAAACTTTTGCTTTAGAAACATTCTCTCTTAAAAGATTCTTATCAGAAACTTTTATGTTAGGCATTTACACATCAAATACTTTGTATCGAAAGCTTTCATTTCAAAAAAAAATCCATGGAAACTTTCCTTTCAATAGATTTGGTCATCGACAACTTTTATTTCAAAAACTTTGGGAGCTAATCTCTCTAAAATGCATTCTATGCTTTAAAATATTTTGGCCTAAAAGCAAAGTTTGAATTTTATTGACTAAGTTGTATAATGACACATTACAAGAGTGAAAGGTTACACCATGGTGCCTCAAATCACAATGTATCCTACATGACATGAAAATTAGGATAGGGTGGTTGAATTCAAATTGAATTAAGGTGATGAGCTCATAGACATTAGCAAGTAATGGTACATGAATCAGAAATCAATATAAGAGGTTTATTTACATCAATCCACTAACTAAGTTCACATCATTCAATCATTTGAGCTCTTTTGGTTCTCAATTATACATCTTTCTAATCTAGCCTTGAAAACTTGAAGAAATGTGGCAAATAATGATTAAAACCCCACTAGAATGTTATTGTATTTGGGGGAGGGTTTGGCATCATGAATAGACCAGACTAATAAAATGACTGAGACACACCTACAAAGGGTATGGTTAGCTCCCTACTACTTTTGGCTCTACCTAAACCAAGGTGAGAGAACCTAAGGGGTATCTTGCTCTCATGGAAAGATCTTACAATTCAACCTCCATGGGGATTATTGGTATAGAGAGACATAAATCTGACTAGAACACAACCAAACTTTCTTACTTAACCCAAGAATGGTTGTCACATGGAATGAGTGAATATTCTAGCCTAGATACAAGCTACTAAAGATAGATATAAATTTGATTCCAAAATTCATTTGAAATTATCTTCAACAACACAGGGGCTAAATAAAATATGGTAATTTTGGTCTTTAAATCACAAAACATAAACACATGTTAAATATATAATGTTTATACATCTATAGGAAAATAACACTTAAGATATACAAAGGGCATGTTATATGTAGGGTAGGATAGGGTAGGACAAGTTGATAGTTATAGAAAAGAGAAGGTGGTGTGATGTAAGTATTAAATCAATATATATTCTTTCAATCACTCATGACATCACTTGATACAAAGATACAAAAAACTTAAATGTAAACTAATGGAACCATTAGGAGTATTGAATCCATAAACCTAGGGTTCCCTAACAAATTACTCAGCAATGCATTTCAAAATGTAGCATATAAAGGGATTTATAACCTAGATCTAAGCCCAAGATGACAACTAGTAATGAGTAGGGAATAAGATATACTATCAACATTTGTAAAACATATTACTGCACTTCATCAACAAAAAAATAATAGAGAACCACATGCATTTTCATTAACTTTGCAAGAAAATATTACATACATTAATGTTTCAAAATGCTTCCATAGGGACAATCATGGTGGATTTACTCCATATTGGATAGGGGAGACATATGGAGATGTTCTTAGAGTTTACTAATGGTTGTACAACTATAACCACCTTAGCAAGAATAGGTAAAACACACACAATAATGATCCCAAAATGTGGAAGAGCCTATACTAAGGAAGATACAGACCAACACAATGACCAACACAATGGCCAACCAACCTCTCTAATAGAATACAAGCCTTATATTTATACATTTCTTACCCATTTCAAATCTGCAAGTGCCAAAGTCCCACCAAGATTCTCCTAGATGGAAAATATTCCTTGTCATGCCTGAAATCTTCATGGAACTGTAAGGAAAATGATTTTTGTAACTGCCTCTATAATGAATGATGGATATTTAGATCATATCATTTGATATTTTAGTTGGATATCCCCTTTTCATGAGCTAAAAGAAGAATATTCATGGTGAAAGCAATCAAACCATTTATCTTTATGTGTAACTACTTGAAGATGATTTTATATTAATCAATGACAAATCTAAAATCTTCTAGATAACTTCCCTTCTCCTATGCGTACCAAAGACAACTCATTACCTTGTGATGATCTCATTGTAAATATTCTTGATTTATGGCTACTCAAATATATTATTTAGAGTGGCCCAACTCAGATTTTGAAAACCTATAATATTCTCTTTCATGGAGGAACTTGGACAAGCACAATAATGCAAAAGACTTAGGTCATATTCCCCTTTGAAAAATCCCACTCTCATTTGCATCATTGATCTATGTGCATGAATCAATGTAGACCATTGATCTTGCATGAGATGCTTGATTTCTAATTTTTGGCATGTATTCATGCCATTTGGTATTTATTTATTTACCTATAGGATCCTTAAATTTTCAACCTTAGATATGAACCATCATATATAGCTTGGGAGAGCAAATGTTCTCTATCAGATCATGATTTAAGGAGTGGAACATTATTGGATACTACCTTTTACTTGACCTTGAGGATATGCAACTTAGAAATATTTTAGGCTTCATGTGTTCCTTACAAATAGTATCTATTACTTTGACCACCCTCACACCATGTGGAAGTATCTCACTTGATATTGGGTCCCTTTGAACTATCAACTACTATCTCTCACCATCAAATCTTTACAACATGCTCAAACTTTAAATCATGCCCTATGATCTTGACACTTATCATGCCTATGCTTTTCTTGGGTTCCTTTGATTATTAATCTTTGATTGTGTACTATTATATCATCTTACTTCATGAAAATTCATGTCATCAGATTTACCCCCATTTGAAAATAAATGGATACTTAATGGGGCCTAAAATTGACACTTGTGCGACCACCCTAGAACTTTTAAATCCTAATGACTAGGCCTTGTAGATTAAAATTGACATGTACATGCTTGTCAAAATATGTCCACCAAATTATCATACCTACAATTCAAAAATATTTCTTCAGGACTTTGTTCTATGGCAATTTTATTTGAGTCATTTTCTTTGGCATTCCTATTTGCTTTGACACTTCTATCTTCATATTTTCTTTGACAAAATTGTCTCAAAATAATTATTTTGGGCATTCTATAAGGATAATGTTTTGGAAAAAATGTGCAACATAATTTCCTTGAAAGATTTTGACTTCACACATTTCCCATAAGAATTGAATATTTGACCTTTCATCTTCATCGAAATAATTGTTTCAAATATTTTATCCAAAATAATTCCCTTGAATAAAATAGTATTTTTCACTTTTATCGAAGGAATTGGAGCTCTAAAATTTTTCCAAAAGAATTGAGACTTATCTCCTTGTGTCTTCATCAAGAATATTATTTTGGATATTTTGTCCAAAATAATTTCCCTACTAAAATTAAACTTTACAATCTTCCTAAAGGAATGCAATTCTCTCAAAAAAAATTCTCAAGAAAAATGTCCAAAGTAAATAGGACTTTTGCTCCAGAATAAATTTTTCAAAAGTACCTTTCAAGACCTTTGAACATACCCTTTGGAATTTTTGTCAAGGGCACTTGACCTACAAAACTACCCTTTGGCCTTTTGGAATGCCCCTCAGATCTCTTGAAAATACCTTTAAGAATTTTTGAAAGTGTCCTCCAAATATTATAAAAGTGCCCTTCAAACTTATTGAAAGTGCCCTTTTCCCTCTATACTTATCATTCTAACCTTTTGAAAGTTCCCTTTGGGATTTTTTCAAGGGAAAAATACCTGAAGGAAATTATCATTTGGAAAATTTTGAAAGTCAAAATGACCCTTTGGTATTTATAGAAGTACCTTTAGCCAAAGTAAATAACATTACAATTCTTTTGAACTTTTTGTGCACATAAAATGCTTGAAGGGCAAGTGCTCTTCAAACTTTTACTATGGATAAACAGTTTGAAACTAATAAAACTTTACAATCTTTCCTAAATAAAGGGTTTCTTTCAAGATTTTTGTGTGGGAAAAATGCCCAAAGGTTAAGCTCCTTTTGGACTTTTTTCCATAGAAAAAAAATCCAAAACAAATAAGACCCTTCAAATCTTTTATGAAACACTTATCCCAAAGTAAATAAGATATTGACTCCTTTAGACTTTTTGTAGTGGAAAAAATATCTGGTATAAATAAGTCTTTAGACTTTTTGTGTAAGAAAAAAGGCCCAAAGACCTATTTCTACTAGACATTATGTTCATGTAAAAAGTCCTAAAAATTCTAAGGGAAAGACAAAAAGCTATAGTAGGACTTAGCCAATTTTTACATGAACTTGACCTTTGAAGGAACACTTTGACAACTAGAACTAGTCTAATGACTTAGACATTGATACTCTAATAAAGGCCCAATTATTCTAATGCAATTTTGTACACTAACATTGTCTCTCACTCAAAGATGCATACCCCCTATAGTTGTGCAAAGAACCATAAAATACAAGACCAGGTGCCAATCCATTGGGATATAGAATCAAGATTTAGTGATTTTCATCAAATGCTCATGAAGGCTCAATAAAACATGACATACTTAAACAAAATAAATCAGGAGGATCTAGAAATGAAGATGCAACAAAAAACATGAAGGGAAATTTTACAAATAAAGCTCAAAGTAGAGGGGTAAAAAATGAACAAAAGGACAAAAGGTCAAAGAAAAAAAACACTATACAACATGGTACATTGTCTATATTTAGTTTATAAAATTCTTTAGATGATTTCCATTACCTGACACTCCAAAATTCTGCCATCCCTTAGTCTCTTGAACCTTTCCATCAGCTTGGTGGCCAATATGAGGTAAAACAATCCCTACACTTGCCTAAAGTTACTATTTCTAGGATGTAATAGGATGACATATTGAAGCAAATATCCTTTACATAGTCTCAAGTTAGGATAAGACCAAGCTAACAAGTTTTGGTTCTATTTTAGCATTTTTAAATAAGCATGCTTCTTAGCTACAATCATGTGAGTACCAAGTAAGAGTGCATCAGGATCAACAATATCAATCATGCACTCAAAGTACTACTTGAAAGTTTTAAAACATTTTTCCTTAGGGGCATAAAATACAACCCCATCTTCATTGAATGACATTCTCCAAACAACACCTTCATTGTCAAACCCATCATCAAGAAAAACTAGTTATTTAATAATGTCCATACTCCCAATGGATTCATCCAATTCCACACCCATGTCTAGTACTTCCTTCAAAGCACATTCTAAATCTTCAATTGCATCATGATTGGGTAACTCATTTACTTGTGTTATACTATCATCAAAATCAAACTCATACATCAGGACTCTCTTGAATGCACTCCAAAACTATTCTAAAATAGTATCAAACATCATTTCCATGGAGGAAGAAAACTCACCTAATAATTCTTGACAATTGAACATGAAAATATCATATCTAGGTGATGCATACTTAGGTTCATTTTAAGTGTTCATCACTTGGTTCAATAGTATCACATGGGGGATGGCGTAGTAAGAAATTGTCACACCAATCAATGTCAAGATAAAAATTCACAACATTTACTTTGGCATTTAATAGATCAAGCACTTCCAATCCATCCTCTAAACTTGTCTTCATCTTTGATGCAAACATAACAATGAGACAAGGTTCTAATGAGTCACCTTTGAAGGATGATCTCACTCCTTCTAGCTTTGCAAGAAATAGAAATAATACTCAAAGCTATAATGAAGATATTCAAAGTAGGCACTGATCTTCCTTGAAACTAGAAAATAAAGTTAGAGTAACCACTAGAATCAAAATTATAGAATATAATAGTTAACAAACTATTATGATACATGCTGAAAATAAACTTTGTTGAACTTAATGAGATAGAAAGAAAAGACACTGAAAATTTTTAAATAATGTTAAAAATGGAAAAGACACCTTCCAACATGTAACATTTTCAACTCTCTGTAACAAATATAACAAAATTTAATTATCAATCCTAAATAATTCTTAGCACATCCCCATTGGAGTGATGTGGTACTAACAACAAAAATAGTCTAATTTTAACAAATTATAAGCAAAGAACCTTTAAATTTGTAATACCTATAGCTCTAGCTTTCTAAAGAGTCCCTAGCGACATAAGTGCCATGAGTGTCTTTTCATCCCTGATAATGGTGTCATTTTAGTGTTGGTTCCCAATTATACACCTCTTTAATCTAGCTTTGCACACTTGAAGAAATGTGGCAAATAATGATGAAAAACCTTCTAGAATATCATTATAGTCAAGGGAGGGTTTGGTACCATGAATGGAACAAAATAAAAAAATGACTAAGACACACCTAAATAGGGTATGGTTATCCCCCTACTACTTTTGTCTCTACCTAAACTAAGGTGAGAAAACCTAAGGGGTAGCTTGCTCACATGGAAAGATTTTAAAAATTAACCTCCATGGGGATTATTGGCACAAAGAGACACAAATCTGATTAGAACAAAACCAAACTCAGTTACTCCACCTAGGAAGGGTTGTCACATGGAATGAGTGAATGTTCTAGGCTAGATACAAGCTAATAAAGATAGATATGAATGTGATTACAACCTTCATTTTAAAGAATCTTCAACAACATAAAGGTTGATTAGAAGATGGAAAGGTTAGGATTTAAAACAAAAAACACAAACACATGTTAAATATACAATGTTTATGTATCTTTAGGCAAATAACACTTAATATATTTAAAGGGAATGTTATATGTAGGGTAGGATAAGCTGATAGTTATAAAAAATGGGTGGGTGGTGTGATGGAAGTCTTCAATCAACAAGGATTCTTTCAATCATTCATGACATCACCTAATACAAATATGTAGAAAACTTAAATGAAAGCTAATGGAAATACCAAGAGTGATTTACCTTTTCCCATTGAATATATAAACCTAGGGTGCCCTAGCAAGTTATTTAACAACATAATTCCAAATGTAGTGCAAACAGGGATTTATAACCTAGCTTTAAGTGCAAGATGACAACTAGTTCTAAGTAGGGAATGAGATATCCTATCAACAACATTTGTAAAAAAATTTACTAAAATTCATTAATATAAAATATTAGAGAACCATATGCATTTTCATTAACTTTTAAAGAAAATATTAGATACATCAATGTTTCAAAATGTTGCTATGGGGGAAAACATGGTGGATTTGCTCCATGTTGAATAGGGGAGACATATAGAGATGCTCTCAGAGCTTGTTAATGGATGCATAAATGAAACCACCTTAGAAAGAGAGGTAAAACACACACAATAGTGATCCCAAACTATGGAAGAGCCTATACTAAGGAAGATACTAACCAACACAATTACCATACAAACTCTCTAATAGAAGACAAGGCTTATATTTATATGTTTCTTACCTATTTCAAATCTACAAGTGAAAAAGTCCCACCAAGATGATCCTAGATGGAAAATATTCCTTTCCACACCTAAAATCTTTGTGTAAATATAAGGAAAACCATTTTTTCAACTACCTCTATAATGAATGATGGATATTTAGAGCATATCATTTGATCTTTTGGCTAGAGATCCCCTTTCCACAAATTGGAAGAAGAATATTTGTGGTAGAAGTAAACAAACTATTTGTCTTTATGTGGAACTACCTGAAGATGATTTTTTATTAATCAATGGAAAATTTTAAATCTTTTGGACAATTTCCCTTCTGCTATGCACACCAAATACAACCTATTACCTTGTGATGATGGCATTGGAAATATTCTTGATTTATGGCTACTGGAAGATCTTCTTTGGAGTGGTCTAGCTTGGATTTTGTAAACCTATAATATTCTCTCTCATTGAGTAACTTAGACAAGCATAATGATGCAAAATACCTAGGTCATATTCCCCTTTAAAAAATCTTTCTCTCATTTGCATCATCAATTTATGTGCATAAATTGATGCAAACTATCGATCTTGTATGAGATGCTCAATTTCTAATTTGTCATACTCAGCCATGCCACTTGAAATTTCTATGTTTACTTGAAAATCCCTAACTTTTTAACCTTGGATATGCACCATTGAATCTATTTGGGGTGAGAAAATTTTCTCCATCAGATCATGATTCGAGGGGTAGAACATTATTAGATATTGAATTTTACTTGGCCTTGAGGATATGGCATTTGGTAGCCCCGTAAGATACTTATGTTCCTTGAAGTTAGTCTCTACTACTTTGAGTGACCTCACACCATGTGGAAGTATTTCTCTTGATCTCAGGTCCCATTGAACTGTCAACTACTAAATTACACCATCAGATCTTTAGAACATGCTCAAACTTTAAAAAATGCCCCATGAACTTGACACTTATCATGCCTATGCTTATCCTAGGTTCCTTTGACTAATAATATTTGATCATGCACTATTAGATCATATTACTCTACATAAATGTGTGCCATCAAATCTACCTCTATTTGAAAATAAATGACTACTTCATGGGGTCTAAAATTAACACTCATGCAACCATCTTAGGACATTTGATTCCCAATGGCTAGTCCTTGTAGCCTAAAATTGGTGTCCAAATTCCCATCAAATTATTTCCATGAAAGCATCATACCTAAAATTCAAAAATATTTCTTTGAGACTTTATTTTGTGGCAATTTTGTCTGAGTCTTTATCTTTGGCATTCTTGTTTTCTTTAGCATTTCTATCTTTGGCTTTTCTTCAGAACAATTATCCTCAATTATTTTAGGCTTTCTATCGAGATAATTATTTTAGATAAAATGTCTAAGATAATTTCCCTGAAGGATTTTTATTCCACACTTTTCCCATAATAATTGAATCTTTGGCCTTTCATATTCATCGAAACAATTATTTTGGACATTTTATTCAAAATAATTCCCCTAAAGAAAATAGTCTTTTGCACTTTTGCGGAAGGAATTGGACCTCTGTGATTTTAACAAAATAATTGAGGCTTTTCTTCTTGTGTCTTCATTGGGACAATTTTTTATAAACTTTTGTCTGAAATAATTTCCCCATAGAAATTGAACTTGGCAATCTTCTCGAATGAATGCAATTCTCTTAGACTTTTTGCTCAGGAAAAATATCTAAAGGTAATAAGAATTTTGATCCATAGAAACTTTGCCAAAATTACCTATTGTCACTTTTATTTTCACCCTTTAAGTATATTCCTCATCTCTCCTCATCCAATTAGCACAATGGAAACATTTGACTTCCTATGGGTAGTCAATTTGGTGAGATGAATCTCTAGAATGAAGGGCTAGCTCCCTAGATGTGCCTTGATATGCTTTCAAGTAAACTAAATTATTATTTGTGGAGGAAAGGGATATATGTGGAATGAAATGAAACCTATTATAGGGGGTGATTCACCAATATCTTTACCATAATACTATTATACTCTATCACTTTTGAGACAAGGCATACAACACTTGTCTATGAATCCTAGAATGCATTAACATTAGTATTTAAATATGAAGGTGCCATGTATAAAGAATATATAAGGTAAGTGGAAACATAGATCATTTTTTAGATGATAATAACTAATTATACATTTAAAAACATGTCCATACACTTAAAAACACTTCATATGACCTGCTAGGCATGGAATCACTTGCATCAAACATGGAAGGATTGAGAGAAAGAAAATATAAATGAATATCTCTTAACCATTCACTATACATCTCTTCACACACATTAAAATATGATTTATGAACTCAAAATAGATTTAATTTATATTCTAATTCAAGTACAATGTCAAAACTAGTATGGTATTAGATTACAAAATTCAAAATGGCTAGTTTTTATAGAACTTGAGAGAGAGAGAGGAGAAGAGAGGATTCCAAGGGTCACAAGAACACTTTTAAAGATCATATAAGGAGTTAATTGTGCATAATAAGAGTATATGGGATGAACCATGTAATTTTAATAAGTACAAGTGTCCACATAAGGCATAAAACTCATGAAAAGTGGCATGAAACTCCTTGTGTTGGCTCAATAAAAATGCCTTCATGATTAGCCCTATCTAAATGCCTCATAACTAACTAAGAGTAGGTAAAATGATTGTAATTAATGGTAGGGATTTCATACATGCATCTCCATGTATTTTTTGTAGTTTTGGTACTCTAGAATCATCTCAAAATGAGATATCATCATTTGCTATCAAGAAATCTCCTCTTTCATGTACCCTACACACTTGGCCTCAAAATTGGCATAAATTTATCATTATAAAATATGGTATGGAGTGTATTAAACCTTTAAATACCATAAATGGACTTATAAACATTAGCGACACCTTAAAATCACCTCACTTGAAGATCTCCACTCTTCTCACTAGCTTATCCATTATGCCAGTTTTAACTAGCTAAGATGAGATCTCTAGTCTAGACACTTAAGAGTTTTTTATTGGAATTAAATTACCATATGGAGTTATTAAAATTCTTAATAGTTATCCCAAACTTTATTTCATCACTTAAAACCTCTTGTATCCTAAAAGAGACACAAAATGATCAAAATAACCAATTTTGTTCCTTGTCCATACAAGTTTGTACAACAAAAAATCATGGGGAGTATATTGAGGGAGTCCTTTAAAATTTATAATTATCATCTTGAGAAAAATGGTCCATTTTATTATCTATCCAACTCCATTTCTCCAAACTAGTCACTGGCAAGGATTTTGAGCAGTTTGGCCTCGTAAGGTTTGTTCATAAAGATTTCACATTGAATTTGAAAATAAATTACACAAGATGTTTTTTAAAGAACCTTATTAACTTCTCCAAACCTCTCAAGCCTCCATACAAATCCTTCAATGATATTTGAGCATTATAAACTCTCATATCAAGCTATTTTCCCCATTCTAATAGGCCTAATGTTATCTAAGGTCCAAAAAGTTCTTGTTTGTGTTTTCTCTACATTATAAAAGCTTGGTCATCTCTGTATTTTCCCTAAAAACATTATCCAATAGGTTTAAATTATCACCTCATATGAAAAGTGAAGTTGATTATCCATTTGTTCTCTATGTCAAACCCTTACCCTTAACCTTGACTGTGACTTTAGCCTCCTAGGCCATCTTGCTCGGATCCTTTGTATCCCATAATCTCAATAGCCTATTTTTTTACCTTACAAACATATTCCAATCAGTTATAAATATTCCTTATATATAGAAGTGAAAATGAACTCTTGTTTGGAATCCAAGCATACCCTTATCACATGAGCCTATTGCAACTCTTTTGGTCCAAAGCATTTTATTGGGTCTTTATCTTTCCTAATTGGTTTCCCATATTTACATAGGTATTATCTAGATTCTCAAACCTTTTTAAAAATTTCCATCAACTCCTAGCTTACTCTTCCTCTCCATTCCTCAAGACCTATAGGCCTATGCACCTAGGGAAGTGCCCTCTATCTGAGACAAAACAAAGGAAACTTCCCTTATTTATCTAGGAAAAAAAAGTATTGTATGATTTTATATAGGTTATAATGACATTTTGGATAAAATTTTATCTCTTAGTCATCTCATATGAATTTCCAAAAGCACAAAAACCAAAATAGACTGTTAGGTAAAGGCTGTTTATAGGATTTTTTAATGGACTGTGTATGCTTGATTTATGAGAATCCTTTCTCTACTTATTTTACATAATGATAGTGTCACTAGGTTTTTATAATTTTCTTAATATTCCATAACCTCCATTCATACCCCAATTTCTCATTATCCCCTCACACAACTTGATTTAGTCAAGATTGAGTGCAACCCTATTAGTTGTATCCCTATTTTATAGGTCACCTAAAGATGTGTGTATATGGATTATGCCTTATAATAAGGTCTAAAAACACTCCTTTAGTCTATTTAAATCATTTAATAAATATTTTCATTCATACTTATGTAATTCAAGTATCAAAATATCACTCTTCTAGCTAAATGTATGTCGGATATAGATAACTATACTTTTTTCTTTGGAGAGGGGACACCTATAGCTTAATTGCATGGGTTAGGCATGAGATAATGTTTAAAACCCCTTTATATTTCAATTTATTCACCTATTACCTATTTGGATCCATTGAATACTTTTTTTGAGCTTAGACCATCACTTTGGACTATATTTTAACTCACTCTCTACCTATAGTCAGTTGAAGGTGTTCACTGTAAATGAAGGATATTTGAAGGTGTGAATGAGATGGAAAAAAAACAATCTAACCTATCCTTATTTTTTTCTATGAGGAAAATTTTAATACCATGCTCTAGGTTACTTATGCACCTAGGTTCATTAGAAAGAAAAATCCCTTTCAAACCTCCACTTTGGCTAGCTATAGGTGGCTAACTAGGCCTGTGTATAGACTGAAGGTATATTTCAAGAACCAAAAAACAAAGTAACATTCCTTATTATGACCCTTTAGACCATATATTTTACTTTAATATTTTTAAATATTTCACCTTGATGGCATGGTCTAAGTTTATAACTCTTGGATGGAGAAAAGTCCTTTTAGACTCAGATTTGTAGAAAACACTGATTGTTTTTAGTGTCTTTTAGGAAACCTTGGGGTCTCAAAAAACTAATATCAATCAACTCTTTTCCATAAAAACTTTTCCAAGTCCATGTTCTCTCTAGGGGATACAAATATCACTTATGTATATGCTTTAAACTCTTTGCAAACATGATACATAATTTTGGACAAAGGACCTAAAACTATAATTGAATCTTTTGGCATGGTTTGAAACTTCCCTTTGCTCATTTATCTTGAAAATAGGTATTAAATGGTACTTTTAGAATATTAAAATATAAAATAATGATTCACTACATGTCTAAATTCTTCCAAGTGACACCTCAGCCTCTCTGTTAACACCTATAAGTGACCATTCTAATGTACAGGTAAACAATAAATGATCTTATGGATAAGAAGCATGGTTTATGGGTTTAAATTAAGATTGAAAATTTTTAAAAGTTTAAAAATAATTTATCAATACCCAAGTTCTACTCAGTTCACATTTTCCTCTTTAACACACTTGGTGGATCATGAAGACACCTATAGGTAGGCATATCATGTGTAAATAGTCGGGATTAGCAAATTGGTAGAATACATGACTTGTGTTATTTAAAACACTTTTGAGATATTCCTATGATTAAAATTTTATTCCTTTCATGTATTATAACATTTATAAACTCATAAACTCCTTCTCAACATTTAATCCTCCATGAGAGTTCCTATCAAACTGTATATGAAAGTCATAAGGTAAACTGGTTGTATGTGTGGTTGTGATTAAAACTTCAAAGAGAATAATGATTTGGAGGATAAAATTGAAATGTGATGGAATTTATAATAATTTTATAACATGATAATAAACCTATCCTCACCTTATAAAACCATTACTAAAGTATGAAGGTACTGCAGATAGTAGAAACTTGCCAACAACACAGAATGGGATCAGTCTACAAAATTGAGGTAATTTGCCCATCACAACACCTTGAAACATGAAAAAAAGTATGGAGAAAATTATATAAGGATGTGAACATCCTTTTTAATTAATATTAGTAACTATATTGTATTAAATTACTCAAACCAAGGCAAAACATATAGGGTACATAGATTAGCAGGAAGATTTGAAAGGTCAACTTCTTAAGAATAGTTCACAAATCTCAGACCACAATTCCTCTACAATGAAATTTCAAATGGAATTTTACTAATTTTTTAAGAAACTCACAGGATTATTTTTCTTGAAAACTCTCAAGTTGACCATACCAAGTACAAACCTAAAGACTACTTTTTCTAGCCAAGTCTAGTGGAAGGAGAGATAAGTAGTTTTCTTAATTTTTTGGATTTTTTGATCAAAATGATCATTAAAGTGAGTGTATGGAATAAAAAAGGATATTAAAAAATGTCCTAAACTATAATATGTCATATAATTATGTACACCTCATTAAATACTCAAGGATTTCAATAAAACTACCTTTTTTTGAAGAACCTACCAATTTTCAGTTAGTAACAATTACCAAAGACTTCTTGGGATACATGTAATGTGACATAACATTTTTAGACCCTCACACTTCCAAATAAATCTATAAAATTCATTAAATACTCATTTTTTATCCCTAAATTGACTCAAAAGGACATGTTTTCTAATAAAATTAATGACCGAGGATAATATAACATTTAGTAAAAGTAAATGACCTATGAAACACATTGTGACATATGTATTACATCCCATAAAACACCTAAAAGTCAATTTTTTACCTAGGGGTACCCTAATTTGACCTAAAAGTCAAATTTGGTCAATAGTATCTTTCAGGCCCTTTGAACATACCCTTCTAAAGTTTTGTTAAGGGCACTTGGCCTACAAAATTGCCCTTTGGCATTTTGGAATGGCCTGTAGATATATTTAAAATGCCTTTAATACTTTCAAAAAGTGTCCTTTAGATCTTTTGAAAGTGCCCTTTGGACTTATTGAAAGTGCCCTTTGCCCTCTTCAGACCTTTTAAAATTTCCCTTCGATAATTTTATAAGGGCAAAATGCCCAAAGGAAATGATCTTATGGAAATTTTTCAAAGGCAAAATGACCCTTGAAGATTTATGGAAGTACCTTTGGTTGAAGTAAATAACCTTACAATTCTTTTACGAATTTTGTGCAGGTAAAATACCCAAAGGGCAAGTGCCCTTCAAAACTTTTACCATGGATAAAAATTCCAAAAAAAATAAGACTTTACATTATTTCTAAGACAAAGGATTTATTTTTGGCTTTTTTGGGGGTAAAAATACCCATAGGGCAAGTTCCTTTCAAACTTTTTGTTGTGGACAAAATGTCCAAAATAAATAAGACCCTTCAGATCTTTTTTGAAACACTTAACCTAAAACAAATAAGACATTGAATTCCTTCAAACTTTTTGTAGTGGGAAAAATTTCTGATAGAAACAAGTCTTCAAACTTTTGTCTAAGATAAAAGGCCTGAAGAATTATTTTTGTTAGACATTGTGTTCATGCAAAAATTTTGAAAAAATCTTAGGGAAAGACAAAAGGCTATATTAGGACTTAGCCAATTTTTACATTAAATTGACCTTTGAAAGAACACTTTGAAATAGGAATTAGGTTAATGACTTAGACATCGATACTATGACAAGCTCCCAATTACTCTAGTGCAATTTTGGGCACTAAAAAGATTGAGTAAACTTCAACATTAAGTGATTTCAAAAGCCCTAATTACTATCACAATGATTTGTAACTTAAGAGATTCAATTAATTGACAAGATGGCATTATCAAAAGCTTACCACATACTAGTACCCATTAGAGTTATAATGATTTCATCATCTAACACCTATAGGGGAGCTCCAACACCATCTAGGTTCTCTATTAAGGATTATATAGAATACCTCAATACTATGTTTGAGCCTATTGCATTCAAGGAATGTTATTTGAATTATTTATCATTATGGGAAGTAATTGAGAATGTGGATTCATTTTCACTTGAGGAAATATAGAATATAAATATAAACAACTAATAAAAGACCTAATCATATTCAAGTGTCAAACCCTACATTATTTCATTGCAAAATCATAAGCGATTCCATGCATCGACTTGCTACGAGGTATATTCTTCGAAGGCAAAATCATGGATGAAGGATATTTACATTATATCGATAAAGACACTATTATCTTATGTATATCTATAGAAGCCTTCAATAGGTATTTAAGATTGACTATTGTAGATGTTTCATATGATTTGCATACTATAGTTACATGTAAAAAGGCCAACCATCCAAAGTGATCTCTTTCAAAATAGATACTACTTGAGGATAAATTAACCTTGAAAGAACATGCCAAGATCCCAATCCCTATTACCATATTTAGAATTGGGATTCATGTAAACATGTCACTACTGAATAGGATCTTTGGTCACGCTAGTATCTACTTTGTGTACCTATAATGGATTCCCCTTCTAAACCTTATGACTACATCAACGTGTACCTATGCTTTGGGGGAAATAATTAGTGCATGCCTCTAAGAGTATATTATATAAAATAATAAGAAACCATTTAGAGGCAAATTCTACATGATGTTCTACTTATTAGATGTAATCATGTGCACTATGTATAGTCATAATAGAGTCTCATGAGATATCAATGTCAAAGTCATTAAAAGTAATATATGTTATTATTATAATTTTGTACATATATATCATATGTGGGGAACATAATCAATATTTTGAGGACCTTTATCCTTAGGTATAGATGTCTATCCATAATGAGCCATTATTATTAATTTCTATAATCATACCATGGACATTAGATAATAAAATTGGAGACTATTGGCTATATCTTAATTGCATAGTAATCATGGTAGTGGGGAACAAATTAATTCCTCTTCAACTTCTAAATTTTGATCTATACAAGGTAATTGAGTAGGAAATCACTCATCAAATTTGGAACAACATCCATGAGGAGACACTAGTACACCATTCACAAAAAATTTGAAAAGGCTGATAATACCAAGGACTATGCATTACCCATCCTTCCTCACAAAAAATGAGACCCTTATAAAAAGGTCCAAAATAAAATTCACACTCTCAACCTTGACTTCAAGCATGAGTTGATCAATCATGACTTCACTTTATTAAAGGCCAAAGATGATAATGATGTTATAGAAAGGGCCATAACTATAGGGCTAAGTGAGGACTTACTGAGAGTGATCCAAATAGAACCATCCTTAATTCTCAATGAAGTAATTTTTATAATTCCACCTCATAGAGGATGGATATCCTCATAATTATGAATTTGGAGGAAATCATAACACCCAAAAAGAGAGGGGCTTGATCCCCAATAAGTAGCTCAAAGCTAGCCTTAGGACTAATAATAGTTGGTAGTCGAGGTACTGCCTAGTGGAGATGAAGATAAATAACAAGCTAAGGAGGAACAACTACCTACCTCAACATAATAACAAGCATAAGTGCTCCTAATTCAACCTTTAATAGTTTAATTAATTAAGGTCAAAGAAGAGTTAGTTTAGGAGATAATTACATTTGGATGTAGTGCATAAGTGGAAACATAGGTATAAGTTGGGGTTATATGATTGGATTCTTTAGATGAAGAGGAAATAATAGCTACTTTGGCCCAAATGAAAAATTGTATTCCCTCTTCTCTTCCATCATAGTCCATGGGCCCATAGGCATGGAGAACAGCCAAAACATATCAAAGGAATAACAAGGATAGACCATAGGTGACTCATCTAGTAAGGGTCTATTACTTACAACTCCTTTAAGTTTTTCCCCTTTGATGTCTTTAACTATGGATTCAATCACCCTTGGCCCTAATATATCCACATTTTCCCCTAATAGATATATTTTAGAGGTCTATTATTTCTATACCCATTCATGAGTCTTCCTACCACCACTGTTCCTATTCCACCTTCCACTACTATGGTTTTTATCCCTTCTATTTCCCATCTATTGACATCTACTCCATAAACATTAATCTTTTCCATCCCAGCCATTGCTCAATTTATGATTTCAAATATAAATCCTTCTACCTTTTAGGGTTCAACCCTACCTTATTCTACTTCTACCATAATAACCATAGTGGTAACAACTAATAAACCACCTAGGAAGTAGACAATCTATGTGGTTCATCCAATGCCACAATTTGGGAACATAGACTGGTCAAAGATTATTTAGCCTATAATTCCCAATCCTTCCACCCAAATTGAGAAATAACTTGAAGAGCATATTTAAGTTGAAGAATTACCCTCTAATCCCTCAAATATCACTCTTTTATATTAGGATAAGGAACTATAGGCCCAATCTAAAGATAACAAAATTGACAACAATGAACACCTTATTTATTAAAGCCATTGCATCAATACAAAGGGTAAGAAAGAGGAATATAAAAGATGCCTTAGGTAGGAGACTAATCATAGAGGAGAGGGAATAATTATAATCCCTTAGTAAAATATAGAATAGGCAAAAGGGCTAGTCCCCTTATATACCGGACTTGAAGTCATACATGGAGACCCACACATAAGCCATCATGGCCATACATCAAAGAACTAAAATAGCTAGGCAGGAGATCGAAGAAGAATTAGAAACACTCAATGAGTAACAAAAAGTAATTTAGGTTCCTTAAGAAATTAAATAAGATGTATAGGATTCTACCCTTATATTGTATGAAATACTTGATTCTATTCATTCTTTGAGATTCATCTTGGTTCCACATGTCAATAAGATAACCTAAGTGTTCATAAGCCTCAAGGAAGATAACAAGTTAAACTTCATAGTGTTATATACACCAAATAAGGATTTAAACCATCTGTATTTGATGACTCCATTAGAGGCATCTAATTCTATGAACTTAACATTCCCAAGTTTAGGTTCTATCTTTGGAGGAATTAGTCAATAAATTGGTTGAACAAGAGAAAGAGGTCAAACAAATTTTGTCAAGATTCGAGTTAGCCACTATTTGAGATAATATAGGTTTGTTGGTGATTAGAGATACATTTCAATATATTATCAACCAAGCCTTTGATATTTTTAAATATATCTTACAAGGTTTTATCATAGAAGATATAGAGGCTAAGTTAAACACAATGAGGAAGAAGGCCATTAAGGTAGATGTATTCATATTTGGTTTTAGAACATCCATAGTGGAACATAATAAGATAATGGGAGAGAGTATTAGGGTAAATATCCCATATCTCTTGGATATGATTCTAATCATATCACATCATGTTAAGGCCTATAACCACTATCAGGACTTATATGCAAAAAAGAAAGATGCTCAACAAGCTCAACCTGTTAGTTCCACTATGCCAATTCCACCTGATCCACCAACCATGAGAATTGCCATGTTGATACCACCTTAGGATACTACCCCCATGGTGAATTTAGTTCAAATTTTAGTGAATCTTTAAGTTAACTTCTAGTTATGACATCATCTTTTACTAATTATACTACATTTCCCATAGCAGTTTTAAAATAGGTCAAGTAAGAGCCAATTTAGATTCACTAATTTTTTATATTTTGCATGTAACTGACATAGTTAAATATTACAGTCTTAGTTAGTTTTATATATTTTAATTATCTAATTTTTTAACAACATGCATACATTACATGGCTAGGATATTTATAATGCATTGCTATGTAATTTAGCCTTATCTTATGGTCTATTGATATGTAAATCAAATGTTCTAATCTTTGGAGGATGAGGCAACCCATTCCCCAAGATCTATATATACAAGTTGTAACCCTATTTAAAATGGTCAAAGTTTTTGAATGAAATATAGGAAGAAATAAATAATCATGATTGGTATAAAACTATGTTTGTTTTGTCATCTTCCCTTTCTATGTTCATGAATTTGAAGTTTCTTTAGTTTGTAATTGATTTAATAATTATGATGTGTGAAATCACTACAAAAGAATCTAACTATTATGTTTATGAATGATTAATACTATATGTGTTATATCTATTATAGTTTTATATGTTCACTAATTTATATAGTTAGTATAGGATGAATCAATATTCTAAAGTGTGTATAAGTGTCTCATTTGATTTATTATTCTAGGAGTTAGCAATAAATGCCTTAGATAAATTTTTGGTCTAAGTTGTAATCTCTTGAATAAAGATATGAAAAAAGTAGTCTTGAAATTAAAAACATTCAATTGAGACCCATAATCACCTTGTATCTGAATACCCAAACTCCTAGACAACTTTTTTCATAAGTGAGAAACAATTGTAAACAACAAACATTGGTCCTTAAGAGACTTATCCACCAAAGAGATAGACTAAGAAATTCCTATTCAAAAAGCATAGAACCCTTATTTCTACCTTACCATTCCCTCTTTTGGAATTTTATTTGAGATCTACCAACCCTATATTAATATTTCACCCATCTAACTCACATAGTAATTTTCCTTTTTATTAGAAACCATACATCTACCCACAAAATTGGTTGAACAATCCATAGGTTTAACCTATTATTCCACCACCCAGTTGTTCCAACCACATACCAACAACTCATGCCCTATAGTGGAACATAGTTCTACAAATATCTCAAAATGTTATAGGTTACCTCATTTGAAACTCTCTGAGGTGTGTATAAAACCCACATCAATAGGTTCTTTGCATCTTCACTCTTCTCCAAGGTCCTACATATAGGTTATCAATTAGGTCTTCTTGGGTGAGATATAAATACATCCTTATTGATCATTATTGTAATTTTGAGACTTAATTGAGTATTAAATCATGCTATATAGGACCTTGATATTTTCCTATACCTTTTGAACCTTATTAGTATCCCAAATTAAGTGGGCAGATCTATATGCATTAGGTTCATTATGTGTGTGTGGGATTTTATAGGTCTATCTTGACCATCCTTCTTGATAATTCCTTCAAGAAATTAAGTGATCTAATACTTAACCATTCATTTTTATTTCATCCTTTCATACATTATCTATGTTTATTTTGGCCTTTATCTCTATCTCTCTATATAATCTTATCTCATACACTTGAAAATGAATACTTATAGGTATGTAGACCTGTAGGTCTACATTTTCATTATTTGAAGATCCTCATAGTGCATAGATGGATCATTTTAGAATTTGAAACATATTTACACATCTATTAACAATATTAATCTAATTTTATACCCTCATATTTTCTTAACTTAGAAATATCCATCAAGTTTCCATACATAAGCTTGTGTATTACTATTCAACTCCCTTAAGCCTAATTGGACACTTTATTCATGAGATTGTCTTCAGTCTCCCTGGTGAAACTTGGTGAGGTCACTGTGGTCATTTATATTATATTTTATATGTTCCCTCATATCTCAATGTTTCACTATCCTTTGAGCCACTAGGCATTCTTATAGATGTGGTTTGGAGTTTGTGAGTTTAAGAGACAGGCTCATTATAGGGTGAAAATGGATTTAGATGTTTAGTACATATCAAACATTCCAATGACTATCATTATCTTACTTAAGATAATTATACTAATCCCTAGGTATCCTACACTTGGATATTTAAAAAAATATGATATTTGATTGACTAGACTAGGCATTATAATGGAGAAAATGAAACCTGGGAGCTCTCAAAAACCCTTAAACTAAGCTAAAAAACCTTAAACTCTACTAAGAAGCTTGTGAATGCTTTTAGAGCTAGCCTGTATGTGCTAGTCTTGAGGGCCATATTGAGAATTTTTTATCTTGGAAAAGGATCTCCTCTATAGTTCTAAACTAGCCCTACAACCTAAATAAGGCAATCAATCATGCACTTGCTACCTGAAGATAGACTACTTATGAGAACACACTTGAATCTTTTCCTTCCTCATTCACATGGTGGGCATTGAGAGAGATTAAAGGAGGTCTGATATTATCAAATGGTAATTATGTGGAGCATGAGATGGTAATGGAGGGAGTATGGAGACTCTTCATTGATCACCTTTATGTCTTATTCTTGTATGAAACATATAAACCTTAGAACATAACCTTTAAACTACCTACCAAGGGGAACTATGGGTTGATCTGTCCTTGAAATTAATATAATAACATACTCATAGGAGTCTAAAACATGCAATAAACCCTTATATACCTTCTTCAAAGCTTAATAAACCTCAAAAATCTCAAAATTGTCACAAATCTACTTGTGGTTGGGCCTATTAGGTTTACAAAGGGATTAAGACTATCTAGGGATTTTACCAATCATTCATAAAGTTTAAGGGCTAGATATGAGAACCAATGCCACTCATTGCAAGCCCACTAAGGACCCCACATCTAGTTAAGAGATTGGGATATGCTTTTATTTATATGGGCCATACTATCCATCTCTAAATGGGCCTTACAATATTGCTAAAAGCTTGATGGGAATTCAACTATCTTTCCTGCCTTTACTTGCATATTTAGGCCATGATACTTATATGAGATACTTGTCATAAACACTTGTGAAGTGTATGACCTCCTTCAATATGGCCCTGACCATACATACCCTATAATCTTATAAACACCTTAAAAACACATATTTTATGCATTTTTTCTAGTTCTAAAGCTTTAAGAAGCCATTAGAGGGTAAAGGGAGGGAAAAGAGGAGCCAAAGACAAGTTTAAAATAGGTGTTATGGATGGATGGAATTTGGAGACTCATTTTCAATGTGCGGGGCCCTTTTAGTGAATGAAAGATGTGTTTGAATTTCTAAAGGGACCCTTTTATGCATAAAAACACCTTGTTATGACATTATGATGGAAATTATACCCTTTTGGAGTCATTATTAATACAATGTGACACCTAAACATATCTTTTACAAAGGTTTATAATGTGGAGTTTGACTCATATGAGATGTTTGAAGGGTCACTTGATGACTTGGAGGGATAATTAAAGCTTGAAATAGGATTAAATAAGTGGAGCATAGAGGGAAACCTTAGATAAATTCTTAGACCTCAAATTAAGATCCAAACATTACTTAAACACCTTCCTCATATTTATATCAATTTCCCTCCTTAATAAATGGCTAGGATGGGTAGAAATACCATGAAAACAAGAAACCTTAAACTCTCCAAATTACCTTAGTTTATGATAAAGATCCTTAACTTTGTAAAATAAGGTTTGGACCATTATCTAAGTCTTAAGAGGCACTTAACACCCTTAAACTCACCCAAGGACCACCGTGAAAACTTATCACATCATCTAAAGATTCAAAACATGATATCATATGATGGTCTCTCAAGTGATGTCTAACACATATAATGACACCTTAAATAATGCTAAAAGGCTAAAAAAAGAAACTAAAAGAGGACATCACAAGGCATGTAAACCATAATTTATAGGATTTTAAGGGCCTCATGAAGAATATTTTGACTATAGGGGTTTAAAATTGCCCTCAAATGCCAAATTATCAACACTAACCATGCATTAGTTTCTTTTGTGTTTGTCATGCATTCCAAAGTCATTTTAGTCAATTTTGGGATTAATATGAGGAGTTTTATGTAATCTTGAAAATAAAAAATATTTTAAGAAGTTTTTTAATGTGCATGATGTTAGGAGGAAGTCATAAAATCAATTGCAGGTCAAAACTAGTTAATTACCTTAGTTTATACTCCAAAGAAGTTATTCAAGACACTTGTATGGCCTTGTAATATAAATTTTTAGTAAAAATAGTTTAAATAATCATTTCATATTATATAGGTAATATTGCATCTTTGGATTAGGTTTTAGGTCCAATAGATGTACTAAACTCTCTATCTCTTCCATCGCTCCCTTCACAAGCTCATGAAGGTTGTTTTCATATGTAGGGTACAGGTCATACAGGTGGAGTTAGAGGCTAATATTTTGGATAAAATTTGGGACCCCTATAAGATTAATTTTTTTACATTTATCATTATATTTATATCATTAACTTTATGAATAATTTCTAAGTATCTAAACTATTTTTGTGAGGCTTACATCCCCATAGGCTAAGTTTTGTGCAACTTCAATGAAAGTGTGAACTCATTTTCTACATGAAATAAATTTGAATGGGTCTATATATATTTTTAAATTTATTTCACACTTTCATCCACTAGGTTGGAATGTGTGGGAAGTCATTTGGAAAGGAAAGTTTCTCATTTGCATAGTTTGGAAGTGATTGTCAATATTTCTTCTTGTTTCAGAGTTATCCATATGGCCTAATGCATCCAATCAATTATTTACTATATTATGATATATATATCAATCCATTTAAGGCCCTATAATCAAATAATCATTATGTACTAGATATAAAAGGGTCATACCATCATTTACCTTTTGGACTGTGTCCTAGAGTTGTCTGCCTAATAGAATGAATTAAGTGGGGTCTATATCTGCATTTCCAAAGAACATGAGAGTTATGTATTATTGATAAATGTGTTGATTTAAGGTAGGAATTATATTTGAGTCCTAATGATCATGTTTTCTCTTTTCAAATTTTAAGACACATGGTTGTATACATGTAGGTCTACAACTTTAAAATAAGTCTAATGAAAGGTGTCAATGTTTAAGCTATAGACATGAGCATTAAAAATTATAATGGGTTTATGTTTTAAGGATGTCATAAATTATTGAAGATATCGAGATACCTGAAATCAAAAAATAGCCGATGACAAAGTAAACAAGCCTAATGCTTTGACATATGATTATGTATGGAGATCATTAAGACATAGGTTTGTGAAATTTTTTGAGAATGATACATGGAGCTTGTAGTGTAATAAGAGATGACATAGATTAAAAATTCACACTTGAAACATTTATATTTAGATCAAGGTCAAGAAATTGAACCTATATCCCTAATTCTCACAAATATGTTTGAGTTTAAGACAAGGAGCAAAAGTTGTAGAATGATATGAAAGGGAAATTGAACCTTGTAGTAAGTTAGAAATGAGTTTGGACAACTTTAAAATAGTTTTAATCACTTAATAGGGTGGTATTCATCTTTAACACCTTGTAATAATGTTTTAACCCTAGAACACAATCAATACTCTCAAAAAATGACACCTATAGTCACCTTTTGAGGAGGTAATAATGAATAGTGTATGTTTATGAGGGTATATTTTTATAAAAGTTTAAAAGGTTTTGAGCTATTGATGACATAACAAGAACTATTGAAATTATTAATGGCTTTTAGATAAGTCCTAAAACCCTAAGTATAATTAGACCACATAATGAGACCTATAGGTTTGCTAGATATATATACTAGTTTCAAGCCTAAGGATTTGGAAAAATACTTTGAAAAGCATTCAGGTACAACACAAGTGAATGGTTAGGTAAGTGAAACTAGTTGAAGTCATGATTGATCAAAAGGATGTTCAAAAGGATGTCAAATCAGAGTTTAAAACCCTGCATACCCAATTACTGATATATATAGACCTGCTCAATCCATTGTGGTGAGATGTATACATAGTCATGAAGGAGAGTCACTAGAAGATATAGAACTCAAGGTGTTTAAGGTAATTTAAAGTTTGAATACCTCAATAAAGGCTAAGGGAGTGATTGATACTAACCATATTTTAGACCCCTACATAGTTAGCCAAACAAGGTAATAAGCCTATATGTCTAACTAAAAGTGAAAGGTTTGATTGGTTATAAGATATCATGAAATCTATATAAACTAAAGAATAAAATTGCATGATAATTATCTCTTGAGGATGATATTTATCTTTTATAACCTTCTTAGTCAGTGAAATGGGAAGGTAGGGTTAAGAGGCCTATTAGGCCTACTGAGTCTAGGATATACATACAACCTTATGTTGATCAAAATTATGAATAGTTGGTCTATTGAGGATATAAAAAGAGTATGAGGACCCCAAGGAAGTGGTAGGGACTCTAAAAAAACATATTATAATTTCTTGGAATTCCTACAATATAAAATCAAGGATCAAACATAGTCAATAGGGTTTCCTACCTTATATTGCATAAGAAAGCTACTCCTAAGTACATGAATTAGAAGAGAGTTTGGAGAATAAATGTGATAGGATAATCATAGGATTAATTCAAGTTACTTGTCATGTACTTATTTAGGACATTTGAAACTCAAAACTAAACTAAAATCACCACCTACATGCCCCAATTCTACTTGGTATCACAAAATATAGTCCACCATCTTGAGAGGTCACCTTCTCTTGCTCAGTATAGTACATAAAGACTACATGGGACATTTATATCCTAAGGATATTTATCCAATCTTGTGTATATTAAATTTGTATAAGTATTTGGTTGATTGATGCCATGTCTTTTTGTGAACCATTGTAAAGACCCAAACACACCTTCAGGATACCAAAGAGACCAGTTCTAACCTAATGAGAGAGAAGATGGTTATAATGAATCCATATGGATTAGAAGAACTTAAAAATGACCTAAATTTTTTCTAAAACTCTCCTAAACATAACCCCATGCCACTAATTTATACTTGTAGGTACATAGTTATATATAATAGGATAAAAAGGACTATTTTAAGCTACTTGAGAGGTTCGTACAAGGTGTCAAAATCTCAAATTCAACATGAAGAATCATCAGGAGGTAATAAAACTCTGTCATATGTTTATTTGATTTTTCACATATGTGGGAAACTTGTAGAGACAAAATTTAGTCTCTAGGTAGGGAGGCCTAATTGAGACCTAGTTAGGAGAGAGAAATAGATTAAAATGACACTTCCATTCACTCTTAGGACCTAAAAATTGGCATGAAGATATAAGTCCATACTGGGTCCTAGAATATGCATTTAATTTCTTATTACCATTTATACACTTCCTTTCAAAAGGAAGTCTTCATGATTTTAGGGTTATAAACGATGAAGCCAAAATAGAGATTTTGGTGTATAATGAGTTCTTTGGGTTCATTTAAAACTTACAAATGAATGTTTTTAGGTTTAAATGATGTTAAAAGTATATCCATGAAGAGATAATGAGATAGAGAATATGAATCTAGGTATTTGACAATTTGTATACAAGATTGGTCGAGTGAGGTGAAAAGATTTCTAGACACCTAGAAAGAGAATGAAGTGATGTGTCAAAGAGAACCTAAAGAGATGAAGTGAGAGGTTTTAAGAATAGATAAATAGTGTAAATAAACATTATATAACCATCAATAAGGCCACTTGTCATTCCACAATCCAAGGTAAAGGGCAGTTTTAGAGAGCTAATCAAGGTGTCAAGAAAAGTTTAAAACTTTAATGCCACTTGGAATAGAAGATCATATTCAAAATACTAAAACTTGTATTTGAAGACCTAATGGGGTAGTTTCAAATTTATTTCTTCTTGTAACTCCTTTTGGACACTTATCTCTCTCTCTCTCTCTCTCTCTCTCTCTCTCTCTCTCTCTCTCTCTCTCTCTCTCTCTCTCTCTCTCTCTCTCTCTCTCTCTCTCTCTCTCTCTCTCTCTCTCTCTCTCTCTCCTCTCACTATCTCTATATATTGATTCTTAATTAGCTAAGTTTGTATCTTCCACCAGGGTATGGTGAATCCCTACCCATTTTCAGCCTTTGATCAATGAAGAATAACCTAGTTTTACCTTCTCCATTAACTGGTTTCAATAATCATGTTTAACTAGTTGATCTTGTTAAGTGATAGTCTTACTTCCTTAACATGCTTACCCTTGTTTAACATTGATGTTTAGTTTTGAATCCTTTTTTAAGGTCTCTTAACATGTTCAAATTGAGTGTTTATGGGTTTAGTGAGTTATATTTCATTAGTATCATGCCATGACTTCTTGACTAGTCCTCTTATCTAAAGATTGCTTCACAAACCTTCATGAGAAACATTGATGTAAAGCGGTAGATTTGGATTAGTGTCTTGTAAAATTTAGTCTCTTATTTGAAGTGTAATTGTAGTTGGTTGGTAGTGATCAATTAATACTTTGTGCATCATCTCCATTAGATTAGATTTCACTCCCTTTTCCTATCAATTGTTAGAGTAGTGTTTGAGCCTAAGTGATTCATCAAAGGGAGCTATCCCTTGAACCTAGAGATTCACCTCTATAATAGGGTACCCAAAACGTTTAGGTGTTTCCATGTTACATAAAATTTGAAACTCTTGAACTACTTTCCAAATGGTTTAAATTTTCTCTATAATAGGTCCCACCTTTATTTCCATTCCATCTCCATCTCCATTATTGTTAATCAAAACTAAAGGAGTGTCTCCCCTTCCCCCATCTCCCCCAACCTATCCCATATATAAATCTTTTATCTACTCTCCTTTGGACATTGTGTCATGCATCTTCTCCAAATATCTATCTCCTTCACCACCTTGCGTTGTATAAGCTCTCATAATCCTCACTCTACCTCCATGTCTTAGGTGGCACATATAGATCTATAATCCTTAGTGGTCTCTAATGATCCCACCATGTCATGTAATCATATGTATTATATACATCCACCACATCCATCCTATCATGGAATTTCATTATCTTTACATGTGCCCATATTTAAGCTACAACCCTAGAATCAATACCTGCCCCTTACTATGATCTATCACGTATTTCCCATGAAAATATGTGAGGACATATTGGGATAGCCTACCTAATACCAAAATTTATAATCACTATAACATGTATGTATCACTTAATTATGCACTTGTGGTACCCAATAATATATCACTAAGTCATCATATAGTCCAAGTTTCTAGTATCTTCTCTCTAGTGAGGACTGTCTTATTTATGTGGCCTCCACATCACCTAATCAACTACTAGCTCATAAATCACACTCCCATAATAATCTAAATCTCCTAAATATGTCCATTTTACCCCTACATATACATTCCATTCATATGAAAATGTCTCATTTTCCATCCTCCTCCTCATCTAGCCTATAGGGTGCTCAACTTATAAGTTCTCCCATGCCCACTCCTACAGTAGTGTTGAAGATCCTATAGACACACCACCTATATATAACACATGGTGTAAATCCTTGAATAAGTGTGATAGTACACATGGTCCCTAAGAAAACTATGTAATGCTATATAGTATATCTTTGACCACATCTAATAGTCCCACTATAAATAATCTCTTGCTCTTATTAGGTAACATAATGCCACTACCAATAGATATCAGTACAACTATCAATGCATATGTATGTAGATCCATGCATACATAAATATCTATCCCACTCCTCACCCTAAGAATTAGGTCATCCCTAAAAACCTTATATAGAGTCACAATGTATCCATATTCACTTAAGTAAACCCATGTACCCTATATTAAAATCCTTAAGATCCTTCATACATCCTTCAAAGTAATAGTCATCTCACCTATCAATATGTGAGATGTGGTGGTCTCACTATGACAATGATCTACTAGTGCAGTCACATATTTCTTATTCACTCCTATCTCAATAATTTCTACTGTATGGGCCAATCACATCTCCTCCAGTACCCCTACCTCATAGTTAGTAATGTTATCAAAAATTTGGATACCATGAATGAGGATCATTTGAAATTTTGACTTACTTGATCTTAACTTTGTTGATCTCCATTATGAAGGCTTTATATTATTCATTAATGATTTAGGTTAATAGGTAATCTATCTTCCTTAATATCTTATAAGGTCATTTAGGATGGTATATTTAGTAGTTAGGTTAAATCATGTTGTCTTGTCATCAAGTGGTCATTCTTTATGGTCTTAATTTTTTGTTTAGCATTATTTGAGTTAATTTTACAAAGTTAAGATAAGTGGAAAATTGTGTCAATGTGGAATCATGCCTAAGGAGACAAGGTGGTAACCTTGCAAGGAATAAACATGGTCAAAAGATGACAAAATTGGTTAAGGAAGTAAAAATAGTAAGTTGATCATATTTTTTTAAAGGTTATCTAGAGAGTTTAAGGTAATTTTGATAAGGTTAAGGTATTTTATTAGTTTAGTCTTATTATGATTTTCAATGTGAAAATAACACCTTATTCTAAAGTGTAATTATAAAGGTTTTATCTTTATAAAATGAAGGTTTTAATTATTATAATGCCTATATGATGACATTATGTTTTTACCTAATGGTACACTTTCCCTAAAGATCTATTACAACTAATTTTCAATGTTGAAGTCCATTTGTAACTACTATTTATCACTCTCCATCCCACAAATGAAGATTTTTTGAGAACATTATAGGTAATAAAGGGAATAAAACATTTTTTAAACCTCTTACACATCCATACATATCAATGTAAGGTGAAGAGTCACTGATTTCATCATCTCCAATAGCTTAAAGAGGTAAAATAATCAAAATATTAAGAAAACCATGCTTCTAGAGATTTTGTGTAGAAGGTTTCTAATGGTTGAAAAGGTGAAAACTCTTATAAAGGTCCCCATGGTATTTTAAATCCCAAATACATGAAAATATTTGAGTTTTAGAGCTAAGCAGTGTAAAAACCCATTCCATCTCTCCATCAATCTTCTTAGCAACAAGAAAAGGGAAATAGGTTTTCACTTGGTACTTTTAGGAGAGAGAATGTTAGATCCCAAGATACTAGACATAGTAAGGGAACCTAATTCAATTCAAATTTGTGAAATTATTTTTATAGTTAATCCAATTAAATTTATGAATAATCATTAAGAAGTTAAGGGGTAGAAAATAAGATTCAAATCCTATGGGTTTAGTTATATAGGTTTTCAAGGTATTTTTTGGATCATTGGTGAATATTAAAGATTGTGTGATATCATTAAAGGATCATTTAACCTCCCCACACCATTATATAGTAATTTTTTCACACATGTGAGCCTCAAGAGGGATGAAACCTCTATTTGAGTGAATTGTAGACCTATTGGAAGGCTACAAGAAGAGTTTGGGTTGTTTTGGTTCTTTTATTTAATCAAGTGGTTTTTAAGCAACCTTTTTCATTATTTAATTACCTTAAAAATCTTATCAAGTAATATAAATGACATATATCAAACTATGAGAGGTTAAAACCTTAATACTCAACAAGTTACAAGTATGGGAGAAATCATAGGTTTGTGGCATGAAAGAGAAGTGTTTGGAATTAAAATTTTATATAAATGATTCAAAATTAAACTTAAAATAATCTAAAAACCACCCCTTTTATCTCTTTTAGATACTTTCCCAACTGATGGGTACATGGAAGACCTCAAATCATCTTTTCAAAGTAAGGTGAAGATAGGAAATGTTAACCTACATGTACGCCAACATGTAGGTCAACATTTATACCTAAAATTGATTTAGTGAGATAATATATGTCCTAAATAATGCATATTATAATTCCCTCTCCTATAAAATCTTCAAAATATTAAAACCAAACTACTTTAGCCAATAGTAAAGAAAAGGAGGTTTAAGGGGCATATAATGTATGTAGCAGGCATGATTTATGTTTATAAAGAAATAAAAATATATTTCACCTTATTGGATCTCAAAATAATAGTATAAAAAAATTAGGATTTATCCAAACATCTTGAATACTACAAAATCCAAGATCTGATCTTAATTTTTTCTCAAGAGAGTTATGCTGGCTAGGTATGATTGTGTAAGTCCAAAAGAAAGACAAAGATATGAATGAATATTCAAGGTGAATTTATTAAATTATGGAGCTAATGAATATTTAAAAACATAGGTCATTATACCTATAGTCCTATCATTGATCATGTAGGGTCAAGGAAAACCAAACACATGAAAATGAGAGATTTAGGACTAATTGACTACCTATAATCTTGTTGGTAGCAAAGAGTAAAAGAGGTATGTTTATAGTGGTATTTGAGTGTATAATAAATTATATATATTATAATTAAATATTAATGAATTTTCATCTATTTTTAATCCCCTAATGAAGGTCTATTTAGGTTTGATAACTTTGCATTTGGTGACTTGTAGTTAAATAAGCCTCAATGACCACCTATAGCTTGTGTAGGTAATGTGACCAAATGCCACATGTGGAGGTGGAATTGAAGTTAGAAATGTCAAAAAGAAAATTTTATTGAAATTTACTTTAATATAAAATCATTCCAAGAAGGATAATATAACCTAGATAATCCCAAATGATCATTTATAGCTAAAAGACCTAGTTAACTAAATCTAAGCCTATAACATGCAAAGATGAATAAGGTTGCCATGTGGGGAATGTTGACCAATTTATAGTCTCAAAACCAGAAAGGGGTTGACCCAAATTATTATATCCTTTATCCATAATTAGTTCTCATGGTATCCATTTACCCTTGTGAGATTGGGTTATTCAAATAGGATCACTATCTTTTCATGTTATAAGATGTTTCATAATTCCCCTTACCTCTATTTCAACTTGTATTAAGTTTTTTGATAATGTTTGAATATGTATAAATGTTCTTGGTTAGTATTGAATATGTCTCAACATTTAAAGGTTCCATGGTGGAGGTGAATTAATAATGTAGCTAGTGAAGAATCATGAACACCTCTGATATGATCAATCATATAAGGTGTATTGACCATTTTTATCATGGATCAAAATGGGTCAACCCCCTATATTTAGGATATCATATAGGGGATTTTTATAATGTCATAAAGTATGTTATAGTTCATTTTATGTCATATCATATGCCATTTTAGCTTTGGTCATAGTCTATCTTAGTCTTTATGTCATTTGGTGTCTTAGGGGTCATTTTAGAGTCATATATGTAAGTGGTAGGTTTTCATGGTGTCCAGATAGTCAAGATCATGGAAAGAGTTTGGAAAAGCCTAAAGAAGTTCATTTGAGCTTTCAAATATCAATCAATAGTTCAAGCATTAGCATAAGTGAACTAAACCATCACTAGGATGCCATCCAAGAATGAATGAACCAAATCACTTGTGCATTTGATAAGTTTACTTAGAAATCATTATGATCCAAAAGGTTGTAGTGCCATGGAGATATTCATTACAAGAACATTCTCTAAAAATTGCATTCATGTATGAATTCTCTATCTCAAGTTATGGAGTTTCAAAGTTGGACCTATAGAGTAAAACACTCATGCAAGCATCAAGTTCAAGATTCATAAAGTAGTTATCTATATTTAAAAGTTCTTTAAAGGGTTTTAATTTGATAAATATTTAATGGTCTTCATGATCTCACATACTGACACTCAGATTTAATGGTTCATTCTTGGGTCAAATAGGTCAATAGGTCCTTGGGTTAAAATCCCTTAAAAAGCTACAGGTTGGATAAGATCCAATGGTGCAAGTTCACTGAGTAGAGATCCAATGGCATGAGCTCAACTTACAAGGTAGGTCCAATATAGATAAAATATCAATGTTTAATTGCACCAATGATCCAATGATGCATAGTAATAGATAATAAAGTGGGTGTAATGAGATCTATAGCTAACATTCACTCATACATTTTGATTTAATGGTGCAAGTGAAAGTAAATATCTCAAAAGATATTCATGGTAGAAAATAAAAGGCCAAAATTACTTTGTGTATCTTGATCCTATAATGTGTAGGAGGTCAAAAAGTGAATATCTAATAGTAAGGATCTATGATACCAATAGGAATAATGACAGGATGGAGCAATTTGATTATTCTGAGTCAATTTTTTGATGGATAAATTCAAACCAAGGAACCACTTTTGATCGAAGCAATAAGGTATTATAAGCGTAGTTTAGAATGTAATAAGAAACATGTCAAGGGAATTCCACATGGTCAATTATGTAGGATCAAATATTTTACAGTGAATCGATCTCTTCAGACTCATATACTACCATGAAAGCTCAGTCAAAGACCCGAGATGAACATTAACTACCAAATGTAGAAAACAAAGTTTAAAAAAGTAATGAATGACTAAAAATGATGAATACATGTGTCTATAAGATATCTATAAGATAGGAAAATGTCTATGACTATCATATCATATGTGTTGACCCTCTTAGTTTAGTTTTAATTGCTCAAGAGATTATCCAAGATGAAGGTGGTTTCACAAAGGCTAGTTAAACAATCTTTGCACTATTTTGGAGAGTTTGTCGTGATTTATATGGACATTTTTATTAAGAGTCACTCATATTATATTTCACACTTAGCTACAGCTATAATATAACTATTTCAATAATATTTAGTTTTAGATTTCAAGGGAAACAAGGGATATTACAGAGGTATCAGAGCTTTTGTCTTTCTAGAGTCCCTATTGGTAGGGGATATTACAGTGGTATCAGAGCTAAATCTTTCCATCCTGAGGGTTTGACAATCTTATGCAACCATAAGAGTTGGGACCACACAGGTATTTCACACATAGTAGAGCTTTGCTTGAAGGCGACCAGGTTATAGAATAGTAGCCGATCACCATGAGTGACAGGCGTGAGGGTAGCCCACATAGGGGCCACATGCATAATGATGATCTGAACACTCAAGAATTCTTCTAAGTTATGGCTACAAGCTAGCAATAGATGAATCAAGCACTGCAAGCAGTCACTACTATGGTAGAGAGGATGAACACACCTATTTGATAGAATGGGGAGTAAGGAAATAATAAGAGTGCTACTATTAATTAGAGACCATAGCTAACCCATTCTAGGACAGTTAATAGGCCTACAGGACCTACATTTGTACAAGAGGAACCAGAGGCCCTAGTAGAGGAGGCAGCAGGAGAGCCCCTATTTGCTGACATGCTTATGGCAGTGAATGAGGACTGCGAGTTATTATCACTTGAGGTTAGAGAGAGGATTACTTTTGACTGGTTCCTCACACAGAGGAGAGAGCATAACTGAGGTCAACATGATTGGAGACCTAGACACTTAAATAATGATTTAAAGCAGGCTATGAGTAGGCTCACACTGGCAATGTTTGACAGTAGTGGCAAGGTCACAGCGCAGGCCTAGATTAGTAAGCTAGACACATTTCTCACATTGCATCCGATGGCTAAGGGAGATGCTATCAGATATGCGACACTGCACCTTGAGGGAATAACTCATGATTGGTGGCACCAAGGGATGGTGACACTCCATCATGATCAGATCACATCTTATCAGGAGTTTATGGATAGGCTAGTGGAGCATTTTGATAGATAGGATCCAAAATCCTATTTTCAAGAGTTGGCACAGTTATGCCAAAGTGGTAGTCTAGATTCTTACATTGGTGACTTCCAAAAGTTATTAGTCATGGTTCCTGACATTTCAGAGAGGTGACTTGTAGTGCTCTTCATGGAGGCACTGACAGAACCATTGAGAGGTTGGATCAAAGGCTTTGATCCTCCTCAATTATAGGAAGCTATGAAGAAGGCACGTAGTATGGAGATGGTAGCCCCATCAAGTAAATTTAACTCTAGAGGTACTTCTTCATCTAGGGACAGTAAGGGCTTCAACAGGAATAGAGAAAGACCGTGTTTCAACATAGATAAATCAAGTGTTAAGAATTATTCAAAGGCCAACCCAGCAACACAACCTTTGGATAGAGAGGCTCTTAATGATCTATGCAGGAAGAAGCTTTGTTTCTACTGCAAAGGTCCTTATGATGCCAAACATGATTGTCCTTTGATGCCTAAGGGCAAGGCAAATTGAGTGATGTGGGCTTATTATGAGGATGCAGAATTAGAAGATTATAAACATTAGGAGAGTTTTGAGGAGCCAGAGGTTGAGGCTTCAGAGCCTAAGGTAGAGGCAAAGTTAGAGATCCAGATTTAGGAGGCATGCCTATCTAGCATCCAACAGGAGGCTCATTTAGACTCCATGGAGTTTTGGCAAGATAGAGGGTCATCACCCTTCTTGACACGGGAGCCACACATAATTTTATTGATACTAGATTTGTGGAGAAGCACGGACTCACCACAGAAGAGTTTGAGGGCATTAGAGCTAAGGTGGCTAACGGTTACACCCTTAGGTGTGAATAGATGATCAGAGATCTCCCATTGCAGTTGAACAACTATGAGTTCAAGGCTAATTATTATGTGGTGAACATGGGGGATATAGATTTGGTCTTGGGCATGAAGTGGCTTCATTCCCTTGAGTTAGTCACTCTTCCTCTTAAGGACATGGAGATTCATTTTGATGTTGATGGGAAGACACACATTATTAAGGCAATACAGGATGGCAACATCAAAACTATTTATTTTCATCAAATGGAGAGGCTCATGAGGCACAACATGGTAGAGTGGGCTGATGAGTGCACATTGGCACCAATATAGGAGGGACAGTAGAAGACTGAGTATCATCTTGACATTCAATAGTTGAGAGTCAAACATGATAAGGTATTTAGTGATATTCCACCAGGGAGACCTCCAGACAGGGGCATTGAGCACATTATTGAGCTTGAGGAGGGTGCTAAGCCCATTATGATTACTCCTTATCAACATCCTAAGTGATTAAAGGATGAGATTGAAAAAACAATTAAGGAGTTACTTGCTATGGGTCACATTCGGCCTAACAAATCACCGTTCACTTCTTCAGTTGTTTTGGTGAAGAAGAAGGATGGCACCCTATGCATGTGCATTGACTATAGAGCCCTGAATAAAAGAACCATTAAGAACAGGTATCCAATACCTCATATTGATGATCTTATTAATGAGCTCCATGGTGCACATTACTTCATGAAGATAGACTTAAGGTCAGGCTATCATTAGATCAGGGTTCGTGAGCAGGACGTTGAGAAGATAGCTTTTTGTTGCCATTGTGGACACTATGAGTTTGTAGTGATGCCATTTGGGCTCACTATTGTGCCAACGACATTTTAGTCCACCATGAATAGAGTCTTTCATTCACTGCTGAGGAGGTTTGTACTTTTTTTTTCTTATAACATTCTTATATATAGTAGGACTTGGTAGGAGCATTTGGCTCATCTGGAGACTGTACTCAGCATCTTGGAGAGGGAATCCTTGTATGCCAAGGAGTCCAAATGTGATTTGGGGATGATCAAATTGTTATATTTGGGTCATATTATCAGTGCAAGGGGAGTGCGGATGGATCTTGAGAAGATTTGTGTTATCATAGACTAGCCTATTCTAGCAAACCTAACACAGCTACAGGGAATTCTAGGTTTGTGTGGGTTCTATCATAGATTTTTGGATGGTTATTCATGACATGTAGCCCCTATGATAGATTTGATGAAAAAAGGTGCTTTTTTTTGGACACCTAAAGCACAAGAGTGTTTTGTGAGGTTTAAGGAGTTGATGACTACTTGCCCAGTATTGGCACTACCTAATTTTTTGAAGCCTTTTGAGCTTCAGTGCGATGCTTTAGGTGAGGGCATTAGAGTGGTGCTTATGCAAGACAAGAACCCCATAGTATATGAGAGACATAAGCTCAGGGGACTAGAGAGACTGTATAGAATTTATGATAAGGAGATGCTTGCTATCATGCATGCCTTGGCAAAATTTAGGCAATATCTTGTGGGCAGCACATTTTGCATCAAAACGGACCACAATAGTTTGAGACATTTATTAGGGTAGTGAGACCTCAATGATCATCAACAAAAGTGGGTGAGCAAATAATAGGCATATGACTTTGACATCTCTTTCATCAAGGGCACCCAGAATGTAGTGGTCGATGCTCTTTCACGCAGGCTGTATTTGAGTACTATGGTCCACATTATAGGGGATTGGTGACATATGATTGTGGCAGAGTATGCCAAGGATACATGGGCATCTAGCATTTTTGAGGGATCAACGATTGACACCAGATATACTCTTGTGAATGACTTGATCATTTACAAGAATAGGGTTTATTTGATCCCAGGATCTGCGGTGAAGAACATTCTCATATGAGCCTTTCATGATGTACCTACTGCAAGACATCCTAGGTATTTCAAGACCTATAGACAGATTAGGAAGAGATTCACATGGAAAGGACTCAAGGCAGATGTTCTTCAGTATGTGCGTGAGTGCCTTGTTTATCAGTAGAACAAGTAGGAGAACACGTACCCAGTAGGATTATTGCGGCCACTTCTAATTCCTGACAAGAAGTGGGAGTGCTTGTCAATGGATTTCATTATGGGCTTGCCTAAAGCCCAAGGACGAGATTGCATATATGTAGTCATGGATTGGTTAACGAAGTATGCCCACTTATTTTTGATTACCACCACATACACAGCTACACAGGTAGCAAAGGTTTTCTTCTGAGAGGTATTCTGACTACATGGGTTTCCTTGAAGCATAGTGAGCGATAGGGATAGTCAGTTCTTGAGTCACTTCTAGTAGGAGGTGTTCAGACTCTGTGGGACTAAGCTTACACCAAGCACTAGTTACCACCCACAAACTGATGGATAGATAGAGATAGTGAACAAATGGGTGGAGGGCTACCTCACAAACTACATTGTAGGGCAACAGAAAGCTTGGGTCAAGTGGATTCATTTGTGTGATTATTGCTATAACATGACTTTCCACATGACCATTCAGATGTCTCCTTTTATGGCATTGTACGAGTATGAGGCATTGAGTTTTCTAGATTTGCTACTGAGCGACAGTAGAGTGTCGAGTGATGGAGACTAATTGCAAGAGAGTCAGGATACCATGAAGACTCTCAAAGAGAATATCATTAAGGTGTAAAATTAGCATAAGTAGTATGCAGATCAACAAAGGATAGAGCGATATTTTGATGTAGGTGACATGGTCTATCTTATGCTGTAGCCTTATCGTCAGTCTACTCTTAGGAAGAGTGGGGCAGAGAAGCTTAAGCCACATTACTACGGTCCTTTCAAGATCTTGAGGCATGTTGGAGAGATGGATTATGAGCTAGAGATTTTGGCAGAGAGTAAGGTACACAATGTTTTTCATGTATCATGCCTCAAATAGGTGTTAGGACACTGTGTGATACCTTGTACAGTGTTACCTCCCTTAGACGAGAGGGAAAGTTAATTTTAGTACCTAAGTCTATCTTGGAGTATAGAGAGAGATAGTTGCATAGGAGGAATATCAAGGAATATTTGGTAAAGTGGAGAGATTTGCCAGTGAGGAAGTGACATGGGAAAGAAAGGATATTCTACAACATCCAGAGTTGAGATTGCTTGAGGACAAGAAATTTTAGGAGGGGCAGACTATCATGTCCCCTTCTAGTTGACATCTTTTTGAGTGGATGATTAGCCTATTATGCAACCCTCGTAGGCTGATGGGATGGATAGAGGGTCTTCATGGAGCTGGGCTTGGCTTCGAGTAGCAAAATTGTTCCAGTTGGCTTTTGTTCAGGATCTTTCAAACATGAATTAAGGGAGATATTAATATTTGACTGATTTAGTCAAATATTAATTATTTGGTCTAATTTTAATCAAATATTGATTAATTATTAATTATTTGGTCTAATTTTAAAACCCTAATTCTAATTTAAGAAAATCTAATTTTGGCAAGCACACCTTTTTGAGGGTATAAGGGTTTCTCATGGGAGAGTTGTATTATGATTATTGTTTGAAGACAAATTTTGCTAAGGATTTTCTTGAGAAGACTAATCCAAGGGTTCTAGTTTTCTATCTACATTAAAGAATGTGCCCTCTTTAGTGTGAGTGATTTAGAGGCTGTGAGATATCAGCTAATTTATTGCCAGGTTGAGAGATAACTTCACACAGAAGTTATCACAGGTAATTACAGGGATTTATTTGATTAGGTTTTGATTCAAATATTTCACAGATAGAGATTTTTCGTATTAGAGCCACATATCATGAGAGAAAGTGTTCAACATACAAATTGTGCTATATCATATTGGTGGCCGTATGAAGTCTGTACAAATCCATTCACATCCGCAAAAAGTGAAGGGACCAACATCGGCAGGCAGAGAGCCACAGTGACCGACATCAGCCGACCCCATACCGACATCGGTAGGTTATCAACACCAGGAAACTGATGGTAGAAGTATAACCGATGTTGGTGACTGTGTTTTTGACACAGTAGGCCGAGACGTGCTAGATACAAGTTTTATTCCCAGTTTGTGGAATACTCAGGTTCTTAAGACCTTATTTCACTATTCTTTTATATGTATGATAGAGGACATCTATTGTAATCATTTGGGAGAACAAATAAGAGATTCTATTGTGGGTTATTTATCTATTTGAATTTATTTCCAAAAAAGTATCTTTATTCATACAAAATATAAAAAAAAGTAAAATACAGAAAAGCGATTCAATAATATTCAGTTTCAGATTTCAAGGGAAATGGGGGATATTACAGTGGTATCAGAGCTTTTGTCTTTCTAGAGTCCCTATTGGTAGGGGATATTACAAGGTGCACCACACCCCTAGTGTTAGGGCCAAAACTCAAGATTCATGTGTTTAGATAGACTAGTCTAATACTTCCATTAGAGAAATGCTTCTAAAAGGTGGAAAATATAGAAAATTAAGAAGAAATAGTACCTTAGACCTTCATGAACAAAGTAATAATGATTTTTAGGAACCTTTTGATCATATTGAACCATAGGAGAACTACTACAATAGCCCTTTTGGCCTACAAACACCCAAAGGCTATCCATAAGGCATTTTTCTCACTCGAAAAGCTTTTTCAAATGTTCAAAAATATACAGACTCTACATAGGAGGATAACCACTTCAAGAGAGGTAAATGGGTTTGTCAACATAAATTTATTGCAATTGGTTAATATTTTTAGGCCCTAGCCTTTATGAACCATTGCTAAGAGTCCTCGACACTCTTAAACCCCTCTAAAATCCTAATAAAAACTTGATTGGAGAGATTTGATGAGATATGAATATACATAAGTATTAAACACTTTAAAAACACATAGAACATGTTTTTAACTTAGAGGATGCCATGCCCATGGTACTTGACTATATGGATGTTGTATAGGCACCTACATAAATTATAAGTTTTTAGGGTTTTAATTGGGAAATGGGATACAATACCTAGTCAAGAATTTTAGACCATGGGAAGTGTTAATTTAAGATTAGTTATAACTCTCCAAATCTATAAGAGTTCATTTATATACATGTAAATTCCTTTGTAACTCACCTCCAAACATCCAGTCTTCTCACATGAGAGAGAAAGTGGTCTAGTTACCTAAGTGAAGTAGGGTTTCCAGTGTGTAATGTTTTAAAGTATTGAATCATGGTATAAAACACTTGTTTAGGCTTGTAACATGATATTTCATATAATCCTAAGGTATTATATATGTTTTCATGGAATCCAAATACATATAGTCACATGACTAGGCCCAATTGGCCTATTTGATCTACTTGGTCAACCAAGAAGCATGAAAATGGGTATTAAAGGACTATTAAGAGGGTTAAAAAACATTAATTATGCCATGTAACTAATGTTAAGGATGAATTATACACTCATTATGGACATTATGAAGGAATAGATGTAGTTTCAAATCCAAGTCAACATGCATATTTAGGAGAAGGCTTAACCACACCTGATTTGCACTTTATAACTATCATTGAAGGAATGATGGACCATTTTTAGCATGTTAAAGCCTTATATGAAGGTAACTAAATATTTATTCAATCTCTAATACCCCACCTCAATGCCAAAAGGGATTCATTAAAGAACATCAACACTTGTAAATAGTAATTCTAACTATTATAACTACCATATGGCCACCGTGGTCTCTTCACGGCCTTTCCTATGCCTTGATTCTTGTTTTCTCTCTCATAAACATTCTATATATGGATTCATTGAGATATTTGTCCTTATCCCTTGTCTAGGTGTATAAAATATCTACCAAAATTGTATTTTGTGCCTTTAAATCAATAAAGAAGATTAGTTGCAGACCTTTTGTTTGAATGTTAGTGTGTATTATGATATTTAATTTTTAGAATGTATGATTTTTTATATAATTTTTAGTACCTTTCATGTATTTAATGTCATATTTTCATTATATGTAGGTTGTGTGAAGTGTTGATAGGTAGAAGTGTTCTTGAAGCATTGATGAGCTAATAGTGTCTTGTGCAGACCTATGTTCTTAGCCTTCAAGTTGCAGAACTTCCACTTGAGATTCATATGAAATATTCATGCCTAGGATTTTTTTAATAGGTTTGATCAATTTTTATCCTTCATTATATTCATAAGTGTATCTAATGAAAAATCAAGAGAGGATATTCAAGTATTGGTGCATCACCACTTTAGTGTAGGTTTCTTTCTAAAATTTCACCTCTACTATTTTCATCACAATAGAATTAGTTCTTAGATGGAGAAATAAAGTGATAAATAAAAGGATCTAGCCCCATAATCTAGATGTTTGACTTAGACTATAGGTATCACATAAATTATAGGTTAATCCCATGTTAGTCCAAGTTTAAGGTGGATTTGAATAATCTTCTTCAAGAGGGTGCAACTTGGGTTGTTAATAATTATGGCATACCTAGTGGGACAAGATTTTAAGTCCCTTAAGACATGATTTGACAACTTTGGAGGATGTATAAAAGCTAAGAAATTTCATTGGAAGATCTGTAGAAAGTTACATGTAAAAAGTGTCCACTAGATCTTCTTCGAAAGGTAAGAATATTGAGTTTGTTAAACTATCATTGAATATTGATAGAAGAAAGAGGTTCCTTAGATTCAATCCTAATCATGCACATCCTAATTCTCCTAATTCTACCCAAAAAAATTATAATTCAAGTCCTCTAATCCCAATGGTTAGGATTAGGATGAAATTTTTTGTGCCTTTTAATGGTGGTAGTGCCTTAAACCTTAACCAATTTCATGCTATCCTAGTTGTTGCCCTTAATATTATTCCCTAATTTATAGGAGATAACTCAACCACCCCTATAGAGAAAATATTATACATAGCCAATATGTGCTTAGTGCATAACATAACCCAAGATAATGTGTCTATGATACTTTTGGCAACCTCCTTGAGGGATAATTCACTCTAGTGGTATAGGGGTCTCACACCTACATCTATAAACACATGGGATGAGTTATTAAAACACTTATGTAAACACTTTGAGGATAGGAGTGACCATGTCTCTTTGGTAGAATAACTCACCTCAATCAAAATATCCCCCCAAGATTTCATGGTAGATTTTAATTATAGGTTTTAGAAAACCTAGGATAGGATTCCTACCATTATCAATCCCACCCCAAACTATGCCTTCTTTTATTATTTATGGTCCTTAAACTCTAATGTAGCTATTATGATATAGTTGATTGGGGAGACTACCTTGCTAGAATCCTATGATATATCCATAAGAGTAGAAAACTACCTAATTCAAGTAGGAAAACTTACTCCTAGGCCTCTCATGCCATTATTTATATAAATTCACCCCTTACCCCCACCATTGCTCCATTACCATCCCTAACTAATTAGGATTAGTTATATGTTATCCAAGTTGATAGGTTCGGTAAGATAAAGGGACTGCTCAAGGCCCAAACAATAAATTAGTTTCCTTGGAAAGGTATAAGAATCCACCTTATAGGCCCTATAAATCTACTTAACAAGATCCTTATTAGTCTTACCCATAAAATAGGCCTCCTTATCAACCTAACCAACAATTCCAATGGTATATTACACATGTAAGACCCTATAATAGTTTCAATCCTAATGTTTATAGTAGGTATAAGGCCTTTGTGCTAATTCAAAACAACTATGCATAAGAAGGTCAGTGGTCTACTTCATGGTGACAATCTAGTGATATGAAAATATCTTCAAAGGATGAAGGATTTCATACATCTTATATGTAGTAGGTTCATGCCTTTCAAATACATGACAATATGCCTCCTCCACAACACAAGGAAGGTCACCTCATACCTCATGAATACATTCCTTTCATGAATCTAGCTGAAGTACCAAATCAACAAGGTGAATGTAGAATTAAGTCACCATATAAAACCACTTTTTTCAACTTTCAACAAGGTGAACACTCACTTGAGCAAGTGGTAACAAATCAAGGTCAAAATGTGCTCAAGGTAGACAACTTGGTTACAACCCACACAATGTCTAAAATAAGGGTAGTGGATGACAGTTTGGGTTAGTCTAAGGCAACTCCTACACATTCCCAAATAGATCAAGGGGATGACCCTCAATATGCAGTCCATAAGACATTTATAACTTAATAAATACCTTAAAGACATGGGTAGCATCATAAAAGTACTTTTGTTCCCCAAGTCACACAAGTTCCAAATGATGCTTCTACTTTTAAGCTGTATCCCAAAATAGTCTTCTCTCCCTTTAGAATTATGGACTACATGAAGAAGTCCAATGTCAATATTCCTATGTGGGATACTTTACCCATTCTAAGGAAAAAGGACCTCTTTCAATAAGAGCTCTTTGAGCTTCATGTCATGGATAAACAAGTTTATAAGGTAAGTGTAGTCTTTGTTAATGGTATTCAACCTCATGAATCCCAAAAACCTAAAGTAATCAATCAACCTCCCTTACATTTATCAGTAATAATAAGATATTCCCTTGTTTAAAATTTCATGATAGATAGTGGTGTTCACACTTTTTTAATGCCTAAGCCATATCTAATAAGTTAGAACTTAAATATAAACTGAATGAAAAAGGAGTTTTACAATTGGATGGGTATCGCACAAAGACTTTAGGTGTTTTTAAGGACCGTATAATTGTATTGGTTACCTTCCTTAATTTTACCATATCTCAAGATGTCATGGTAGTTGACCTTCTTCCCTATTTTGATCTATGCTTATCTAGGTATTTAACTGCTAAAATTAGATGGTATATTTCTTCTAACTGGTCATACATGGGCTTTAGGACTAGGTATGGGACAAGGGTTACCACAAGGTTTGAACCAATTTCTAGGTTCCATTTAGAGCCCTACATGCCTAACTTATCTAATGTCAAATATACTATCTTAGATGAAGATGAGCATATCAATGATCAAGAGTATAAATAACCACTTGAAGGAATCTCATATCTACTCCTTAATGAGTGGGTAGTAGACAACCATGGTTATGATCCCTATAAGACCACTGAAGAGGCAGGCTTAGGTGTGTATTGTATGCATGAAGAAAGAGTTGTTATGCCTAGTCTCACTAGCCTAAGTCAAGATCATGAAGGCATATGAAGTATATTCTTTGATAGATCAAGGTCAAATAATGGGAGTGATTCATGTGTTATTATTGTATCCCATTCCAATCATAGGCACTATTATTCCTTAATGTTTTAGTTTTGATAAACTTTAAAAACTATAGAATATGAAGCCTTCATTCATGGCGTATAATGGGAAAGGATAAGAGATATTAAGCTCTTCCAAGAAAATAGGGATAGTGAGATAGTGGGGAAGTAGGTAAGGGATATAAGTGTAATCAAAAATCCATTTTTTAAAGCCTAAAAACACCATGTTTGGGATCAATTATAGGACTTCCAATCTTTTGACATGTGTTCTATACCTAGGGAGTTAAACCATCATGCAAACAGATTAGCTACCATTGGTGCACAACATGACATAGTTGATGGAGTCAAAGACACCAAATGGAAATCATAAATCAAGGTGGTATGTAGGCCATCAATCCTGGATAATGAGGTAAGTTGGCAAGTTTTTAAGAGTGACAGTTAGATTGCTTGCTTTCTCCAACATGAATCAAAATTCTGCTCAAAGAACCAAAGCATGTTACAACATTAGTTTGGAGATCAGATTGTCTAGTTGATGAAAAATAAATTTCTCAAGGGTTTGGTGACATTAGATAGTATCTTTAATTAATATTAATAGTTGAGTAATAATAAGTTGAGTATCTCCACCAAACGGGAACATTATGAGGAAGTTGTTATATTCAAAGACAAGTTTATTAAGTTAGGGAAAGTGAATACCAAATATGAGAGCCGAATTCATAGCCTTATGTTAGGATTTTGTAGATGTATTTTCATGGGAGTACCATGACTTGAAATGGTTTAATCCTAGGTTGACCCAATACACCATAGATTTGGAGGAGAATGAAAATTTTCTAAGGTAGAAACAAAGACCATATAACCCTAAAATTTAGGTAATCATGACAAAAGAGTTTACAAAACTCATTGAATCTAAGATCATATTCATAATTAAACATTCCTCATGGGTGGAAAATATTTTTCCTATAAGGAAGAAGAATGGGAAGATACATTTGTGTTGACTTTAGAGACCTCAACAATGTGTTTTTGAGAGATCATTACCCATTACTATCCATAGATCAGATTATTTCGAAGGTTTTAGGCTCTTAGAGATTCTCCTTAATTAATGGATACTCTAGGTATAATCATATATTGGTGAGACAAGAGAATAGACATAATACTACCTTCACAACAAAGTGGGCACCTATATATACATGAAGATGCCCTTTGGAATTTTCAATGCAAGGGAAATTTTTCAAAGGGTAATGGATGTCGCCTTTTAAGGGCTCATTAATAATATGGTGCTCATCTATTTTGATGACATCACTATATTTTCAATGGATCCTAAGGATCACATGACACACTTGAGATTATTTTTTGATAGGTGAAGGAAGTTTAAGGTCTCTGTGAACCCTAAAAATATATATTTACAGTCCATGAGGGCAAACTATTAAGACATATTGTGTCAAAGGATGGCCTCTCCATTGAACCTAAGAGAATAGAAGAAATCCTAAACTTAGCCCTACCCAATAATAAGAAAGGTTTACAAAGCTTCTTTGGAAAGATTAACCTCATAAGGATATTCATTCAAGGATTTGTAGAGTTGGTGAAACCACTCACTCATATGCTCAAGAAGCACAAGGAGTTATCATGGAGAAAGTAAGGAAAAAGAAGTTTTGAGGCCATCAAGAAAGCCATATCCTAATCTCCCACCTTCCTCAACCTTGATTCCTTTTTCATGTATGTCATCTCTATAGTTGATGCCATTTATACTATGCTCATATAATAAAATGATGAAGGACTATAACAACCAATTGATTTCTTCAGTCAAACATTAGAAGGATATGAATAAATATACACCTTTATTGAAAAACATGTCCTTGATATCATGACAGGGATAAAAAAATTTAGACACATGGTGTCTAATAATAAATTATTTATGATGGTAGTACACACTAATATAAAAGACTTCATACTTAATAGAGACTTAAGTGAGAAGAGGGATGGTTGGGTGACTAGGTGTATGGAATATGATATTGAAGTGAGGGTTACCAAATTGATAAAAGGTAGGGTACTTTATGAACATCTTGTAGAAGAGGTTAAAGAAGATAAAGAGATGATATTGACAGTCTATGATAGTCAGTAGGTAGATGTAAACATGACCCCTCTTAGTTAGACTAATGATGTGGTGAAGTTTATTCAAATAGGGCAATGTATTATGGGCTTAGACAGGACAAAAATAAGGAACTATAGACTAAAATTCAACCCTTAAATCTTTTTGAATGAAGTGTTCTTCAAGAATTATATAAGAGGTATGCTCTTGAGGTGTGTTGAATCAAATCAAATTGATAGGTTTTTAGAATAGTTTCATAATGGGCCTATAGGTGGACACTTTGCATCCAAGAAAATAGATTCCAAGATCATTTGAAAAATCTAATTTTTTCCCACCTTATTCAAAGACTCACATGCTTGGGTTAGTAAATGTTCTAAGTCTAGTAGATTCATTGGAAAATATAGATTAGATGACTTGCCTCTACAACCCATCCAAGTTGAACAACCCTTCATGCCATGGGGCTTAGATTTCATATCATTATCCATCCCCCCCACTAGTTTCAGGAATAATTAGGTTTTAATAGCCACTGATTACTTTACCAGGTGGGTGGAGATAGTTGCACTCAAAGAAGCTAATGAGAACTTAGTTTTGGAGTTTTATGATAGTCTTGTGACAAGGTTTTGGGTCCCCTCAACCATTATATTAGATAATGACTTGGCCTTAAATAGTTATAAAGTGTGTGATTGGGAGCTTAACCATGTAATTATCTCAAATCTTCCTCCAACTACTACCCATAGGGAAATGGGAGAGCATAGTCCACCAATAAAAACTTGATAAGTATCATTTAGAGGATAATGGAGGGTAGTCAAAGATAATGGCACACAAAGTTGAAGACTACCTTATGGGTAGATAGAGTAAATATTAAGAGGTATAATAGTCACTATCCTTACCTCCTTTTTATGTTAGAGAGGAAACACTACTCATTTCCCTTGAACTACTAGCCTTGGAGCTTGTTCACCAACTTGAGCTCATGGAGGATGATGCAATGGAAGTAAGAATGAATGAGATGAGAGAGATAAAAGAAATAAGGGATAGTTTTATGCATTCCAAGTGGTATAATAAACACCAATTCAAGAGATAATTTGATAAGATAGATTCATCTATGACCTTTTAACAAGTAGACATAGTGCTTAAGTGGGATGAAGATTGTGCCAAACCAGCTAAACCATTAAATTTTGACAATCTTTGAAGTGGGCCCTATGTCATCACCAGTTACAAGGAGAGTAATGTTTTTTAAATATCTAGGTTTAATGGTGAGTAACTCCCCATACCTATAAATGGGATCTTCGTCAATTATTATATTAGTTTTCATCAAGTCCTCTTGTATGTAGTAGTTAGTGTTTGTCTCTTTCCTTTAAGTGCTTATTCACATGCTTGGTAGTTTTTGTTTTGTCTTGTTATTTTATATTGTGTGTGTTGTCTATTATTTTCTATTTTTTAGTGTCTTTTTGTGTTTCTTTGAGTCTCAAAGTCTTCAAGTAATTAGGTAGAGTCTATGTGTAGTCAAAGATTCATTTCCTAGTCATGAAGGGGAAAGTAAGAAGTTCTAAGTTCCCTTGACTAGCAAGCTAGAAAAGCCAATTAAGTCACCAAAAATTTTGATGACTTTCTAGTCTCATACCTATAAATGGGTCAACCTAAATTATTAGAGTCTTAATCTACCATTAGTTCTCATGGTTACCATTCACCCTTGTAATACTGGGTTATTCAAATAAGATCACTTTCTTTTCATGTTATAAGATGCTTGATGATTACCCTCACCTTTGTTTCAACTTGTATTAAGTGTTTTGATAATGTCTAAACATGTATAAAGGTCCTTGTTTAGTCTTGATGAGGCCTCAAAATTCAAAGGTGTCATAGTGGAGGTGAGTTAATAAGACAGCTAATGAAGAATCATGAACACCTCTAATCTAATAAATTATATAAGTTATTTCAATTTTCAAGGTTTAAAAAACATAATGGAAGTGTATTTCAGCCCAATTCAAGTATTTAATATTTTTTAAAGGTATCCTCATAGATGTTTACATGATATTCATTTGTTATGTCTCTTTAAGGTCATATATGTGTCCTAAAAATAGTCTTTTTTACCATGATGAGACCTAATTTGACCTTGATGGGCTAGTAAACCACCATCCACACATTAAATATCCTTCATGAACTTCATTAGGCCATAAAAAAAGTGTTTCATGCACTATTGAGCCCTATTTCCATAAAGATCAATGCTTAATTACTTTTATGGGCCCCACATGTGCCTAATAATTCCTTTTTAGCCTCTACAATCCATACATTAGACTTTAATATATCACTTAACCCCTAATTTACCTCTATCATGACTCTCAACAATGTAATTTTGTCTAAAACATGAGAAAATGTAGGGAAGTTACAAGTTTTAGAAGTTTTTTGAATGGTAAAGATCTGTATAGTATAGACTAACTTAGTTAGAGTTAGGGATCTATAGGGGGAAGTAAATAATGGAATGTGTGGAATAAATTAGAGTGTTTTAGTGCTTGGAGAGCTAAAAATTGACCCACCTTCCCTTTGAGCTCATTGGCAAGCTTAGAGAGGACTTCAAGTTTGTGCTCAGACCATACGAAGGAGAGAGAATGAAGACCCAAGATCTTGGCCAAAATAAGTAGACTTGGTCAAATTTCATTCATGGGATTTTATTTTAGGATTGGTTCCTTGAGCTCTATGAACATTCCTTAATAACCTAAGGGGTCTGAGCATCATTCATATCTGCAGAAGGCAAGAAGAGCAGAATGGTTTTGATGGATTTTTGGATTATTTGGTTAAACAAATGGTTATTCATATTTATTTAGGTATTTAAGTAACCTATAATGGATTATTTATATTTTATCCCACATGTGTGATCTTATGCAACCAAAAAAAGTCTAAACTAGCACAATCTATAGTTTATAGGTAGAATTAGATGGTAAAGTGAAGTGTTGAGTACCACCACCTAAAGTTTAATAGTATGAAAGGACCAATAAGATGTTCCAAAATTGACTATATCTATTGATCCAAGTTGATGTAAACATAAATCCCTTACTCTTTCAAGGTGTTTTCAAAGTAAAGGGTACATACACATCTAGGTTCACCATGTGGGAGCACTATGTGTTATTCAATGGTTCCCTCAAAGCTTTAAAACATAGTCAAGAATATGAACTAGAGTGTTAAAGTCATGATAAGTCATCATTATATTCTTATGTGTAGGATTATTAACTTAATTGATAGCCCCACATGCCTTTAAACCACCCTTCTACATCTAAAATTTACACAGTAAGTTTAGCAGAAGTTAAGGTTTCTAATCCAATGTTAAGGTTCCTTAGAGAATCCTACATTTTATTTTCTGACTACATATACCTTTTCTTAGTCTCCAAAGTGACATGTTTTTATAGGTATGCATATTAGGGTCTCCAAGGTTCTTATGGGTTTTCTTGGTTAATTTATCATACTTCATTTCATATCATGTTCAAACCTCTAGCATTTCATGTTTTCTTCACTACCATTTCACTATGTTACAACCCTACACTCCATGTTTAAATCCCATATTCCTCCACATTCATCCCATTCAATCCATATAACCCTATTTACAAGGCTAAACAATATGAAACAAGCATAAATACCCCTTGATACCATCAATAAAAATGAGTGCATATGAGGATAAAACTATATGACCATACATCCTATCAAGAAATCAAATAACCACCTACAACAATCCAATTGGGCCTTCTGTATAAGAGTCTCCAATAGTAATATGTGTAGAACACTCATGGGCATATGAAGTGGTATGATTATGAGAATGGGTACTTAAATTATCAAAAATGTATCAATAAACTATAAGTCTCTCTCCTCTCATAGAAGCCTATAGTTTAGACCCTTTGTAGATAATCAACATTTGTAAGTGAATGCCTAGAGTACTATTGGCTTATATGGAGATTCACATATTGCATATGGTAAGAGATAGTATTAGTGAATAAGAGGGTAATATTAACACTAATAAAAAGGAAAAAACCTAATGATAATTATATCTAAATGGAAATAAGACACCAAACATAGACCTAAGTGTAATATAGGCATGTTGGGCATAAACCCTAAGACTAAGAAGGAGAAGGTATGCAAAATAAAGAATGTTTGAAAACTACTACCTAAATGTGTCACTAGGCATGATTAACATTACCAAAATACTAATTAATAATCATTACAATATACAAGATACAATTTTTTTTTAAAACCCCCTCATGTTACTAATTATTCAGTTAGTAGGCAGCTTATAGCTAGTCATGAAAAAATTATTGTTTGAGGTCTCTATAGGTATAACCAAGATTTAAAATTTAGTAAAAATTGGAATCATGAGTATATAAAGGTATAAATACTTGAATTTAGGTTATAAAATTAGTGTTTATACCCACCTTTTGGTCTCAGACCTATCCCAGTCTGTTGAGAGTCAATCCTAAGGCTAGGTAAGTGATTTGATGGCCTTGAAGAGCTCAAAAATAGGCCAGACTTCATGTGGGGATTCTAAAGAATTATAATATTATTTTTAATGTCTATACATACCCTATATGGTAATAATAATTCAATATTTCAATTAGATACTCTTGAGGGTAGGTCAAAGGAGATAAAACTCAAGCATGGTCTTACATCCTATTACCGTCTTAAATAATCTCCAAGTATTTATAACAAGAATGATGACTATGGGAGAGGTGGAATAGTGTTTTAAGTTTTTATTAAGTGGTTTTAAGTGAAATGAATAAATAAAATGGTCATAGTGTTATTAAAACCCTACTCAAATCATAAAACCCCAACACAGCCAGATTGAGGCACACCTTCAAGTGTTCGTACAATCCACCATAAGGGGAATCAAGATCAGAGATATTGGGGAAATTTAAGTACCCATATTGACTAAAATTACATGAATAAATGACATTAATTAAGGGGATTCTTTTTATTAATGATCCTTAAGAAGTTAACCTGCTAAAATTAGCCAACAGAAAGTTCGAAGGTCATCTTTCAATGCTCCTCTTCACACACATTTTGCATGGTAGACGATGGTGTATTATTTATTAAAAAAACATTAATATGGATTTTTTTGACTCTAAAATGGTCTTTAAGGTCCCCTCAGGGCTTTTAGGCATCATGACGACCCACTGGTTAGCACGTACAAGGATCATATTATAAAAAATAGGCCTAAGAAAGATATACTATGACTAAAAGAAATAAATTGAAAGTTTTTATGTGAATCATGAGGTTAAGGAGAGATAATGGGTCCTAAATCTTCTAAATAGCCCTCTAGTAGTCATCTATAGGGACCTCCATGACTGGTTCTACTAGCAGATAAACCTAGATGTTGAGACTAAGAATTGTATGCATTCATCATAGTTCAAATGGCTTAATCAAGCCAATATTTCTGATCCATGGGACCTTTTAGGTGATCTCTGGGTTGTAAATAATGCAAAGGTGCCTCTCAACCTAAGATTTAGGTTTAAAACATAATATTCATGTGTTTAGATAAACTGGTCTAACACCTCCATTAGAGAAATGCTACTATAAGGTGGAACAAAGAAATTTTTTTGAAGAAAGGGTAACTTAAACCTTCATGGAAAAAGTAATCATGATGTTTATTATATAACCTTTTTATGACATTAAACCATAGGAGAGCTACTACATCTAGCCTTTTTGCCCTACAAACACCCAAAGACTATTTAAAAGGCATGTTTCTCACTTGAGGAGAACTTTCAAATGATTACAACTATACAAAGACTCTGCATGTGAGGATAAACACTTCAAGTGAGATAAAGGGGTTTTTTAACATCAATTTAGTGTAATTGGTCCATAGTTTTGGGCCCTAATCTCTACAAGCCATCATTAAGAGTCTGAAGCACTCTTAAAACCCTCACAAAGACCCAATTAGAGAGATTTAGTGAGAGATGGATCTACATAGGTATAAACCACTTTAAAAACACTTGGAACATGTTTTTAACTTAGAGTAGGTCATGTCTATGGTACTTGATTGTATGGATGTTATACGGACACCTTCAAAAATTATAAGTTTTCAAAGTTTTAAGTTTGAAATGGTGATATAAGACCTAGTCAAGAATTATAGACTATGGGAAGTGTTAGATTGAAATTTTTTATACCTCTCTAAAGATGTAAAATTTCATTTATCTACCTATAAATATCTCTATAACTCACCTCTAAATAGACAATATGTAGACATGAGAGACAAAGTGGTTTAGTTACCTAAGTGAAGTAGGGTTGTAGATTTGCAATGTTTTTAAGAGTTGAATCATGGTATTAAAAAAAATTAGGGTTGTAACATGATCATTCATATGATCCTAAGGTTTGATATAGGCTTCCATGGTATCCAAATACATACAGTCAGATGACTAGGCCTTATTGGCCTACTTGGTCAACTAAGAAGCATGAAAATTGGCATTGAAGGACTACTAGGATGGTCAACACACATTAATTACACCATGTAACTGATGATAAGGATGATTTTTACACTCCTTATGGCCATTATGATGGAATAGAGGTAGTTTTAAATTTAAGTCAAGATGTATATTTAAGAGAAGGCTGCTCAATACCTCTTGGAAGCCTAACCACACCCCATTTTCACTTTATAACTATCGTTAGAGGAATTATGGACCATTTTGGGCATGTTAAATCCTTATAATAAGGTAATTAAATCTTGATTCACTCTCAATTACCCTACCTCAATGACAAAAGGGAGTCATTGTAAAACATCAATGCATGCAAGGAGTAATTATGATTACTATAACTACCATATGGCCAACTTGGTCTCTTCATGGCCTTTCCTACACCTAGATTATTATTTTATGTCACATGAGAATTATAATTATGTAGGAATAAATATTTTTGTCCTTATCCTTTGTTGGGGTGTAGCAAAGCTCTATCAAAATTGTATTTTATGCCTTTGAATCAATAGAGAAGAATAGTTGCAAACCTTTTGTTTGAATATTAGTGTGTATTATGATAGTTGATTATTAGAATTTATGAGTTTAAATATATTCATTTTTTTTGAAGTTTTTATAGGTATAAGTGTTCTTGAAGTGTTGATGAGCTAAATTGTCTTGTGCAGACCTATGTTCTTAGCCTTCAAATTACAAAACTTCCACTTGACCTTCATATGAAATATTCATTCCTAGGATTGTGTTAAGAGGTATAATCAGTTTCTATCATTAATTATATTCATAAATGTATCTAATGAACATTAAAGAGAGGATATTCAAGTATTGGTGCATTACCACTTTAGTGTAGGTTTCTTTCTAAGCTTTCACCTCTACTCTTTTCATCTCAATAGAATTAGGTCTTATAGGGATAAATAGAGTGATAAATCAATTGATATATCCCCATAATATATATTTTTTACCTATACTATATGTTCCCAAAACCTATAGGTTAATCCTATGTTAGTCCAAGTTTCAGGTGGATTTAAATAGTCTTCTTCAAGAGTGTGCAACTTGGGTTGTTAATAGGGCATGAAAAAAAAGGTTAAAGGTTATATAGAGGAGTCATAAATAATATGAAATAAAAATTTAACATATTTTAAATACTATATAAATTATATTAAAATATAATGAAGAAGGCATACCCCCAAACCTACAGTCAAGAGGCCTAAAGCACTGCCTACATGCCTGTTTAGGAGAAATACAAGAGAGATATGATTTTTTGTTTAAAATTATGAAGTGGTGAGAGTGAAAATGATGCATAAACTTTATTTAATGATTAAAATATGATATTAAATGGTTTTTAATATGACTTAAGACAATTACAGGGGTTAATAATCCTAATTAGGACTAGAAGACCTAAATCTACATACACATGCATGTAGGCAGAAAGATGAAGAAAGATTTAAATGGTGAATATGATATTTAATTATTTTGACTTAAAATTTTTTTTGAATATAATTATTAAGGATTTAAATAATTTTTTACTCCTTCAATGGTGAATAAAATAAAAAAATAGTGACTAGCAAGGTCACTAACACCAAATTGTTCTTAAAACATAGCTATGAATTAACATAAGCTATAGTGATTTGGAAACGTAAAATTGAGTAATAAACATTTTAATACCCTTTATGAGGTTTAAAATACCTTAAGGATGTGTTTTGGGCTAGAATCAAGCATATTTATGATTTATTGAGCCAAATCAACTCTTTCAAGCTTCTTAACAAGCATGATAGTAAAAAATGGCCATATTCTCTTGCTCATAATTATAAAAATAAGATGCATGGGGATAGAAAATCCTATGGATATTTAAATAACCTCATATAAAAAAATTTAGTAGCATTAGTTTAGGGATTAGGTCACTCATCTTTATGAATCATCATTAAGAGTATAAGCATCCTTAAACCCTACTTAAACCCTAATAAGATATTGATGGGAGAGAATATGAAATCTATGCATCAAGATGAACTAATTTGACCTAAAAAATTCTTTAACATCATTACTCAATATAAGAGTATCCTTAGCATAATTTTTTTTATACCTTCACTTATAAAGATGCATTTAATGTTGTACTTATGTAGGGTTTGAAGCTCAAAACAATGTTTTTGGACATATGAACTGATGAAAACCATTAGGGAGGTTTGTTTGGAGAGTTATATACCTTATAAGACCCCAAAAACCACTATTATTCTTCTTAAAGTATGATTATAAGTCCAAAATCCCAAGGTAGAATGAAAAATCTTATGAAAAGGTGATATGGTCACCTAAGAGAGATAGAGTAGTAGCGTTAAATCACTTTGAGGATATAAGACATAATAAAATATGGTTTTTATCTATAATATATGCTCATAAATACTGTAACAAGTTATTTTTGAGGTCTTGTTACCATTCCAATTGATAATACTAAGCAAATCAAACTTGCTGGACTAACAAGTCTATATGGTTAATGGAGAGGAATCTCTACCATGGCTAGGTATGAATAAAAGGTGCCAATTAAAGATATAATAAGTATTTATAATCCTATATTTGCATGGAGGTTAATTATTAATCTAATATTACATGTGTTAAGTTGCCAAATTATAATTGGTCCTTTAAGAAGTGCATTGTAACTATGAAAATAAGAGATCCTGTGCCACTTGGTGTTGTTATTCATCAAGTCGAGTAACACATGTTAAAGAGGATGATAAAAATTCTATTATACCCTTTTCCATTTTTAATTATAATATAATTTAGGTGGATGACACTTTTCTATGCATATCTTACACCTCTATTTCTCTCTCATTCTCACTTTCTCCTATATATATATTATCTAAAATGGCTTATTATGGATCCCTTGGTTGAGTATGGAAAATCCCTTCTCAACTAAACCCTTGTAAAATTAATTTTAATATTAAATAAAGTTTATTATTACCTTATCATATTCTTGTAACTAGTGTACTTGTGTGACTGTTGATGAATGCTAGCAATAGTGTCTTTACTCTCTCATTTGTCCTCTCTTACCTCTTTAAAAAATGGATTATCTTATTTCAGGTCACATGGTGTGTTTTAGGTAGTTTTTCATAGTTTTTAAGTGTATTTTAGTCATTAGCATCTTTCTTAGATCTCTTGTCTAGCCCTCTCATTCAATACATTGGCTATGACCTCCATATTCAAACACTCATGATTGAAAGTCCTTGTTGAGTAGTGTGATCAAATTTAGTCCTAATTCATGTTCTTATTTCATGATGGTCAAGTAGAGGGTGTCAATTTGGTACATCACCTCCCTATATTAGTTTAGTTTTAGTTTATCTTACCCTTTTAATTTGCAAGTAATAGTTTTAGTAGTGGTTTTGGGGTGATAGCATCAAGGTAGCTAGCCCTATCTAAAGATTCACCTCACTAATTAGGCCACCCATAACATAAAGGTGTCTCTATTATATAAATTAAGTGAGGACACTTTAATAAAATCCTTAAGGGTTAAAATTTTTATGATAATATTTGTGTCATGCCTGGTGCATGTAGACACTCAAAAACTACACATGATAGTTTTAGATGTCAAAAAACCTTGGACACCTACCTGACCCTAAAGATAGTTGACCATCTAGTTAACTAAGCTAACTTACTAACTTATACCTTTTAACACCAATTTAATCAACCCATTTTAAAACCTATCTTCACCCATTTTTCTCTAACAACTCAACCATTGATGGTCAGCCTAATCATCAATGGTTATCTTGACCATTGATGATCAAGTACTCAACCTTCTTAAAAAGTATTTTTAGCTATATACGAGACAAGCATGGCACAAATTATTATGTCCACCTTATATGATGACAACCAAATATAAAGTATCATAAATATTAACTTTATCCTCCTATCTAATTAACAAATTCCTCTTATCTAATTAGCAACTTCATCCTATAAAAGGATAAGAGTAAGAGGTGAATAAAGATCCACATCCAAGATATCAAATCTTTTTTCACACAGGTATCCACCCTTCCTTTATTAATCAAGAATCAATAATGGATATTTGAACATCTATTTGAGTTGATTTTGAGGCCAAAGTAATATCACTCTACCCAAATTTCTCTAGCCTTCCATCAATAATATGACAATTTGTAGGTAACTTTGTACTCATTTCTTTATTTTTTTCATTTTTTACCCCCCTGACCTGATTAGAATTATCTCCTAGCTTCCCATCTCTAATCAGACCCATATCCAAATCCCTACCTAGCCATTTATCTAGTCTACAATTCCTTTTTTTATCAATTCTAGAAACACACATGCAACCACTAACAATTATACCAACTATTAAAGGTCACATAAATAATCAATGATTACCCAACCACCAATAATTATCCCAATTGTTGATGGTTCACCCAACTATTGATGGTCATTGTGGTTGAAAATAAAAAGTTATTTTTATCCCCTTAACCCCAACCAAACCCTATTTTGGTGTTTTTTCCTATTCACAAAGCCTTCCTTGATTTTCTGAACCTGGCTTCAACTATCTTAGCATGAGTATTGACCCACTTTTTCTATGTTTAGTCATTTTATTTAAAAAAGTATTTTACTTTATTCCTCTTTCATTTATTTACTTTCATTTTATTGAATGAAAGTATTCTTTATTTTCATATATATCAACGTAATTTTTATCAATAGTTGATTGTCAGCCTCTAGCAAGCATATGCTTTTTGGATCTAGCTCATGCTAGGTAGTCCACTTAATTATTTTTCTAACAACCCCTTTTCTAGTGTCTTTAGTATCTATAGGTTATTCCTTCCAAGCCAAAGAGTAGTTCTCATCATTATCTAGGTTACAAAGTACACACCATATCTAGGCTCTACTAACCTTTACCCCTATTTTAGTTTTACCTTTCTTCTATAACAAATAAAAAGAAAATTTTGAGTAAAACATTTTGGCATTCCTGATGGGACATAGTTACATCTATTCCCCTTTTCTTATTTATTCTATGCTCATAAAAGAAAACTAAAAAATTCTTTTAGGTATAAAATTAAATGCATACATTGATTGCTTACATGTTTATCTCACTTAGTTAAATTAAAGCAAAGTAATCAGTCATAACTTCACCACTTTATCACACACATACCAAACCACTTATTAATCAACTCATATTAACACTTGACATAAGGCCCAACTAGGATTTCATCACCTAGTAGTAAACCTTCACCCTTTGGCTATCTTACTTGGACTTCACTACCAAAAAGAGAAACTAAAACTCAGCTCTCTGGTTGAGTCTAAACTCTAAAAAATAGTATATCTTGGCTAAGAACTTGATACCATTCTCATTATGGTGTGTGAAGTGAGGGCATAGGCCTAACATCAAGCCACATACTAAATTTAAATATATATTTTGGTAGCCATAACTAACCTAAAACCAACCATAGACTTCTCTTCTATTACCCACTCTACAATCCAAGTCTTCCAACATTCTTTGTAACTCAAGGCATAAGCTGAAAGAGAGACTAAAAAGAACCCTAGGAGGTAACGTACTTTAGTGTGTGTTTTGAATTCTTTATTTTTTCTTGTCTACTCTTTGTTTGGTGTTGTGAGAAATCTACCTTCCACCATCTTGCCTCAATTGGCTTGTCCAATGGGTAACTAGCCTATACTCTCTCTTGGACATCCTAACTTTGCTAAGATCTTAAAGAATAACCATCTCACCTTAGAGTAATACCTTGCATCATGAGCCACTTATGCTCTTAACCTTACCTACCACCAACCTAACCTCATAAAAAATTAACCTAACCTCACCCAAAATCAATCAAACCTTACTTATTACCTATCAAACCTCAACTACAACCAACCAACAAACTATCAACTACCACCTGAGATGGCTACAATGTTAATGGACTAAATAATCAAAGTAGAGTCATCTATTTTTGGTACCCATGACCAATCAACCCTCACCTACAACCAATCAAATTTCAACTACAACCAACCAACAACCTATCAATGACCATTTAACCATCATCATACCTAACCAACAACCCATCAGCACCAACTTAACAATTATCATAACCAACCTCAACTTCAACCTATCCAACCTCATAAATTATTGGGTCACCTACCCCAACCATCATATCAACTACCCCAATCTACTTTGAGGTAACCCTATTTATCTCAACATTGAGATTTGGTCTATCCTCTTTGCCATCCAACTAAAAACTATCAAACCAACCTATCAAACCCACCCAACCTATCAACTCAACCAAACCTATCAAACCAACTAACCTCATCAAACCAATTGATTATATCAAAAACACAAAATCAATCCATCATTGAACTTATTTTTTCACGCATTATTGTGCACACTAATAACCAAAGTCCTCAACATAATGAGGCCCATCCATCAAAGTTGGTCTTTAGTAAACCTATAACTAGGGAAACTATAATTTAACCCTTAACCAAACCCCTTATTAACTAAGCAAAAACTTCTCAAATTTCCTTAAAAATTATAATCAAGGAAACCAACCAACCTTTTCCACTTACCCATGTGGAACCAACCAACCAACCTCTTCCACTCACCCATTTGAACCCAACCAACCAACCTTTTCCACTTACCCATGTAGAACCAACCAACCTATCTCTTCCACTTACCAATTTTTTATAACCTATCATCAAACATACCTTGCCTATCATCAACCCAACCTTACACACCATCAACTCAACCTTACCAACTATCAATCCAAATAAAAACCAACCCATCAAATCAAAAAAACCTTTCCAACCTACCCTTACCTCACCTAAGCTCCCTCTTTAAGACAATCAGACACTCTTATCTAAACTAACTTTATTTTTAGATAGTGTTGTAAAACTTACCCTAACCTACCTAAATCAGATCCAACAACATTTTCCTCACCTAGGTGAAATAGAGGAAATCCCAACCAAACCACCACTTACAAACTTGACCTACTAACCACTAACAACTAATAAGTAACACCCCTTTTTAGAGGGTGGATGAAGTCATATTCACCCATCCTAAACCCTCTTATTGACCAACACCTTAACTTGGGATCATTTTCCTATCTTTGACCATCCATAGAAAGAGCAAATTGGGGGAACTTTCCCTCCATAAAGCTTTAACCATTTATCAACCCAAACCATACCTTGATGATTAACCAAATTAACCTTCAGCCTTTTTTTGCCTGAACCTATCAAACAAACTTATCAACATTAACTACCCTATCAAACCAACCTACCTTATTAACCTTACCTAAGCAATCCAACCCAACCAAACCTATCAACTAACCAACCCTAAACTATTGGAGATTACCTTTACCCTTCACTAAACCAAACTTATTAGAGAATCACATTCTCCCCATACCTAATGGAGTCACATTCTCTACCAACCTACCTAACTTTTGGAGACTACACTTCTCCACCTTACTAACATAACTAACCATTTTTGTCTTCTCAAGATCACATCCTACTTTGGATACTTGAGAACTCACCAGCCAACCAATTAACCTAACTATAACCCATTAAAGAGCACCTTCTCCATCAAACTAAACTCAACTTTTGGAGATTACACTTTTCCAACCTACCCTTACCTTAACCATAAACTATTTGAGATTACCCTTATCTAACCTACCCTGACATTAACTATAAACTATTTGACATTACCCTTCTCCCCTAACCTTTAGAGATTACCTTATACATCAACCCAACCTAAACGAAGTGGTATACCAAATTGGGTAAACCCATTTGGATACCACCCTACCTAATTGGGAGTTACCTTATCCCCCAACCATTAGATATTACCCTTTTCCACTACCCAATGAACCATTGGAGATTACCCTTCTCCACCAAACTATGACCTAACTAACCTCACCCTTTTTATCAATCCAAATATTTTCCATGTCTAATCAAGTGTTAGAAAGTAACTAGGGGACATCTACTTTCCTGATTGACATCAACCATTGATGTAAGCATGGATCTGGGGCATATCAAAACCCTAACCTCCTTAAATTCTTTTGCATTTATATGTATGTTATTTCACTAAACTAAGTTTCTTGTCATCTTATGTTTAACTTAAGATCACCCCTTATTTTCAATCACCTTGATCACCTTATATTTAAGGACAACTGATTAAAAACAAGATCATGTGATTATCCATCACAACTTTAGCCTAATCCTAAGCATGGATACCATGAAACTACCCATGGAATGATCCTCATGGTACTTTCCAACATTTTTAGGATCAATTACCATGGTAGTTATCACTTTAACCACCTCTTTTACCCATCATCAACCTCTTTGTGTTATGGATTTTCCTCTATAATGGAAAACCTTAGGCCTATATAGACAATCTATGTCTAACTAGCATTAAAATAATTTAGGATACCAAACTATCATTTAGGTCAATATATCTATAATGCAGACTTCTCTTTTGAAGGACAACTACCTAAAATAATCCAAATTTCTTGAACTTAAGGTAGACTTCTCTTTCAAATTACAACAATCAAACATGGACAAATCTAAACTCAGACCACTCCCTTGAAGGATGTCTAAGTCAACTTTGTCAAAAGTAATCATTTGAAGCTTCCCACATTGATCATTTTCCCAAACATATAAAACTAAGTAATAAAAGACACTATATAAAAATAAGTAATCCCAATAAAGCTACAGTCAGCTTTCATAATAGCATCAGTAGATGTCTCACATTGATCAGTCTATACCTAGCATATAAAATGGACTTGTCTATCATAATTCCTAGGTTACCTATAAAATGGGAAAGCCATCCCCATAATGAGGTTACCCTACCTATTAGCCACCACCTATAACCCATTACCTATCACCCATCTCCCCTTTTGTCCTCCATAAATCAAGGGATTTTTGAGCTTACTTGATACCCCATGTGATTAAGCTACTTTTTTTTAACCATCAAAGTAAAAACAAAGCAAAATAATGATAGGGGATTATGTTCATAATCCCACTCATCTTACCATCATGGTCTTTATCAATCAAATTAGTTATCATCCTCATTATACTTTCATGACCACTTAGGAAGATGTCTCTTCCCCATTTTGAATCATTAAAACTAACCCATCAAGCTAACCAATCAATTAACTTATTTAGGAGTCCCCTTCTCCCCCAACCTTTGGATATTACCTTTCTCCACAAAAATTTAACCTTTGGAGAATAAATTTCTCTAAAAAACTTCAACTAAACCAAATAAAATGGTACACCAAACTATGAAAACCCATTTTAACACCACCAACTAACCCACCTTAACTTAACCATGAACCATTGAAGAGAACCTTCTCCACCAAGCCAAAACCCAACCCTTGGAGATTAGCCTTCTCCAACCTACACCTACCTTAACCATAAATTATTAAAGATTACCCTTCTCTCACCAAACTGAAACCAAGTGGTACATAAAATTGGGGAAACCCATTTGAAACACTACCCAACCAATGTGGAGTCACCTTCTCCCTTAACCTTTCTTCATAAAACTAAACCAACCTCTTGGAGATTGCCCTTCTCCACCCAACCAATCAACCATCAACCAAGTGGTACACCAAATTAGGAAAACCTATTTGAGCACTACCTAACCCTTTAGAGATCACATATTATCCATAAACCAGCCATGAACCATTAGAGAATACCCTCCCCAACCAACCAACCATCCAACCACATCCACTTCAGCATTGGCCATTTTTTTAGCCCAAACTATTCACACATTTTTTGATGACCTTGACTTGGTCCTTTTTTCCACATTAGTTACCTTACCATGTTGAATTTGATTTTTCACCACCTCATGTGCAACTAATCATTTTGACTAGTGATGACCTTGAATTGGTCCTTTTGACCACATTAGTTACCTTACAAGTTCACAGTGAAGATTGAGCAGAAGCATGGAAGAATGAATATGAAGAGTCAACCTTAAAAATGGAGAAGTGATAAAGAAGGTCAAACATGAGACCAAAATTGGAATCAAAAAGAAGGAAAGGCTGGGAAATGGTGTGATTATCACAAATCTAGAACTCACTCCAAAGAAGAATATCGAGCCATCAAGTCCTTGTTTTCTGAGTCACAATCCTTAACATCTACTACTTTGCCTCATATAGACCCTATAGTTGAAGAGGTTGAAGAAGAGATTATAGATGTTGAGCCTAAAGCCATTGTTGCTTCATCATAGACCCATGAGGAGAGGCTAGATGATAAGGAAAGGTTGTTTCACTCTAAGTTATGGGTGAAAGGTAAGCCTCTGCATTTCATTCTTGATAGTGGAAGTCAAAAGAATTTAATCTCTACTAATGTTGTGAAAATCCTAAATCTATCCATGAAGCCTCACCCAAAGCCATATAGTATTGGATGGTTGAGTCCTAGGAGAAACCTTCATGTCACTCACTAATGTCTTCTCTCATATGCAATAAAACCTTTCCAAGATGAGGTTTTATGTGATGTGGTAAATCTAAATGTTTGTGATGTACTCTTTGGTCAGCCATTCATGTATGATCAACATGGCATTTATGAATCAAAAACTTGAAGGATCACTCTCACTCTTGGAACATGGCACTACAGGGTACCAGAGGTACCACCTTCTACATCTATCTATCTAATTAGTGCCAAGAAATTTGTTCTCATGGTGTTCAAGCCACAAGAATATAAAAGGGTTGATGCTATAGCCCTGAATACACAAAAAACACAACAATATAAAAAAATAGAAACCAAGTTGAAGATGTTCATGGCCTTCCATCCAAAGACTGATGGTCAGATAGAAATGGTGAACAATTGGGCCCTGCACAGTTCTATAAATCACAGTCCCTTCTAAGTATGCATTAGGAATAAAATTGAAGCACAAATACCACACTTGATGACAAATCTTAATGCAATGGGGACCATTACTTCTCAATGAGGGAGGAATAATTTGGGCAATAATTCAGATGACAATTCGGGTGATAGGTCCACCCTAATTGATGACAGAACTTTTGGGAGCCATAAATTTTGCACCGTAGCTCCAATTGACTCACCGTTTGAACCATTTGAAAGATAATAATGAGGGGAATGTCATGATATGGAATTGAGATCCAATAGATGAATTTTTACCCCCTAAAACCCAATAGAAGTGTCCAAAGTTATAATTTTAGTAGTGCAGTCTAAAAATAGTAAGTTTCTAAAAATAGTAATTCTTCAAATTTTGTATTATTGTAAATCATGGAAGTCAAACCAATTCAACTCCCTTAAGATTGGTGACCTTCCACATCCTCGCTACACATTAAAAACATGTATAAATTAATATGTAACTTGAAATGGAAATTAGACATCTCTTCTTAGAGATAAGCATATATTTGGGTCTATAAATTTGATCAATAAAACATCTCTTCTTAGAGATAGCATTATTTGAATTATTTTGTTCTTATTTCTTGAATTATCTTTCAACCAAAATTTTCAAGTTTTGGATCAATATCATGCACAAATAACCATTTTATGTCTTCTCAAGTACACTTCCTATCTTAGATACCTATGAGACACTAACCTTGACTAGATGACTTATAGGGTAACCTAGTCAGTTATGCCTAATACTAGGGCCTAGTTACCTTGTCACTAATCTTTCTAGAGCCAAACTTATTTTAACCAAAATTGGAAATCTTAGTATATGTGTGATATTGAATATGACACTTATTCACATTTTTTGTGCATTTTTGCATCTTGAATTCCCAACCCCACCTTTTTGTCACCAACCTCATGACTCACCATATACCACCTATCAAACCCTGATCTAATTTTGGTTTCACATCATTAACTCCTAGTTTAAGGGGGATCACCTCCTTTGATACTAAAAGCAACCAAACCTTTAACCCATAATCAATTTTTGTTTTGAATCTTACTGATATAAAATTCATAATAAAAAGGGGCAAAATATAGACACTCAAAAACTACACATGATAGTTTTAGATGTTAAAACACCTTGGACCCTTACCTGACCTTGAAGCTAGTTGACCAGCTCACTAACTTAAAACTTTGAACACCCATTTAATTAATCTCTTTTTAAACCTACTTCACCCTTTTTTTATGCATTCCACCACTAGTAGTCAGCCTAACCATTAATGGTTAGCCTGACCATTGATGATCAAGTCCTAAAAATTCTTAAAAAGAATTTCTAATTGTGTATGAGATAAGTATGGAAAAAATTAGTATGTCTACCTTATATGATGCCAACCAAATATAAATAATCATAAATAACCTTATCCTCCTATCTAATTAACAACTTTCTCCTATCTAATTATCAACTTCATCCTATAAAAGGAGAAGAGTAAGAGGTGAATAAGGATCCACGTCTAAGCTATCAAATCTTATTACACATAGGTATATATCCTTCCTTTAGCAATCAAGTAGAAGAAATGGAGATCTAAGACTCTATTCAAGTTGATCTCAAGTCCAAACTACTACCACTTTGACCAAATTTCTCCAACCTTCCATCAACAATCTAGCAAGTTATAGGTAACTTTTTACTCATTTCTTTGTTTTATTTCCTTTCTAATCCTCCTTACCTAATCAAACTTATCTCCTAGCTTCCCATCTCTAACCAAACCTATATCCAAATCCCTACCTAATCATTTATCCAATCTAAAATTCTTTTTTTGATCAATTCTAGAAACATATGGGCAATCATCGATGGTTAGCCCAACCACCAATGGTCACATCAATTGTTGATAGTTACCCAACCTTTAATGGTCATCCCAGTTATTGATGGTTCACCTAACCACCAATGGTCACTATGGTAGAAAATAAAATAAATATTTTTGTAGCCCCTTAACCCTAACCAAATGTTATTTTGGTGTTCCTACCTATTCACAAAGCCTTCCTTGATTTTTTAAACCTGACCTCAACTATCTTATCATGAGTATTAACCCACTTTTTCTACATTTAGTCATTTTTTTTAACAAGCATTTTATTTTATTCTTATTTCATACATTTATTTTCATGTTATTGAATGCAATTATTCTTTATTTTCATCTATATCAACTTAATTATTATCAACAATAGATTGATAACCTCATATCAAGCATATGCTTCTTGGATCTAGCTCACACTGGGTAGTTAATTCAACTATCTTGATAACAACCCCTTTCTATTGTATTTATTATATGTAAGTTATTCCTTCAAAGCCAAAGAGGATTTCCCATCATCATCTATTTTATATATCTCACACCATATCTAAGTTCTACTAACCTCTACCCCTCTTTTAGTTTTACCTTTCTTTTATAATAGATAAAAAGCAAAATTTGAGTAAAATAGTGGGACAAGGATTGCATCTCATTAAATATTTATCAATGTTTTTCTTCAACACATTAGTCTTTAGAGGAATGAACACAAGCATCAATAGAGACTCCAAGTGAATCTAAAATAGTATAAGTATCCTAGGTGTCTAAAATTATAAAATTGGTATGTATCCTAATTGTTATTTTGGTCAAGGTGCATATTCTATGCCTTCATATTATCCATATTAGGTTGATGGAATTCATGGATTCACCTCAAGTGGCTTTCAATAAGAAACATGTCAACCTTACCAAGGCTATCAATATCCTTATATACCCTCTCTAAATCACACTTAGCCTCTTTAGTATCCTACTTATCCCTCTAGTCAAACTTACCAAAGGTATGATAATCCTAATCAATCCCTAAAATAAATTCTATTAGAATATGAAATACAAATAAGGAATATTGATAGAGAAAATGAGACTAGCCTAAGTGTCCCTATCCCTTAAAATAAAGGTGAAATCATTTAGAAGATATTTTTTGTAGCTAATCAAGAACAAGTGGGTAGCCATTGAGAGATAAAATTAGTATATACCAATAGATGATGTGATATAAGTAAGAGGTCTGATTTAATGTCTTGATAGTAGATTGGTACTTGATGAGAGGTATCAAATTCAATTCATTCATCCTTTTATGCCCTCTCCCTCTCCAAGTCAACATTATTTTACACCAAACCTAACTCGAGCTGTAATATTTTATCAAGAGAGGTATATACCTATGAAATATTCACTCACTCTTCCTCAAGAGCCTAAGACCATTCCATATTAGATACCTTATTAGACCAAGACCCATGATTATGTCATGCCTAATCTTGATAAATAACCTTCTCCCATTCCTATCCAAAGTTAATAAAAGGAAAAGTGTGTGGAAATAAATTCAATATATCTCTTAGGTTCTTTAATCTCTTCACCTACACTCCAACTTGAGGTTGTAGCCATCTATGAATTTAAAGACACCTCTAAGTTTGATAAATCAATTTAAGAGTGGAAAGAGAATAATAAAACATCCTTAACTCATTTCCCTTATCCATCACTTTAAGAACATCATAATCATCCTTTTACTCCTAAATTCCTAAGTTGTAAGGGCACTCTATTAGGTTTCAATCAAGTCAATTATTTCTATTACCATCCCACCGCCTCCTTTTTTGAAGGGATGGACATACGAATGTGAAGGAGAGCTTGTCAAAGCTAGGTGATGAGGTGGTAGTCCTTTAAAAATAAAATAAATCAATTTTAAGTGAATCTCAAGAAGGTTATGAAGAGAGTGTTTCTAGTGTATATGATGAGGAAATCTTTCCTGGCACTCCTCTTTATCAATAAGGAAATAAATTAGTCTTCAAGGAGGATGATAAATAGGGTCTTGATGGAGGAATGCAAGGTAACATCATAAAAACCTTTTGTCAAAGTGATTCCATTAAAAATAGTGAATAAGAATATCTTGATCAGGCATGGAAGTATATGTACCATAGTTTCATGAAAGAAATGAACTTTCTTGAAAATTATATGACCCCTCTATAAAATGAAGGTGAACTTCAATACAAATTTTTAGTAATTGGTAACCTCTTAGAAGAGGTCAAATTAGGTTTGGTACAAGAGAGACATGATGAATTGAAACTTGAATGGGAAGATGATCTTCCATTCTTCATAAAGGAAGAAAAAGATCAATCTAGTTCTCATAGATTGAGCCTTGATGAAGAGAAAGATGACTATGTAGTATTTGAGCAAGTTGTAGCTGAACATGAGGTAAGTCTTATTGAAGATACATTTTTTATTAACTTTGTTAAACCTCATGGGAAAAGGATAGAACTTTAAAAATATAACTTATAAACATGTCATGAGTCTATTCAAGAATTTGAAGAATTTTATCAAACTATTATCCCTCAAGAGAATAGAAATATTAAAATTGATCTTGATATACTTTTAAGTGATGAAAAAGAAGCTACCTTTTGGGAAGATCTAGAAATGTTTTGATCTAGTTTGGATAGTGAACATATTTCCCATGAGGAGAGTGCTAAGAGTGTTATCTTGGCCAATGAATGTGATAAATACATTCATGAGAAGGCTCTTGGAGATAGAACCATAGTTTATGACCTTGTTGAGTCTCTTGAGCAAGTTCAAGTAGGTCTTAAAGACACATGGAAGTCCTACTTGGACATGTTCAAGGAGTTTGAAGATATTGGTAGGCTAACCCATCAATAAAAACAAGAGGAAGTGGTTGATGATAAGTACAAAGCTCTTATCAAGCCAAAAATTCTTAATAGTTATCATTGAGAGGTTAAACTCCATGGTGTAGCAGGGTATGATGAATATGAAACTCTTCAAGATGAGCGTGAGATGGAATTTGAGAAGAAAATGGAAGATGAAGCTGAGAATATTTCTACCTTAATGAATCAAACCATGGTCACTTTGGATTTCTATCACATTTACAAAGATGAACAATAATATGAGGTGAGAATTGAATATCATGATCAATTTTCTTTGTTTGATATATCTGTAGAGCCATCTCAGGTCAAGCCTAAGAAGGTGGTAGCCAAAAAAGGAGTTGGTCAAGTAATGACAAAACATGAGTAAAAAATTACACCATCTTTTCTCATCAAATGAATATGACTCTAAGATTTTACCTTTTGATCTAGGAGGATCAGTTTTGAAAGGTTAGTTGTACATAGTAGTTCTTATTTTTCTTTCCTCTTAGTTATTAGTAACATAGTGTTTTGTCTTGTTATTTTGTTGTGTGTGTCTCTTTCTTTGGTGTGTTTGATTTTTTCTTATTGTTTTGGTGAAGGTAATCAATTTTTCAATCATTTTAATAGGTTTTTAGTCAAGTGTCAAAGTTAAGTCATGTTTTGTGCTAAGCTGAGGTGACTCCATAGCCCAGTGGATAGACCAGGCAACTAGTTTAAAGTATATAACAAGCATGCAATCCTAGAAGGTTGCCAAATATGTTAGCCAAAATTTGGCTACCATGAATGAGGATTATTCAAAACTTTGAATTGATATTAAATTTTTTGATAGCCATTATGAAGGTTTTGTATTGGTCATTAATGATCTAGGTTGATAGGTAATATGTCTTCCTTGATAGCTTACAAGGTCATTTAGGATGGTCTAGTTGATGGTTAAGTCAATTCATGTTGTCTTATCATCAAGTGGTCATTATTTATGGTATTAATTTTGTGTTTAGAATTTTTTGAGGTAAGTTTGATAAAGTTAAGGTAAGTGTAAAATCAAGTCAATGTTAAGGTATGCCCAAGGAGACAAGGTGGTAACCCTTCAAGGAACAAACATGGTCAACAGTTGACTAAATTGGTCAAGGAAGTAAAACTAGTAAGTTTATCATTTTTTTTTAAGGTTATTTGGAGAGTTTAAGGTAATTTTGATAAGATTAAGTTAATTTATTACTTTAGTCTTATTATGAATTTTAATGTGAAAATAACACTTGTTAGTCAAACACAAATATAAAAGGTATTGACTTTGGAAAATAAAGGTTTTAAGTCATCTAACACCTATATGATGAAATCATGATTGTACATGACCATATAATTTCCATAAAGGTATATTATGATAATTTTTAATGTTAGAGTCCATTTGTTCATCATCATAAGATACCAACATCCATAAATGGACTCTAATGATGGAGTACTTATATTCTCAAATGTACAAATGAAGATTTTTTTAGAGAGATACATGTAAGAAAGGATATTAATAATTTTATAAACCTCTTCCACATTTGTAAAGGTCAGGCGAAGGTGAAGATTCACTAAATTCATCATTTTTAGTAGCTCCAAGGAGTAAAACAATTAGAATCCTGAGAAAAACATGCTTTTGGTGGTTTTGTGCAGAGGATTTCTAATGGTGGACAAGGTGAAAAATATTCTATAGGTATTCATAGCATTTTTAGGACCCAATTCATGAAAAAATTAGAGGTGCAGAGCTAATCAGTCTAAAAACCCACTCCATCTCTCCATAGGTCTTTTTGGCAACAAGAAAAGGGTAATAGGTTTTCACTTGGTATTTTTAGGAGAGAGAAACTTAGAGCCCAAGATATTATACATAGGAGGTGACCATAATTCCCTTGCAAATTTTTCCTTTTTTTTGGTTAATCCCATTAAATTTATGAATAATCATTAAGTTAAGGGGTAGAAAAGAAGCTTCAAATCCCATAGGCTTGATTTTAGAGATTTTCAAGGAATTGTATGGATCATTCATGAATATGAATGATTGTGTGATATAATAAAAGGATCCATCATCCTCTCCACACAATTTTACATTAATGTGTTCAAACATGTGAACCTCAAGAAGGATGAAACCTCTATTTGATTGAATTACAGATATGTTGGAAGGCTATAGTCAGGGTTTGGTTTGTTTTTGTTATTATATTGACTCAAATTGTATTTAAATAGTATAATGTAGCCTCTATTTCCCTTATCAATATTCTCAAGTAGTATAAATAAAATATATAGAACATATATCAGACTATGAGAGGTTAGAGCCTTAGTACTCCTTAACAAGTTGTAAGTATGGGAGAAATAATAGGTTCATGGAATTAAATATAAGTGTTTGGCCTTAAAATGTTAAATAAATGCTTCAAAAAAAGACTTTAAATAATACAAATAACCCTTAGATATCTTTCATATACTTCCCCAACTGATGGATACATGTAAGACCTCAAAACATCTTTTCAAAGCAAGGTGAAGACATGAAATGTTAACCTACATGTATCCTGACTTGTAGGTAAAAATTTGTAACTTAAATGGTTGTAGTGAGAGATTATCTATCCTAAATAAATCATATTATAATTATCAATCTCCTTCTACAAAATCTTAAAAAACTTGAAACCAAACAACCTTATCTAATAGTGAAGAGAATGTTTAAAGGGCATACAATGTATATAACAAGTAGGGTTTGTGATTATACAAGAAAAAAACTTATAAAAAACCTTTTTAAATATCAAAATAATCTTCTAAAAAATATATAATATCTCTCCAAAAATATTGAATACTATAAAAATCTCAGATCTCAGCTTAATTTTCTCTCAAAAGGATTATGTTGGCTAGGTAGGACTATGCAATTCTAAAAGAAAATCATTGTTATAAATGAATATTCAAGGTGAATTGATTAAATTAGGGTAAATATGAAGACTTAAAAACATTATTTAGTCTTTTTAAACTCCTATAATTTACCATATAGGTTCAAGGAAGATGAAACACAAGAAAATGAGAGATTTAGGCCTAATTGATTGCCTATAGTCTTGTTAGTAACAAAGAGCAAAAGAGGCATGTTTGTAGTGTGGGAGGGTCTAATAATTTTTATGGGTTATAATAAAATATTAATTAAGTATAATATAGTTTTAATAACATTATAATTTATATTTATTTTTGAGATCTTTACATTTGGTGACTTGCAGTCAAACAAACCTAAATGACCACCTACAACTTGTGTAGGCAGTGTGACCAAATGCCACATGTGGAGGTGAAATTGAAGGTAGGAAGGTAAAAATGAAAATTTAATTAACTTAAATTAATAAAATACCACCAAAATAATTATAATCAATCTTAGATAATCTGAAATGATGATCTATAACCAAGAGACATAGTTAACTACATATAGGCATGTAACATGCAAACATGAAGAAGGTTTCCATGTGGGGTGTGAAAAAAAAGGTTAAAGGGTATATATAAGAGTACTAAATATAATTTAAAAACCATTTAAAATCTTTAAAATACTATCCAAATTCTAAAAAAATATAATAAATAAGGCACATCCCCCAACCTACAATCAAGAGGCCTCAAGCACTACCTACATGCGTGCTTAAGAGATATGTGATTTTTTGTTTGAAATTATGAATTTGTGAGATTATAAATGGTTAATACACATAATTTAAATATGTATATATTATATTAAATGGTTTTTAATATGATTTAAGATATATATATATATAAGGGTTAATAAGCCTAATTAGGCCTAGAAGACCTAAATCTGCATACATAGGCCTGTAGGCAGAAATATGAAGAAAATTTTCAATGGTAAAGATAATGTTC